>CM035118.1:90007772-90607772 GCA_020205555.1 Panax stipuleanatus
ATATACCATGCTTCCGCTAATTTTTGCAATTTGATTGCATCACAATTTCGTACAAACCCAACATAGGATGCGTGCCATGATGTGTTTTTTATGGTTTTTTAATCTTATCCTGCAAAACAAAGGTTAGTTATTTTGATGACAGGATGACAAAATGTATACGACATGAAATGTAAATCTTTCATTATGATATTTACATTGTGCTCCTTTACATTTTGAATTGAAAACTTGACATTGAATTGAAAGAGGAAGGCATGAAGAAGCTTCTCATCGGATTTGGTTAATCAGAGGCTGACCTATCTTAGGCTACTCTCGCTGCTTTTTGGCATGAAGGTCCCCAGTTCATTGCAATCTACTAAAGGAGAAATTAATCCAATCTTTCAACTGGAGCGAATCTGGGTGGTGCATTTTCATGAAGCCCCGGAGACTTAGCCTTCCCCAGAGTCATTACTTATCACCGACGGGTTTTGCCTCCCGAAGGAGGAATCACACAACATACATTCACATACATCGCGTCTCACCGTATGCATATAATGATATTGGTGTGAAGCACTATTATGGGTGCGAAGCACTAAAAAAGAAGGAAATCATTCATTCACATTCATTCAATGTAAAGACGCAGCATCCACACATTCATTCAATGTAAAGATGCAGTATTTCACACATACGCAGTTTTGAATGGGAAATATTTGAAAAGATTTGAACGTGGCCTAAGCCCTCTACTGTCCCCAGCAGAGTCTCCACCTGTCGAAGTCGGGAAAAAATCCACGGCTCGGGTCACAACCCGGATCTTTCTCTCTTCCTAAGTTATGTCTACCCTTACTCTTTTTATTGTGAAAAAAGGTTTTGAAGGGTTTTTTAGGAAAAGGCCAACATGTACCATGTCGATGATTTGAACGTTTACAGAGTCTCCAGTTGGTAGATTTGAAATGGTTGTACCAACTCAACCGAGTTTTATTTGAAAAAGAGGCCCAATTGATGGACACTGTCGAAACTTGATCTTTGAAACCGAAGTTTTGAGCTCGGGGGCTTGGTTAAGTGTGGGGAAGGTGTTAGGCACCACACAACTCCTGTGTAAACACAGTACCACATATTTTCAATATTTCCCTTTTAAATCTGCAATGTGTGTGTGAATGTTGTTTGAAAATTGGGCCTATGTTTGATGGAAAGTATGTCTTATGCATCGTTGAACCTATATACGAAAGGTTTGAATTGATTTTCAAAAAGTCATTGATTTGATTTGCAAAAGTGTTTGATTTGATTTGCAAATGCTTCTTTTCTTCGAAAAGATTATTGAAATGATATTTTGAAAGAAGGTTTTCAAACCCTCATGCTAACATAAGAATTAAAGAATATCGATACTTCAATTTAATCTTTTTTAGCCTTAAGGCTCAACTTGAAGGTGATTGTTGGGCTGCGAAGCATCCTCGACCACAACATATATACAGGTGTCAATCTCCTCATGGGTATAATTGCCATTGGAGGGACTCTGATACGACAAACTATATTTTCACTATGTTGAGACCTTAAATTCGGATAACCGTTTTAAGGCCTTTTGTATGTACATTTTTACAGAAAAACTGGCAGGGTACATCTGTAAAGTGGAGTTTGTCCATCGTGAGAATCAGATTCTGATCAGTTTGATCATGAATCCCACGATTCCTAGGCTCACATATGAGTAGCCAATAAACCTGCACAACTCAAATTTGTACAGAAATAGATATATATCCAAATATCGCCAGAATCAAGAATTCATTCAGTAAATCCTGGTTTGCACATGGCCGAATCGTCTCTTTCCCACTAGATAGCGATCTAAGAGCCGCGAGGTAGCTTTTATAACTGAAACTAGAAAAATGCTAGATTTAAATAAATCTCAGTCATTCTTGCTTCCCGGTTCCGTCTGTACCTATTTTGAACCGTTTGAAAGCTAGAGTTGGCGAGATTTAAATAAATATAGTTCGCCCACAGAAATATTAGTGTCGATTCAAATCAAATAAATATTTAAAGAAACAATTTACTAAAAATGAGCAAAGTAATATATATATATATATATATATATATATATAATTATATATACGAAAGCAGTAAAGGGCGATGGGTTTTCATGCCGGTGCCTGGATTGGAATTGAAATATATATATATATATATATATATATATATATATATATATATTTTTATAAAAGTTGTATAAAAGCCACGGAATGATCCAGGTTGGACAGGATTAAAATATATATAGAAAAACAGTAAAAAAGGGCGATGGATTTTCACGCCTGTGCGCGGACGAGAATGTAAATGTACAGAAAAGTAGTCAACCAAGACTGTGAAGATAACCCAGTGTGTTGAATAGTGCAAAAACAGTAAAAAGGCCACAGAATGATCCAGGCCAAACTAAAATGTAAATATCTAGAAAAGTAGTCAATCAAGACTGGGAGGATAACCTAGTGTGGTGAAGGCTGCTTATATATGCATAAATATATATAAAAATAGTAAAAAGGCCACAGAATAATCTAGGCCGAACTTAAATATAAATATATATATATATATAGACAGAAAAGTAGTTAACCAAGACTGAAAAGATAACCCAATGTGATGAAGGCTGCTTATATATTCATATATATATATATATATATATATATATAAAAGCAGTAAACTAACGCAGATTTGACATCCAGGCTTGACAGAATTAAAAAGTTAGTATACATACAATTAAATATATACCAAAAAAGCCAAACTCGGACTGGGAAGATAACCCAATTCGGCGAAGGTGCCAATAACGAAGATGCAAGTATATAAAAGCTGCTAGAAGCGACGGATCGTCAATCCGAGTTATAGAAATGCCAGAAAATGCATTTATGTACAAAAATGTTCCAAAATTTGACAAAAATGGACATGGAACTGAGTTCCGGGCATGTTTAGAAAACAAAACTTGATATGCAAGTGTATAAAAATGTGAAAAAGTAATAATAACATTCTGATCGTAAAAATACTCACAATGGACTGCTACACGGGCTTTTGCCAAATTATAGGCTTTAAACGTCCAAATATACCGGTTATTTTCTGATATGTGGTAGTATGCGTGTATATCTACGTGTTAGAGTGAAAAATATTTGGTTTGGAAGACAAGAAAATAGACAGAAAACCAAACGAGTAGAGGTTCGGAGCGTTTCTGAATTATTGAAATGAGAGGGGGATGCCCCTCTATATATAGGCCAGAGAGCCTCCACTCTACCTGCTGGTGCCACAGGTAGAGGTCCGACTACACGTGGTTTGGGCCCTGTAGAGGGTTTCGTCATCTCGAAGTACATGCACTCCGAGCAACGCGAGGTTGAAGTCAAAACTTTCTAACTTTTGATCGGAGCTTTCGTTTGAGGCGCACGATACCTTTCCGAAAAGCCCTCGCCGAGAGTGTCACAATGACATAGGATAAAACATTTTTCGGGTCCAAGAAGACGGGTTCATAACCAGGTCTTTTATTCCCAGCAGTTTATCCGTTGAGCTGTCTTGTGCTGTTGGCACTCAGGATCATTGTTATGGTTCGTTCGGACCTTGGTGGTATCAATTCATCTTGAGTTTGACCGAATCGGCTTAAGGTTGGTAAAATAACCATTTTGCCCCTCCCGGGGTTTCCCTTAGTGTCGACATGGCCTTTGGTTGACTTCCTAGGGTTATTTCCAAGGTTTGGATCCCATTCGAGTTTATTTGTCCTCAGTGTTGTCTCTAAGGCTGACTTGGTCAATCCAGGTTTTCCTCTAGACATGTTGTGAGGCTTCAGGATTGTTTCCAAAGTTGACATGATTTCCCGAGTTGAGACCTGGCATGACCTGTACCTCACGGTTTGGGATCGGGGCTGAATTGTACCTCCCGAGTTGAGACCGGGGCTGACCTGTACCTCCCGGGTTGAGACAGGGGCTGACCTGTACATCCCGGGTTTAAACCAGGGCTGATCTGTACCTCCCTGGTTAAGATCGGGGCTGACCTGTACCTCCCGAGTTGAGACTGGGGCCGACCTGTACCTCCTGGGTTAAGACGGGGGCTGATTTGTACCTCCTGGGTTGAGACCGGGCCAAACCTGTAACTCCCGGGTTGAGATCGGGGCTAATCTGTACTTCCCAGGTTGACACCGGGGCTGACCTGTACCTCTCGGGTTGAGACTGTCGCTGACCTGTACCTCCTAGGTTCAGATCGGGGCTGATCTGTACCTCCCGAGTTGAGACCAGGGCTGACCTGTACCTCCTGGGTTGAGATCGGGGCTGGCTTGTACCTCCCGGATTGAGAGCGGGGCTGACCTGTACCTCCTGGGTTGAGACCGGGGTTGATTTGATGGCCCGATATTGAGACTGGGGTTAGATTGACGGCCCGGTATTGAGACCGGGGTTAAGTTGAGGACTCGATATTAAGACCGGGGTTGAGTTGATGACCCGTTATTGAGACCGGGGTTGAGTTGATGACCCGGTATTGTGACCGGGGTTGAATTGATGGTCTGGTATTGAGACCGGGGTTGAATTGATGACCCGGTATTGAGACCAGGTTTAAATTGACGGCCCGGTATTGAGACCGGGGTTGAGTTGAGGACCCAGTATTGAGACCGGGGTTGAGTTGACGACCCGGTATTGAGACCGGGGTTGAGTTGAAAAGACAGTTTTGCCCTCCTACAGTGTTAGTAACAGGGAAAGAAAATTTTGAGTGTCTACATTAGCAAGAGAGAAAGATCGGGTCCAAAAGTCAGATCGGATTTTTTTCCCAACGTCGACAAAGAGAGTTAATAATAAAGATTTGTAGCCCAATATATATTTTAGGAATGTGAGTGAAATAACCTAAGGGTTATAATATTGAAGAATGATAGTATTTAAAATCTAAGAGATTTATTTTATATAACTCAATTAGTTAATTTTACAACTTAAGTAAATCAAGTCTAATTGGGTTATGAAATTAAATATACTTGAGTGATTATTTAAATTACATATGAGGGATGGAAACTCTAATTAAATGATTAGAAAAAAATAAAATTAAAAGTATTGGAACTAACCTAATTTCATGGTCCAAAACATTTTTATTAGAGAGTCCAACAATTTAATTCAATGACCCAAGCTTAGCCCAAATTACAAGGGACTTATTGGACACTTGAATAAGCAAAATAAGGCATAAAGATTAAACCAAATGGGGAGGAGGAGGCCCAATATTTTGGCCAAGGAGGGGGGAAGTATGTGGGCATGATTTCATTCTACCAACTCTCTACCAACTCCCCTTAGGTGTCGATTTTTTATTTCACCAACAACTTTATCCAAAGTTATAAGGATGCTAAGTTTACAAGGTAAAGAAACCTAAAGTTTACAAGCAACATAAGAAAGGAGAAAAGATGATATTGGGAGATTACATATAGATATACATACTATATCTATAAATATTTGCTAAACTATAAAAGCCCTTTTAATTATTTGTGAACAACTTTACTTCTCATTTCCAATTTAGCTAACAAAAACCAAATAGAGAGAGAGGGAGAATAGGAGAATTCGAGCAGCCACTTAGAGGAGAGAGAGAGAGAACGTTTTGTTTGGACTAAGTTCCATAAACAAACTTAGGAAGGAGAAGAGAGAAGCATACAAGCAAAGGTATAAATTTTTTTAGCCTTAATCTAGTTTATTTCTTTTTGTTTTGATTTGATTTTGATGATCTAAAGTTTATGATTTTGAGATCTAAAACCTTAGGTCTATGTGTTAATAAGTGTTTTATATTTAGATCTAACCCTTTTTAATGTCAAAAGTTGGATCAAAAGTAAGAAAATGAAAATTGTGTTTTGAAAGTTAGAAAACCCTAACTTTTTACTACTTTGAAGGGTTATAACTTGAGATTTATAACTTTGTCTTGCAATCCGTCAAAGAGGGGTACTAGATATATAAGTTAACTACTAAACCCAAGTTATAGCACTCAAAAACAATGTGTTTACAAGTCGTGGTAACTGTTTTAGTCAAAATAGTTTGGGAAATGAACAAAAAGGGTATATAACTCGCTGACAAGTCACTTCCAGGTACATTTTCGTCATTTATTTGAGCTCTAAAAATTCTAGGAACATTTGGAGTGATAATATTAGAAGTTATTTGAGTCCTGTAAAAATTTGAGAGTTTTTGACCATGTAGAATGAGAGTTATGACTGTTACGGTAAAATACTACTTTCAAAAGTACACCTGAATAACTCTCTGTAGTTAACTCCAAAAATTATGAATTTTTTACTGAAAGTACATATATATAATAGGAACATACCCGAAAAATGTCAGAATTTTGGATAAAAGTTTTGATTTATGATAAATATAGCAAGATTTGGCTGTTTTGGACTATTTAAATATAGTAAATAATTTTCAAAAATTTCAGAAAAAATATATTTTCATAATCTGTCAAATCTTAGAAAAGAAACATTTTTGGAGTTGTTTTGGTATTTTTCATATAAATGATTGAGTTATAAATAAATGAATAAAATAAGAAATATGATATTATAAAAGGGTAAAAATATAATTTTTCTGACTAAAGGCCCTTAATATGATATAATCATATTTTTAGAGGGTAGTTTGGTCACTTTTGATAAAATATTATAGTTATGGCATTTTAGGGTTATTAAATAAATTAATTAGTAAAGATTAAACAATTAAAATTAATTATTTATTGATTTAATAAATGATTAAAATATTATTAAATGATTAATAATATTAGACTAAAATATTATTAAGTAATTTATAATAATTAGATTAAAGTTAAATTAAAATATTATTAAATAATTAATAATATTAGTTAAAGATTAAAATATTATTAATAATATTAATTAAGAATTAAAATATTATTAAATAATTAATAATATTATGAGATGAGTATGCTAATATTAAATGAATAATAATATTATGTGGTGAGTAAGACATTATTAAATAATTAATAATAATTATGAATGAATAAAATATTATTAAATAATTAATAATATTAAATTAGAGTTCAAAATGAATTATATAATGAAATAAAGTTACTTTAAATGTAGTTTGTTGAATTAGACATTCCATGGACTATGTTATGTATATAGTATGATTGGATATGCAATATGCTGAAAAGGGTAATCCAGCTTGCTGGATTGGTTAATCCAGGTTACTGGATTGGCAATCTAATTTACTGGTTTAAACATTCGATTTACTGGATTAGGTATTTAGTTTACCGAAACATAAATAAGAACTTATAAAATGAAAGATTAAGTGTTAATCCATAAGTTAAATATAAAGTAGTGGTATAGTCGTACTCTTTAATGGTTGATATATAGTATCTGGGCTAAACGATTCCTTCAGGGAGCGGGTATATACGAACTGGCTACCGATCTAACTCACTGTGAAAAACAGTGTAGACGAGAAACTAGTTTGTTGGTTGTTTGTGGAAAATCACTCAGCGTACTATATTGAACACTATTAAAGACCCGTTGTGTGCTAAATTTAGAATTGTGAATACGTATGGTATTAAGGTGTTATTTAATGTTTGATTATGTGATTACATGTTAGATAATTTATTTATAAAGTAGTAGTATTATGAAGTATAATGTGATATACTGATTGCAAGAATAATTTTTTTTAATGATATAGGTCTTTGTAATAAAGATAAAACTATATTGCGTAGCAGTAAGCAACGATTAAGGCAAGTTTTTATACTCTTTTATTCTGCAAATATCTAAACCCTACGCACTAATTTTATTTTGTGCAAATAGGTATATGTTATGTAAGTTCCTAACTCAACATGATTTATTAATTTGAAAGCATGTTCGTGAATAATTATTGTTAATTATTCACATCCATAATGATTTTTGTTATTCGTTTATGCAAGTATCCTTACTTTATCAGATTTCATTTAATTCGTTCATTGTTTACAAGTATCTTATTACTGTCTTCGTATGATTCATATATAATAAAACTTGTTCTGTTCTTTGTAAGCTAAGTTTGGTTATGCCAGTATCCTCAATTGTATAAATTGTTGTATTTGAACAAGTGTTGATACATACTATTGAATTTCGGTATGTATACAAGGTTTAAAAATTGTCTAAGCTATATAACTCGACTAAACATAGTTATAAAGGTATCATTGAATATTATTGTTTATGATAAAGTCGTCCAACTGAATTGCTTTAGTTCGGACTCCAGACTGAGTATAAACATCCCGAAATTGGGAAATTTTTATGCGCCAAATGCGGTTATGCTGAACGCATATGTCGTTCCAGCATGTAGTGTTGATCAATACAGGGCATATGGGCTGATCACCCAACGTGTTCGTAAGTCATGACGATTTGCAGATGAATTTCTGTACAAACCTTTTCAAGCTTGTAAACAATGGTTCAAGATCTATTAACTGATTAACATTTATAGTCACTATGTCGTTTCAAAATTTTAAATGGTTTGATATGTTGTTATGAATGGTTTCAAATGGCTTCACAACTATTTATTTGTTGTAGAAGTATACTTCAAAGAAAATATTTATTTCTTTCAGCTAATTTTTATTATCTGTTATTACTTACTGAGCAATTAAATGCTCATTCTTGCTTTAAATTAAATGTTTTCAGCTAAGCGTGATCGACCAGAAGGTTCTGGCAAGGACAAAGGAAAGGGGAAGATGAAGGAATAGTTATAAGGTGTTATTTGTAATAACTAGAGTTATGTATTACGATATATGTTATCTATCATGTAATAAAGTACTTAAGGGTCACTGTACCTAGGGATTAGACAACTTTGATATAATTTTTAAGTTTATAATATATTAAGCAGTTCGAATGAATGGTAACGTGTAGCACCAAGTCCGTGTTTCAAGTACCCAAATTTGGGGGCGTCATAGGTTGGTATCAAAGCTTTATAGAAACCTTAGGTGGGGAAACCTTAGGCTATAACCTTAGGCTAGATAGAAGCATTGAAAAAATAATAACTCAAATAGAGTTTAAGGGAGATGAGTTAAGGAAATTCATCGTAAAATAAAAATAATAATAACTTATATGAAACTATTGTTTGTTATGTGTATATGTATACTAATCAGAAATAAAATTATGTGTAGATGTCAGGCGAAAAAGGATTAGGAGACTCTCATATCATGAAGAAAGAGCAAATCACTTTACCCTAGCCAATATCTAAGTCAATAGCTGAAATAGATGCTCACATTAAAAGCAACCCTGATGAGGTAATCATTTTAGAAAATATAGTACCGGAACCAGTAACGGTGGTACTGGAAGATAGTGATTCAGACACGGAAGTTGGAGCTGATCAGGCATCAACTGAAGTGCAAAATTTAAAGAATAAGGTTTCTTCTCTGGAAAAGTTGTGAGAAATAGAAAAGTTACTAAATAGTTAATTGCAAAAGGCTTTAATCGAAATTATAGAAGAACAAGATAAATTGAAGATCCAAATTGATCAGATTGGAGCCAAATACAGCATATCGTGTGCAGCTCCAAGCCAGAAGGGGAAAAGAAAGATGAATGAACATGACATAGAAAACTCTGATTATAACTCAAGAAATTTTAAAAAACAATAGGAAAGTGTACAAACTGTAAAAAGAAACATGAAGGCATATACAGGAAAGGGCAAAACGTATGCTACAATTGTGGACATGCGGGACATATATCTCCTTATTGTCCCAATCCGAAGCAAGGTGCATGGTTTATATGTGGGTTGGTAGGTCAGCAGGCGAAAGGTTGTCCAAGATCAAGGGAGGGTGTAGGAGACAAGTAAGATGAATAATTTTATGAACATGTATGATGTGTGTAAGGTATTACCCCCAACATTTATATAAGTTGCAGCAGTTATTCCCGACTTTTGTTGTCACAAAGAGATAGTAGATGTTTATAGCAATATACGCTATATAATGTAACGTATTATAAACTAGTTGAATGAATATAAATATATGTTTGATTTAGTGAAAAAACTGACCCTATAAAAGCTCAAACTTGGGTAAAGGAAATGGAGAAAGCATTTGTTATTGCTAAGGTAGCAAAGGAGAAAAAGATAGCTTTTGCTACCTATATGATGAAGGGGGAGGCGAATTTTTGGTGGGAGGCAAATCAAACTAGAGCCGGAGAAGGAGTGGTAACATGGATAAGGTTCAAGGAACTGTTCTTCGAGAATTACTTCTCGTCCAGTATGCAGGCTAGGATGGAGGTTAGGTTTTTCGAATTAAAATAGGAGAATATAACCGTTTTGGAATACGCCGCTAAGTTTAATGAGTTAGCTAGATTCTCTCCACACCAAATGCATACAAAAGCAAGGAAGACAAGAAAGTTTGAGCATGGCCTAAAACCCTGGCTCTACAATAAGGTGGCGGTGTTACAGATTAATTCTTTTGGATCGCTCTTGGAAAAGGCTATCATAGCCGAAGGAGGAAGTGAGGCCAAGAGCCTTTACAACAAGGAAAATAAGAATAAGGTTAAAATCGAGGGAGCTGTCAAGGTTGAGGGAAGTAGTGGAAGTGGAAGTCAAAAAAGGAAGTGGAACAATTCTAGAAATACTGATAATAGGCAGGTAGGCATAAGGAAGAAGGGTGAGCAGTGTGCTAATTGTGGGATAACTCACTCGGGAGAATGTCTTATAGGGAAGTTTGTGTGCTTTAAATGTGAGCAGGAGAGGCACATCTCTCCTAACTGCCCCAATCCAAGGAAGAATAGTGGGTGTTTCTTTTGTGGATCAACAGATCATATGGTGAGGGATTGTCCGAAAAGGAGAGCCGATGGGGGAAAGGCTAATGTAGGGGATAGCAGCGGAAGACTCGCAATAACTGGTCCAACTCCACCAAATAAACCAACCACAAGAACTTTCAAAATGACCGTTCAAGATACGGTAGAAACTAGAGATGGAGTTCCAGGTATGATTCAGATTAATTATATCAATATATATATATATATACTTGATTCGAATATAACCTATTTTCCTTACCGTGAGTTTGTTAAGATAAATACGTTTACCCTTATGAACGTTAAGAACCCTTGAATATAGACATACGAAAAATAATTTCAGGAAAAGATATATATTATAATAATAACTCGTTAATAAAAGAATTTTGAAGGAGGAATTTGAGTTCCGTTATGAACTACCATAATTGGTTCAAGTAGACTACAAGCAATGGATCAAGACGCGTAGCAGTTCCGGACTTGTAATATGAAATCTTATAAGGAGGGGAGAATGTAGTAATTCAATAAAAAAAATTAATAAATAAAAATCTAAGGATAGATATGAAGTTAAGCGTATGGTAATGGTGATTCCGGGGACGGAATCCTTATAAGGATGAGAGAATGTAAGGACCAATAATTTTATACGACTATAATTTTACGAATGAATTTTTTTTTTTATTAATTATTATCATTATTGTTATCAGTAATATTTTGAACATATGCGATATAAAATAAACAGGTTAGTCAATTTAATTATTATAAGCTTACTAAGAAAGGATGCCAAGATGAATAACTGATCAAAACCCTAATTTGAATTTCAAATAGGAATTTGAAAATAAATACATTTATTAATATAATTATATTTAAGAATGATATGTATTTGTATTTATGTGAGTATTTAAATATAACAAGAATTTATCAATAATGATAAATATGTTATGACTTATGTGGATTATGTATATGATTAAATATATATATATATTATTTAAATGTGTATATATTTGTTTAGCATATAAATAGAGTTAATAATAAAGATTTGTAGCCTAATATTTATTTTAGGAATGTGAGTGAAAAACCTAAGGGTTATCATATTGAAGAATGATAGTATTTAAACCCTAAGAGATTTATTTTATATATCTCAATTAATTAATTTTATAACTTAAGTAAAGCAAGTCTAATTAGGTTATGAAATTAAATGTACTTGAGTGATTATTTAAATTACATATGAGGGATGGAAAGCCTAATTAAATGATTAGGAAAAATTAAAATTTAAAGTATTGGAACTAACCTAATTTCATGGTCCAAAATATTTTTATTAGAGAACCCAACAATTTAATTCAATAACCCAAGCTTGGCCCAAATTGGAAGGGACTTATTGGACAATTGAATAAGCAAAATAAGGCATAAATATTAAAACAAATGGGGAGGATGAGGCCCAATATTTCTGCTATTGAGGGGGGAAGGATGGCATGATTTCATTCTACGAACTCCCCTTAGGTGTCCATTTTTCATTTCACCAACAACTTTATCCAAAGTTACAAGCAAGTTAAGTTTACAAGCTAAAAAAACTTAGAGTTTACAAGCAACATAAGAAAGGAGAAAAGATGATATTGGGAGATTACATATAGATATACATAATATATCTATACATATTTGCTAAATTATAAAAGCCCTTTTAATTATTTGTGAACAACTTTACTTCTCACTTCCAATTTAGCTAACAAAAATAAAATAGAGAGAGGGATGATAGGAGAATTCGGGCTGCCACTTAGAGGAGAGAAAAAGAGTTTTGTGTGGTCTAAGTTCTATAAACAAACTTAGGAAGAAGAAGAGAGAAGCATACAAGCAAAGGTACAAATTTTTTTAGCCTTAATCTAGTTTATTTCTTTTTATTTTGATGTGATTTTGATGGTCTAAAGTTTATGATCTTGACATCAAAAACTTTAGATCTATGTGTTAATAAGTGTTTCATGTTTAGATCTAACCCTTTTGAGTGTCAAAAGTTGGATCAAAAGTAAGAAAATGAAATTATGTTTTGAAAGTTAGAAAACACTAACTTTTTACTACTTTAAAGGGTTATAACTTGAGATCTATAACTTTGTTTTACGATCCGTCAAAGAGGGGTACTAGATATATAAGTTAACTACTAAGCCTAAATGGTAGTTGTGACGCCCCCAAATTCGGGTCCTTAGAATCTCGGAACTGGTACGTTACGGTGCTACAAACATCTTAATAAATTCCATCATTATTCATAATTAAATAAATACAACTTGGCTTCTATACTAATTAATACATTATTCCCTTCTGTTCCAGAATCTGTAACCTTTACAATTAGTTGTTACATTTATTGATAAGACCTATCAGTTATAAAATTGATCTTTCAATTAGCATAACATACTTTATCTCACAATATTATTACTTTATAAGTAAATTATCTAACATTTAACCAAATAGTCAAATATTAAATAACACCTTAGCATCATACGTATTCACAAGTCTAAACCTAGCACACATCGAGTCTTTAACAATATTCAGTACAGTATGCTGAGTGGTTTCCCACAAACAACCAACAAACTAGTTTTCCGTCTCGTCTGCAATGTATTTCACAACGAGTTAGATCGGTAGCTAGTTAGTATATACCTCTGCTCCGTGAAAGAATTATTTAGCCCAGATACTATACATCAACCATTAAAGAGTACGACTGTACTACTACTTTATCATATAACTTGTGAATTAACACTTAAATCTTTCATATAATAAGTTTATCTTTATAATTCAGCAAACCAAATACCTAAATCCAATAAATTGAATGCCTAATCCAGCAACCTGGATACCTAATCCAGCAACCTGGATTATCTACACAAATTTCCAAGTTCATTACAACTTAATTCATTTCCTTTACAACATTTATGAGTAAATATAACTCACCATCTAATTTTAACTTTTTCGTAACATATACAAATCGTTTTTGTTTACAACTAAACAATTTACCAACTTACTAACAATTAGTTAAATTGTCAGAATAATTACGTTGAATGCTCTTTAGCACAACATACATCTTCTATAATCCGATATCGTCAATGATTTCTTTAACATCTGCAAAAGTTTTATTTTTTGCAAGGAATGAGCACGATGGCTTAGCTTGTTCAACAGTCTACACCTTTCATGCTTCACATAGCATACAAATTTCATATATTCATGCATCAAAAAATTTAGTCAATGCATCTACCCATGCTTCATGTATTTCTATATGCATCATACCTTTCATGATATGCATCTCTATATCGTTCATACTTATCATACAACACAATATATTCTTTATGTTATAAATTTAACACATACTTCACATATTTCATGCTTTGCATTTAGTCACATAACATTCATGTAATCAACGGGTTCATATAAAGCACGTATTACATTAACAACCATAACATGGTTTAATGTATATTATCACGTAAGAGCAAGTTATTGAAGAACATGCCTCGAAACGTTCCTTGCGCGGTTAGTAGAATTTGTCCTTCCATTGTCCTACACGATTAAGTGCATATACAACCATAATTAGCTACATAATGACGTTTGTTAGTCATTTATGCTAGCTTTACTTTATCTTTCATTATTTTTCCCTTTTTAAATCTTGATACACAATGCGCAATCATGTGTTCAAGTCTTTCTAGGACTCTTTATTATCCATTCGATTTATTTACGTTAAATCTCATTGCACGTCTTATTACGTCATAAGTTGATCGACTCTAGTCGATTTAATTTATTTTGACGATTTTTGACTCAACAATTTATAATTATTTTTTTATTCCGATGAATGCCTAATACTCTCATTAAGCCTTCTTAACCTCTCTATCATTCATCTTAAACTATCGTCTAATATTATTGATCATTTATAATAATATTTTATTACTTAATTTACTAATATTATTAATCATTTAATAATATTTTATTCCTTTAAAACTCATAAATAATTTTAATTTAATTGTTTATTTATTACTATTTAATTTATTTAGTAAACATATCAAACCCTTTATATAACATTGTATCAAAAAAGTCCAAATTACCCCTATATGGTCATAATATAACATATTAATGATTATTAGTCACTAAAATCATATTAACGAATTTTAGGACTTAATATTATCTAATTTTCTCAATTATTCTTAACTTAATCGTAGGCATGAAAAATACCAAATCATTTTAGTATTTTTTTTATCTTTTGGCCACACGTATATACATATATTCCATTCAAAAAAATAATATTTTTGGAATTTTTCAAGTTCATTTAGTATTTTTCAAAAGTCCGTTTTTAGTTCGTAACTTAAGAAAATTAGCTATACCATGATCAACTCCAAGAATTCCCAACTCTTGGCAAACTCTTACACGTATTAACATGAACTTTCAGTTTAAATTCCGTGGGCATCGGAGTTATAGAACTCCAGTTATAGCGATTTTTATCGAAAAAACCAAAATATTAAAATGACCATAACTCGGTCAATTTAAGTCGAAATACATTCATTTTTGGATAGGAGCTATTTATATCATATATTTTCATCTCACAAGAGGCCTGATTTTATTTCATGTTCTATGTAGCTGAAACATCCCACAACAGTTTTTGGCAGATTGCTCTTTCTTATTTTTTAGATTTTACCTACTTTGCTAAAAACAGTCCACACAAAAATTTACAAAGAATTTTTCAGTGATTCCACTTGAAAAAGTTAGGAGACTCATAGATCTAACTCTTGGACTTGACCACACTAAAAAATTCAAAATACAATGAGAGATATGGTCGTTTGAATTTCATTTTTCATTTTTTTAAAATATTATTTTTTAACCTTTGTATTTTCTAAGAAAACTTCCATGACCTCTTGATTAATCCAACATTAACCATCATAAATCATCATAATACATCCTAATACTTCTTCTACTCAAGTATCTAACATGATTCATGATTAATTTTATCAAACTCTTACCATAAACAAGCAAAACACAATCTAAACTAAGAAAATTTCAAAGCTAAAGTTTAGGAAACTTTTAAACCTTTGCTAGGAAGAGATGGATGATAGTTATTCCTTCTTGGGTGAGCTTGAAAGCCCCATTCTCTTTACTCCTCCCCAACCATTGCCTCCCTCTTCCATTCCCTCTCAAGCCCTCAAATTTTGTTTAAGGTTTTGGGTGAAAGTTATGGAGAAACCCATGGTTTCTTCTTTCTCTTCTTCCTCTTCTTTCTCTTTTTTTTCTCTTCTCTTCTTCCTCTTCTTCTCTAATGGTTGATCTCTCTCTCCTCTTCTCCTTCATGGACGGGTGGGGTATGAGAGAAAGAGAGAATGATTTTCTTTCTTTTCTTTCTCTTTCTTTCTTTCTTTCTTTTGCTTTGTTAAGTTAGTATAGAAAATTAAGACCAAGGGAAAAGTAGTCTTTAACTATAATTGGGAAGGGGAAAAATGGTCTTTAAATCATCTCAAGAAAATTTCCTAAAAATTTACTCATAGGACATTTTGGTCATAATCTATTTCTTTAAGGACAAAATTGTCATCTAACTATAATTTGGAAATTTCCTAGAAATTTCCTTCAAAGATCTTATGGTCATTAACAAATTTCTCTTGGGGAAAAATTATCATTCCCATATTACTAGGAAACTTCATAGCAATTTCCTTCCTAGGACACAAAAGTCATTAATAAATTTTTTTAGGGCAAAATAGTCTTTTACCACTTCAAGAAAATTTCTTTAAAAAATTCTTAACAATCATCACCCATCATTACTAGTGGTGCCCACCCTTATATACCAACACTTTCCTATATTTAACTCAGGTATGGATAGTTCCTAACCATAGTTATTCTACTAGCACATATCCCATTATTTTGGGTTACTAAATAAATCCTCATTGGGCTACCTAAATAATTCCTTGGGCCATGTAATTTAACATAGTCCAATACTTTTAATTTATCTTACCCTAATCATTTAATTAGGGTTTCTATTCACTCAATTGTGATTTAAATCCTTACTCATGTACTTTTAATTTCTTAACCCAATTAAACTTGCTTTAATTAGGTTATAAAATTAATTAGTTGAGATGTATAAAATAAATATATTAGGGTTAGTATATATTTTAAATACTATTATTCTCCAATACTATAACACTTAAGTTATTCAATTTTTCATTCCTAATATATAAGTAGGTTACATTAATTTCTTTTATTTGTTTATATAATAAACAAATATAACCATCACATAATATTCATATCAAATAATTTATAACTTTCAGACATGTCCCACAACTGTATTTATCATTCCTCTTGCTAAAATATATACAGCACATCACTAAGTGTGTGTGTGTATATATATATATATATATATATATACATATACTCATCTGCTTTTAAACTTATAGCATCCCTTCATGTAAAATTTTATTTCCTTAATAAAATTTTCACATGTATCATTATAAAATTTCTTACACTATTCAGTTCGCATCAAATTAATAGGTATCGTAATTGTAGACACTCGAAATTTTATTTTCCTATTACTAACACTGTAGGAGGGCAAGAATGTCTTTCCAAATCAACCCCGGTCTCAATAACGAGCCATCAACTCAACCTCTGTCTCAACCCGGGAGGTACAACTCAACCCCGATCTCAACTTGGGAGGTACATGTCAGCTCCGATCTTAATCCTGAGAGGTACAGATCAGCCCCGGTCTTAACCCGGGAGGTACAGGTCAGCCCCGGTCTCAACCCAGGAGGTACAGGTCAGCCCCGGTCTCAACCCGGGAGGTACAGGTCAGTCTTGGTCTCAACTCGGGAGGTACAAGTCAGCCCCGGTCTCGACCCGGGAAGTCAGGTCACCTTCGAAAATAATCCTGAAGCATCACAACATCTCCACAGGAAAACTTGGAATGACCAAGTCAGCCTCGGAGACAACACTGAGGACGAACAAACTCGAATGGGATCCAAACTTTGGAAACAAACCCAGGAAGTCAGCCGAAGGCTATGCCGACATTAAAGACAACCCCTGGAGGGGAAAACGGTCATTTTACCAACTTGAAATCGATTCGATCAAAATCAAACCGAATTGATGCCACAAAGGTCAGAACGAACCATAACAATGATCCTGAGTGCAAACAGCGCAAGACAGCTCAACGGACAAATTGCGGGAAATCGAAGACCTGGTTATGAACCCATCTTTTTGGACCCAAAAAATGTTTTATTCCATGTCATTGTGACACTCTCGACGAGGGCTTTTCGAAAAGGTACAGCACGCCTCAAACGGATGCTCAGATCAAAAGTTAGAAAGTTTTGAACCTAACATCGCATTGCTCGGAGTGCACGTACTTCGATGCAACGAGACCCACCATGTGTGCCCTGCCACATAGAGCCGCACCTCTACCTGCAACAGTAGCAAGTAGAGTGGAGGCTCCTGGGTCTATATATATTAGCTCACCCCCAACTCATTGAAAGAATTCAGAAACGCTTTGAACCCTTGCCCGTTTGGTTTTCCAGCTATCTTCTTATCTTCCAAACCCAAAGTTTTTCACTCTAACACGTAGATATAAACATGTACTACTACATATCAAAAAATAACCGATAGATTTGGATGTTTAAAGCCTACGATTTGGCAAAAAGCCCGTGTAGCAGTTCATTGTGATTATTTTTACAATCAGAAAGTTATTATTACTTCTTCGCACTTTTATACAGTTGCATATCAAGTTTCGTTTTCTAAATATGCTCGAAACTCAGTTTCGTGGCCCTTTTTGTTAACTTTTGGTACATTTTAGTACCTAAACGCATTTTCTGCCATTTCTGCAACTCGGATTGATGATCCGTCGCTTCCAATAGCTTTTATATACTTGCATCTTTGCTTTGAGCAACTTCGCTGGACTGGGTTATCTTCCCAGTCCGAGTTTGGCTTTTTTGTATATATTTAATTGTATATATACTAACTTTTCAATTCTGTCAAGCCCGGATGTCAAATCCACAGTAGTTTACTGCTTTTATATATATATATATATATATATATATATATATATATATATGCAACAATCACCATACTGAGTTATCTTCCCAGTCCTGGTTTGACTATTTTTCTGTCTATATATAACTATATATATATTTACATTCCAGTTCGGCCTGAATCATTTTGTGGCCTTTTTACTATTTTTGCACTATTTACCATACTTGGGTTATCTTCCCAGTCCTGGTATACCTACTTTTCTGTATATATATATATATATAGATATATATTTACTTTCCAGTCCGGGCCTCGGAGTGAAAATCCACCGCCCTTTACTGTTTATATATATATTTCAATTCTGTCCAGCTTGGATCATTCCGTGGCTTTTACAGCTTTTTATAATATATATATATATATATATATATATATATATATATTTACTTTCCAATCCGGGCACAGGCGTGAAAACTCATCGCCCTTTTTATGCTTTCATATATATATATATATATATATTTCAATTCTGTCAAAGTCTGGATCGTTCCGTGGCTGTTTACAGCTTTTATAAATATATATATATACTTCAATTCGAGTACGGACTTGCGAGTGAAAACCCATCACCCTTTACAGCCTTCTTATATATATAGTTATATATATATATATGGCTTTACTTATTTTTATTAAATTGCTGCTTTAAATATTCATTTGATATGAATCGGCACTGACATTTCTATTGGCGAACTAGATTTCTTTAAATCTCGCCAACTCTAGCTTTCAAACTGTTCAAAAGAGGTTCAGACAGAACCGAAAAGCTAGAATAACTGAGATTTATTTAAATATAGTGTTTTTCTAGTGTCAGTTATAAAAGCTAACTCGTGGCCCTTAAATCGCTATTTAATGGGAACGAGATGCTTCGGCCATATACGAACCAGAATTTATTGATGAATACTTGGTTCTGGCGATATTTGAATATATTTTTGTACAAATTTGAGCTATGCAGGTTTATTGGCCTCCCTCTGTGAGTGTGACAACCCCAAAATCAGGACCAACTTAACCCAATATTAGGATTAAAATTAGTTTCGACCTTGTGCGTTCAATACTATCTAGGTTCAGCATAACACCAAAACTAGATGCAATATCAACTAAAAATGTGGATAATTAAAACCTTTATATAATTCTTTCTTTCCTGCATCCCCTGAATCGCAACCTTTACGATTCCCTATATTAATAGAGTAAACAGGATTTACCTGTATAATTCTATATACAATAATCACCACAATACATTCTTGTTTCAAAACTAATATTCCCATCTTATTGAATATTCAAGAAATTTATACATCTGTATCTTGAATATCATCATCATAATATCATCAAATTTCAACTAAAGAAAGCAGTGTTCCCTTGCACATTTTTCTATTCATTTCATCCAAATAGTAGGTATTATTGCATTGAACCTTGAACCTGCAAAAAGATTATTTTTGCAAAATTGAGCTCGACAGCTCAGCAAATCTAACAGTTTTCATGCCGTACATAGCACATAAGTTTATGCTCAATATATATCTCAATTTAAAATAATTATAAGATTTCATGCTCAGCATAAATATCAGTTCAATATAAATATAAGTTCCACATGCTCAACATTCCATATATCACATGTTGAGTTCCATAACTTTACAAAATATAGTCATAATTTGACTTTCGAATTCATAACGAGTAACCTGTAATTCAACATCTCATATTACTACCATGAATACACGTAATTAAAAATTAAATTCAAGTAACACAAAGAAACTGAAAAACTTGCCTGATTCGATGACTATTGTAATAAAATTCGGCTTATCTTTCCTTCACGGATCCTTGTGAAGATTAGTTTTAATGAATTGGTGGCTTTGTTAGTTGGGTTATGAAACCTCCCTTCCTGCTGATGCTTGTAATTTCCTCCCGAACCAGTTCACAAACTAAATTCATAATTCTTTTTCCTTGATCTAGCTTGAACATAAGAGAACTTAATCATAGGAAACACAATTTGGGGAATTCTTTTAGAGAGAAAGAGGTGGAATAGAACGGATCAATTTGGAGAGCATCTAGGAGACATGGAACGGGTGGGAGTATATATTAAGTTTCTTATGTCAACATTAGCTTGACAGCTCCTGCTTATGTTTTGGCTCAGTGGCTTTCTAATGGTCTAGGATACTTTCACCTCATGTTTGGTATTTTATTTTTATTTTTTTATTTTTACTTAGTGCATGGGTAGTTAGCTTCATAATATTTTTCCACCTACTGTTTGACTCTTTAATGTCTCAGCATCAACACACTTGGTTTATGCCCACAAAATCTTTTAATTCCAACTTACAGTACAACGTAAATTACATATATGAAATATATATATTACATTACATCCACCACACATAGTAAGTTACCTTACCAATTATGAAATTAAATTCATACTTATTATAAATACTTGAAATAGAACGATTCAACTATTTAAATAATTAATTTTTTTTCATTAATTATTCAAATAACTCAATGAAGCTTTATATTTAAATTTCTTACTTCTTCCCATAAATTATTCCAAAACAATTTATTTAATCTATACATTCCACTTCAAAATAAATATTAATTTAATTTACTAATCTTGACACCAATATTTATTTATAATGCTAAATTTCCTTCAGTACATAACTCATACACATATCAATAATAATGAATTATATCCCAAAGATCTTTCCATAAAAATGGAAGCTATATATTAAATAAAATAATTTATCTAACACTATAATTTTATTATATTAAAATAATTTAATATCATAAACTATTTCAATCCACTTTAATGTATACAACCATTGTGTATATCATAATTGTATTATAATTATACTCCTCTTTATTATATGCATAATATATATATATATATATATATCATCATAATTCTTTATACCATTCATGCATCATCACTTTAAAAAAATATATGTTCATATCATATATACATACAATATGAATTACATTATATCATATTGCTCTTGCCCACCACGTACAATAGCTATGGTGACTATTTAGCCTATTGCTCTTGTATGCTTTACAGCTCCTTCTTTGATTTACTTGCACCTAACCCTTATAGCACCTCATGCTTAGAATTTAATGATTCAGCCTTTTCCTTCAACAGCTCATGCTTAGTTTAATATATGTATGGGTCCTCTTAACATGTGCTCTTAGGGCACATGCTAAGCACACAGTTCAAGAGAATATTCTTTTGAACTGTGTGCATATTCCATTGATTTCTGTATTTACACTAAGTTCAAGGAAATATACACAAAATTCAAGAGAATATTCTCTTGAACTGTGTGCTTAGCATGTGCCCTAAGGGCACATGTTAAGAAATTCCTATATGTATTATATACAACCTATGTTATAATACTTGTATACATTTTCGTACCTACTGCGTAGACAAATATTACACATTAAATATTATACCAAAAATCTTGTCCATATCAAACGAAGTTATACGTTAAATAAAAATATTTTATTTAATGTATAAAATTTTATTATATTAAAATAATTTAATTCCATAAATTATTCTAATATATTTTATGTATTGCATACAACACTTCGTATTCCAAAATTATATTCTTCGTGCTAAACATTGTCTTCAACAATTTATTTATAAATATATTATATATGCTTACTTAAATTTAATATACTAAGCTCACCATATTAAAATAGTTTTATAAATCATTTTAATATGTACACATTCCTTTTTCTTTTAGATAAATTGTTTTTCACAATTTATCTTTAGTCAAAAATAGATATACAATAATATATCCTCTAAATCCCTTTTCTTTCCTTAAAAATTGTTTACAACAATTATAATAATAATATATATTGTTTTTTCATAAATGACCACATAGCACAACATTTATTCATTTATACAGTACTATTCCCACAATATATCACATAATAAGAATTTTATTTTATTTTATTTTTATTTTAATATTCCCCGAAAACTCGGGTCGCTACATTCTTTCCTTCTTATAATGATTCCGTCCCCGGAATCACAATATCAAACCTCCTTATACGGTTTAAGTAATAATAGAATATATTAATTTCACATATCACAACACATACACATATTAACATACACATATTCATGCATCTCCAAATATTAATAACATTATGCTTCCTCATACTTATTCTTCTATTGATTAAAAGTCCAAAAATTCCCAAACTTATGCGATTTTAACCTTCATGCGACTATTTCCATCTATTATACTATTCGGAATTTTTATTTGCCATATCCCTCCATTTCTCCTTTTTCAAAAATTCACTTATATTTGTTGTGTTCTACGACCCATTCCCTTCTAAAGAACTTCATTATTGCTAAACCCAATTGTCAGAATAGAAATTCTCCACAATTGCCCAATCACTACAAGAAATTATGGATGTAACGAAGGAAATTTTGTGAAGGAATTAAATCCTTCACATGAATGAATTTTCAGCGAAGGAAAAAAATATAGTGACAATATAGTTATTAGCGAAAGAAATATCCTTCATAATTTATATTTTTTTTCTCGCAAATTTTTGGTGACAGAAGGATTTTTGGTGCCAATTTATGATGAAAATTTGCGAGGAATTTTTTTTATTAATGAAGGAATTGTTACTCACTATATATTATTGTTCAAAGTTTTTTTGCGTGAGATAAAATTGGTCGTTTTTTTATTCTAAATAATTTTTTTAAAATTAATTGTGGTGAATATAAATTACTTCATCCGTCCCAAAATAACTGCTTAGTTTTGACTTTTTAAAGTCAAATTGACTATTTTTTAAAACTATTTTTGCCAGAATATAGGTGCAGAGGTTATAACAAAAAAAAATATATACAATTTACTACTAATACCAATTTTTATAATGTTAAAAATATATTTATACATGCTTAATTATTAATTTTAAAAATAGTCAATTTGACTAAATAAAGTCAAAACTGAACAATTATTTTAAGACAGAGGGAGTATAATATAAATATATTAATTTTTTTACAGTAATAAATTTATTTTTAATAACACTTTTTAAGTAACTTACAATATCAATTATTTATTTTAATAAACTATAAAATAAATAACTTTACATTACGATTAAACTTTAAAATTTTTCCTAAAAAATTTATTTTTATGATCTTATAAATAAACTTTAAGTTAAATAAAAATAAAGTTGAATAATCTAAATTAAAAGCCTTTAAACTTTATTTCAACAGAATATTGTACTGAAAAATATTGTACTGAATATTAATAATTAATAATAATATTAATTTTCAAGTACAGACGTGCGGTTTCCACTCTTTCTCCTTAGCCAACATTGACCTAACCAGAGATGGGCGAGACATCAATTCTCGATCTAGCTCTACCAAATTTGAGATTAACCAAAATTGTGTGCGAAAGGAAAGCAATTAGAGTCTGATCAAGGTTTCCCCTCTATTCCTTAGCCATAGTTTAGGCGGGAGAACGAAAAACTTAGCGCCAAATTTTGCCGCAATTAGCGAGATCGAGATTTGATTGTGTGAATAATGTTTCCTACGGGTAAAGGGATTATCATTAATCCCAAAATTTTACCCCAAACTTCATCTTTGCATCTTCAAATCTGCTCCTTCTGTCCTAATTGTAGAAGCCCTCACTTCGAAGACCCAAAGACCCGTCAATTTGTTCGAAGGTATATTTCTTTCAACAACTTTGTTCCTCCATATTCCATTACTTGCTGAAATGATTTATATATACAGACATGTATGATTGAATCGATTTTTTGTAGGACTTTTGATCTGATACTTATACTGATTGTGCCATGTTTAGGTGTTTTTCTATTTGGTATTTGTGTGTTGTTTTATACTAAACTGCTCTGTTTATGGGAATTTTGTTGGAGCTAGAGTTGAATTGTGTAGATAATTCCGGATGTATATTTGTTGTTAACTGCTCTGTTTTATATTTGTTAACTGCTCTGTTTATTGTTTTTGAAGGTCAATAAAATATTATAATCATATGCATAATGGGCACAAGTAATTCAAAGTGCAAGCTGATTAATTAAGCAATTAATAGTTAAGACTTACCACTCCCCAATAACATAACCACAGTAACCTCCGAGAACGACACTGACCAGGTCTATGCGAGAAAACCCATCAAATTTATCTCTTCTGAAAAATGTAGCCATTCTACAAGCACATTTATCTTTGTAAGCATTTCTTTATGACACGGGATTCAAGGTAAGCTATGCACTCTTATTATATGTTATTCGAAACTGAGTTATATATATATATATATGTAATTATGGATTTAATTGCTGTGTTGGCTATGATTTGGCAGGGGATGTGTTGTAATTGCTGTGCGGAGTAATAAGGGTGGTAAAATTATAAATACCTTTTAGTTCTGTCCAAAAAATAGTGCACATATTATGTTTGATAAATTTCCTCTTAGGGGTTAACATCAAGTTAAGCTTTGTGACATTGGAAGTGCAAAAAATTTGGTATGCTTGCCTCGTTAATTATGCCCACATCTTTGTTCCTCAAGTTATGTAAAGTCATGACTATGGGTACATCCACTTTGGGTTCACTTTATAATTAGTTATGGACGTAGCTAGCGAAGTTCAATTAGTTGAGGAACCATGGTGCTTCACATTATGGAATTGTAATCTTGTGGAAATTATGCAAATTCTGTTTCACTGTGCCTTAATAACATTTCTCTTGCTCTTTATGTGCTTTTCAAGTTTTTTGATAACCAAGTTTCCAAAAGCTCAAACAAATAAACTTTTGAGAATAATGGTTTTGTGAATATTCTGTTTTTGTTAAGAGGGAAAGAAAAGGGATGTGAGCATAGGACTTTTGGTCCATCATCAATGTTTACATGGTTTCGTTTTTTATCTGGAACTCAGGTATCATCTCATGATGTGTTTAGCTCACTACTTCAGTACGCTCTCTCCCCCCACCATATATATATATATATATATATATAATACACACACATAATGGTCAACTATTGCTATATCTCTTTCTTTGCATGTGTTTATTTATGTCTGCAACACAAACTTTTTTTATGATTCTTTTGTTCTACACTGTTGTAAAATTTCTGATTCAACTTCATTGTTGCTTCAATACATACTTTGTCCTCTTCATGCAATTTGACCAACTGGCCAAATTCTGTTTGGTTATTACTATATAGATAGGTGCGCTGATATTGCAATGTTAAAGTCATCAACTTGTATGCTAGCCTTCTATACGTTGGCCATGAATTGCTCTTCAATTAGGTTTTTAGAACTTGTTCCGTCCCTAATTGAGTTTCATCCTTCAAAATGATCATACATAGGCATCTCATTGAAATCTTGTATTGTTGTGTTATTTTGAACTTTGATGTTACTAGTTATCTTTACATTTGCGAATTTGATACTCTGACCCACTTGATTGATAAAAATCTCATCTCCAGATAATCAGTACTCTTCTTTCTCCATCTCTTTATATCACCTCTCTCACTATTCACTAGTCATCCTGCTTACACATTGATACTCCAATCGCTGATTCCCACGCTCTCTCTACATATAGATACAATATAACGTACTTTTTGTAGTATATTAAGTTAATCACGCCTTAAATTATTGATTATTATAATGGTATTTCTTTCTTAATTTAATTATCAATCAGTAAATGTCACACTATATATCAAACAGGTTACAGTTAACCTATTTTGTATTTAAATATTTACATTCTCCAGTATATTATCTATGTTTCATAATTTTAATGAATCACATCAATTTGAGTTTGAAACTACTATATTGGTGCTTGGACCTTATTTCATATATTGTGGTATGAGTGGCGGTAGTAAGACAGTTGTTATGACTGACTAATTGAATATTTTAACTATAAGCATTTTCATTGTGGAAGCTGGTAATGCTTTCTTTTTATATGCTAAGTCCATTCGAATTTCTTGTAGATGTAAGAAATACCCTTCAATGGAACTGCGTTGTCTTTTCCAGTATCTAGTAAATCAGTTGAAAAAAGGATACGGGATTGAGCTGGTTATTTCATGCTACTTGATACTTGATTTATATTATGCGAGTAGAATGATAAGTGGGTAGAATGATTTTCTATTTGACTGGTTATTGCATGCTAGTATTTGGTGTCTTCTACTGCTTTTCTGCCAGTATCACATGTCTAGTACAAGTAACGAACTATTAGTTTATCGTCTGTTTTATTTTTCATAAGTAATTTTTGGCCTCAAGTATTGGGCTAACAGTTCATTCTTCCCAGAACACCATATTTGAGAGGTCATTATTGAAATATCCTTTTTTAAAGTCAATAGTCATAGTGCCATGTTTAGGTGTTGTTCTATTTGGTATTTGTGTGATGCTTTATACTTAACTGCTCTGTTTATGGGAATACTCAATATAAACCAGGCCATAGTTCCTGTGGCGACTGTTACAGAGCTTTTTAAGCGTAACAGGTGAGAGAACTAAGAGACTCAAGGTGAACTTGTAACCCCAGGAAATAGTTCTGATATTTTATTGAAAACATCCATAACCTGAAATATGAGAAAAGATGAACAAAATTTACTTTTATTTCAAAATGCAACAGCATGAGTATTAACAGAACATCAAGTCTTATAAGTAATGTGGAACATCATTCATATCTGTGTAACAACTGTGTTTTCCATTCTTCAAATCTAGATTGGGAAAAAATTCTGTAGCTTCTAAAGGTATGTTATTATTTTATTATAATGAATCTATTAGCTTTTTGGTTTTGGTTGTTGCTTTAGATTTGAATAATGTAATCCAAGTGTTTTGATCCGGTTATTCTTTTTTTTTTTTATATTATACTCGGGGATATATGTACTGTATTCGAAATGTTAGAATTTTCTAAACTTGTGCTGTTTGATCTTCATTTTGATTTGTCAGAGTTGAATCAGATTGAATACAGTATGTTTCTTTTTATATTTTAACGAGTTTATGTTTAAATGTATATGGTTCCAACTTTTATGTTATCTGTTTAATTTGGGTTCCTTAGTAGAAGATCTGTAGAGATTATATATTGAGGAAAGAGGAAATAAATTTGGTAGATATGCTGTTAATTTGATGATATTGTAACTAATTTGTTATTTTGTGGGTACAGAAGGATGGAATAAATTTTAATTCTACAAAGTTTTGCAGGGATTTGAATATTTTGTGTGGCTGCTTTCATCTTAACTTTCAGAAAGATTGATGTTCTGTATTGATTTAGGCCAATTCTATGTGGGTAGATGATATCATATAGGCTAATGAGAAAATAAAAAAGTAGTTTGTGTATTCACATTTAATTAGTAGCCTCCTTTTACTTGGCATGGAAAGGACAACCTCTAGTAGTTTGTGTGGGGATTGGCAAAAAAAATATAATTATAATTGCTATCGCAAAAAGATAAGAAATTATAACTCAAAAAAATATAGAAGATAAAAGTTCTAGAGAAAGACCAGATGGAACAAATGACAATTTCTCAACTTTCCCCCCCCCCCCCCCCCCCCCCTCTATTTCAGTTTTAAATTAACTGGCAAAAGCACATAGAAATTTGGCCTGAAAGATTAAATTGTCAGATACGGTTAACTTACCTCCTTGTCATTTTGATATTTCGCAATACTCAATGGGTTTTGAGAACACTGCAAAAATGGTAAAGTATTAGAGAGTTTATATGCAAAAAAGTTTATAAACATGCAACTACTCTAGACTAGTGCACTGACTGCAAGTAGTAAAAATATATAGATATATAAACATATATGACTACTACAGTAACCTCACCAACCAATATAAACAAGGCTCTCTAGCTGAAACACCAGCCTTGAAATGCAAAGTGTTACAGAGCTTTTTAATGTTTCCTGATTGCACTCAATTAACTTGGTTGAAGTTTTTGTTTGTGTTAGATGAATGATGATGCAGGCAATCAGAGAATAGCTTTAGTCTTAATTTCTAATGGCTACACCAAAAGTACATATAAATATAAGTAATTACGTGAGTATTGCATGTTCATGTGCTTGCAAGAATACCAACTTTGTTCCTCCATATTCCATTACTTGCTGAAATGAGATTTGATTCGCTGCAATATTCAAAATTGAGAAATTTAAGAATGTAGCCAAACAAGTGAAATTGCAAATTTACATCAAGTTGCTTGTTCTTTTACAGTTGTTTGTATTTCATTTTTCTTGTTAGCTGATTTCAGTGTTTTTATATTAATAAATTATTTGTCAGGTCTAGGGTCTTCGAATTAATTGTTATTGAAACTTATTTGGCTGGTGTAGCTAACAGCAAACTTCGCTAAAAAAGAGCTCTAGTTATCAGCTCTGCAAAATAATATGAACCTATGAACTGGTAATTTGTATTTCATTTGTTCTCTGCAGTGTTACTGATCATCTGTTAACAAAATTATCAACCATGGAAGTTAGTAAGCTGGAATTTAACGGTCTCAAACCTATATGCAGCACTCTAAAATGTACACTTTTGTAATCATGTGTATGATCGTTTTGATACTCCTAGGAAGTTCAATTCCACTGATGTTGGAGATTATGAAATACTTTAGCAGCAATTTAAATTATATCTGAAATCATGTCCGTCTTCTCGCTAGTTTTCCATTGACCATCCATGGACATAAATCTATGGTTTGCATTCGTTTATGTGGACATTCATATCCTTCTTCTCTGTTTTCAGCAATTCGTTAAATGAACTGTCATCGACATTTCTTCTTGGAACAGATAGATTATTGTATATTTAGATTTTATCAAGTAATATAAACTTTGAATCTAACCTATCAGAAAAAAGTAAAAAGTAAAAAGTATAGGAGTATATTAACTTTGTAGCTAAGGATTATGTAGTCATGTGGAATAAGCTCTAGTGAACTTGCTCAAACTAGTGTTTGAATGTATGCAACTCCAAGGCAGAAGTGGAAACTCAAGGCTGCCTTCCATTCATATACAAAAAGGTTCGGTACTGAAGAAACTCATATCTGAAAATATTTGGCAGAACTTTTTATTCACATTTTAAATGTAAAATTACCTGCCCTCACTATAAACTTCTTTACTATTAAGAAAGTTCAATATTTTCTTTTACTGATAGTCTTGTTATTTCTCATTTCTTATACGGATCTGGCCATCTTGGATGGGGAATGTGGGAATGCAGGTGAATGGATATGTAGCAGCATGTCTCATAACTGCCCTGCTATTTTTTTTAATTTTTCATCTGTACTTGTCTCATAATTTTCTTTCATATTTATCCCTAAAACACTGATTATTTTAACACTGGTGGCATGATATTGTGATTGTGATGTTAAACGTAAGGACATTTTGTCATTTTATAGTATCATGAACAAAAGTAGAACTGTTTTTGTGGAACCATTTTCCCCGCCCCCACAAATGAGACTCTTTTTGTGGAATGGAGGGAGTACTTAATTATGTCAAATTATTTTTGCCTCTGAATATTCTATGGAGTTATGTTGATTACTGGATAACATCCAGCCGTCTACTTTTCAAGCTTCTTGCTTATATAAATTTGGCTGCATTAGCAAGCGGCATAATTTGTATCAAGCTTAGGGTTTCCGATAGACTAGAGGCATGTATATCTGCAGGATTGCAATTAATGAATCCTGTATGCTACATAAGTTGATGTGCTTGGTTTTCAGTTTCCTAGAATAGAGCTGTAAGATCCAAGGAATGTTTCTCGTATGTACGTAGATTTATAATCATTATAATTAAACACACACATTTATGTATATGTGTGTGTGTATATATATATATATGTTAATTCCAGTCTTTATAGTTGTGTCCGTTCTTTTCTAAAAAAACATATAATATGTTAATAAAGGAAGATTACCTGCAACTGTTAATTGTTTGAAACTGTTTGAAAGGGGTAAAAAACAGAAATTTATTTATCACGTTACATTAGACAAATGGGTGAACCCAATGGGTTCGTTCAAGTGGTAGTGAATAAGTGCCTTTCAAATCATAGTTTACTATTGGTCATGGGTTTAATCCTCCATAAAGACGTCACATACACATACTTTGCTATTGGATTACCGGTGTGCGTGGTTGCATGCCCATTGTCATATATATTTACATATATATAGACATATGAGTGTTAGGACTTAGGATATGCGTAAAGAACCACCTCTGTACTTCTTATGAGGGTTGGAAGACTACTATTGGATAGTGGGAAGTATGATTCCCTTCTGGTAACCATTTTACTCTTTATGTTTTGGATCAGAGGGAGTAGTAGTATATTGATTATTTTCTGCTAGTATATTGATAAACGGCATCTGTAGTTGGAGAAAATCACACCTTCGGACTTTAATGAAGTGATTTATGTTCCATGAGAACATTAGAGTTTTGGGTTGTGTCTCAAATTGGAAAATTGTTTGTAATTTATCTACCATGGTCTATCATGTTAAATTATTGTTTTTTTCCATGATCACTACTTGTTCCGTGTGTATAGATTGCCATGCCAACACATTATGATTATTGCACGCAGCACGACTATTATCTTGACTGGTTGCTTGAAGAAGAGTATGGAATTTATGTTGACCTTAAAAATACTAATAATCTTATAGTAAAACCAAGATACTGTGAGATTTCTGATATTTTTTATAGCGTAACTAGGAATGCTTCTACGTGTTATATTATGTATATAACTTATTACTGTGTATTTTATACACTACACAGTCATAGGTTTTCTTGAACAAATGCATGATACAAGTGCATTAAAAATGTGGTGAGATCCTTTTCAGATTTAGCTTCATCAGTTGTTGAATTTTATATTACTTATTATTGTGTAATTTCAGATTTAGCTTAATCCTCATGCTTGTTAGTCCATGTTCTTGGGTTGTGGAGGATTATTTTGTTCCTCCATAGTCCATGGCTTGTTCTTCTTCCCTTCTTTTGTGTGTATATGTCGGTGTTTAAGCTAACAACTTTATCATACTATTATTATAATTAATCAAGTTATAACTTTAATATTTATTTCTTTATTTCTTTTCTTCAATACTTGCTCAGGCTTGCTTTCGGTTTCACAAAGAGAAAAATGAGAAAGTGAAGGAGGTCTTTCGTAACCATTATTCAAAATGGTTAAGCATTGCAAGGCGCGAAGCTCATAAGAAGGCACAAACAAATGAGATGTGTGATGCCTTGAAACCATATAATCTCAATTGGCTTTCGCAACAAGTTTGGACAGTGATGATTGATGTGTGGAAGCAGCAAGCTTGGAAATCAAAGAGTGAATCGTCTAAGAAGAATCGAGCAAAATTGGCAGTATCTCACACCGGTGGTTCTGCACCATTTTCCTAGCATATGATGGATTTGGCAACAACTATGAAAAGAAATCTAACTTTGGTAGAGGTATGGGATAGGACCCACAAGAAGGATCAGGGTACTGGAGTTTATATAAATGCTCGTGCTAAGGAGATTGCAGTAAGTCCTTTTTTATTAGCTTCTGATATTTTATTTGATATTAACTGATGATATTTATTTCTAATTATAATGAAAAGTTAGAATTTAGTATGTCAAGTGATTTGAAATCTCTGTTTTGAGCAGCTGGACAGTTTTATTTCCCTGTTACATCTGTCTAGGATTTCAGTGTGGATTATTGATAATTCTTGTAAAACAGTTTGTTATACCAGCTGTAACATATCAACAATTGACTAGATAAAATGGCAAAACGGGCTGCTGGGTTTGAGCAACTGCTGGCATTAACAATTGGCTGCAAATAGCAGCACATAGTTTAATAGCATGTCAAACCTTATAATAGCAGTTGCAGAGCTAGTTTAATATAGTTGCAGAGCAATTGAAGCAACAATTGGTTGCAAATAGCAGTTGCAGAGCTAGTTTAATAGCACGTCAAACCTTGTAAGGTAGGGGCAAGGGCTGCTATTATTGGCAGCAACAATTGGCTGCAAATAGCAGCACATAGCTGCTACAGCAGCACTAAGGGACCCTTTTCAGTGTCCAAGTTTAGATTAAAAGCCTAACTGTAGGAAATGGGTTGAACATTGTTTAAGCACGCAAGGGAATAAAAGGCTAACAAATTGAGAAGTGTTGCCAGAGTTGGGGCTGTTAGGCTCATTTAGAGGCTGCAAGGCCAACTGGATAGTTTGCTTTAGGAGCATATTAGTCCATATATTTTGCATAGTTATCAAGTCGCCAAGTCGAGGCAAAGCGGTAGCCGGGAGCTTAAGCGCTTAGTCGACAAAGCGCCCGACTAGTCGTCCGCAAGTCGACAAGTCGTTAATAATGTAAATTTTATACGTATAAAATTATATATATTTACCATTTATATGAATATTTATATATTTGTATTTCTAATGATTTTTCATATTCAAAATGCAGGTTATAAGCTTATAGCATATCAAATCACAAGAAGAAGCGGACAAGATTAAGTCAAAATGATATTTTTACTATAGTTGTAATTTTTTTTTTGAATTTGTACCAACTTCAAATTATATAAATGGTGAAATATTTGTAATAGTTAGTTTAATTCAATATAATTCATAAATTTATGTTTAGTTTCTTAAGTTTTAAGATTGTATATATAGAATAATTTCAATAATTTATGATAAAATAAGTAAACAAGCATTGTTAAGATAAAGGTATAAACAAACATATAATCATATCATAACATTAGACAGTCATTCCATTCTTAATGAGATAAAGACATGTTCATTGTGACATTGCCAAAAACAAACATGATATAGAAATAAAAATAAAGTCATACAAACTTAGTATTCTTCAATTCAAAAATCTCATGTTTCATAATGAAAAGATCACTCAAGCTATCAAGCTAAATCATCAAAGATCAAATCATCATGTCTCCTAGTAGTGTCATCATCACTTGAAACAGTAGTTACTCTTTTACCATAATCATCATCCACATCCTCATCATCATTAGGAAGGCCTTCCTCCTCCTCTTCTCCAATATCAGAATCAGAGTCATGCAAAACTCTTGTCCTCGGTGGTTCCGTAGAAGTCGAACCACTACGCCGTGAGTAGACATGAGTCGGTCTACGAAGATTACGGCCCTCGGCGGCATTGGATGCACCAACAGCTCTATCAACATCCTCCCATGTAAGATCATCTCCATGATGAACTACATCTTGCTCGGGCACTAACCATTCACTACCCCAATCAAAATCATCCAAGACTAATGGATCAAAGTTTCGTCCAAGTTCGCACCTCTTTTGGAACCTGTCAACAATTCGGCGATTGTATTTCACATACACCAAATCATTCAACCTTTGATGCTCCAACCTATTTCTCTTCTTCGAATGTATCTGAAATTTTTGTTTAAAAAAATATTAAGTAAAGAATATATAAAATATTTATAGATTTAGTTATGTACTAATTAATATTAAATAAAACATATTTAATTACTAAATACTTACAAACTCAAAAGTGCTCCAATTGCGTTCACAACCGGAAGAAGAACAACAAAGGCCGAGGATTCACTTTGCAAACCTTGCAAGCTCAATAGTACAAGTGCCAAAAGCATTCCACCAATCAACTACATTAGAATTAGATGTAAAAAATTTAAAAATCAAATATAGTCTAAATTATAAAACTTAATAGTAAAATTTATAATTAATTTAATATACTATTAATTTATACTTACTAGGATTTTTTGTCTTTCTTTGCCTAATCGGCATGTCTCTAGAAAAGTCATCACGAGAAGATTCGTAGACATCGGCTAGGTCGCTTATCTTGTCTGCCAAAGCTTGGTTAGGAACCATTTTTGCAAGAACATCATTAAAGTTGTTACGTAACTTGTAAGCTAACCCAGATTCTTCATCTTCTTTGATGTCAAAAAATCTTCCCGGATTTAGAAACAAAGCTGCCCCATATAGCTTTTGCTCCATTTGGCATGCCCATCTTCGCTCGATAATGTCGATCACTTTCTTATATAGCCTTTGTTTGTTATTAAAGGCATCTTTGATCTTATTCTTTGCAAATTCCTTCGCAGCAAGAATCTCAGGCATAGCTGGCCTCTCATCCGAATCCACAATCCTCAAGACAACAAGTAATGGTTGGGACGCTCTAATACAATCTTCAGCGACATGCCAAAAACTAGAAGACATAACTGTGTCATACACTTTCTTCCCCGCCTCTGTAGTCGACAACTTAGACTGTGTCCAATCATCACCGATGAATAGTTGTCTCAAAGCATCCTTGTGCTTGCACAAGCTTTGAAGGGTCAGAAAAGATGTAGCAAATCGGGTAACTCCCGATCTCACAAGGTCCCTCCCATTTGTTTTGCTCCTTATCGCATCAAGAAGGCGACCATGTCTATAAATGAATGTTGTTATTTTTCTTGCCCTCCCGATTGTAGACTTGAATTGTTTCAAATTGCCTATGTCCTCTAGCATAAGGTCAAGGCAATGGGCTGCACATGGTGTCCAGAATAAAGTAGGTCTCTTCTCCATTAAAATCTTACTAGCTGCCTTATAGTTGGAGGCATTGTCTGTCACTAATTGCACAACAAACTCTGGGCCAATCTCTTTGATCTTGTCATCAAGTAACTCTGCCAGCATGCTTGCATCTTGAGATTGACTAGAAGCATCAACTGATCCCATGAAGTAAGTCCCTGAAGGACTATTAGCAAAAAAATTGATCAAGTGTCTGCCTCTTCTGTCAGTCCATCCGTCTGACATGATAGTGCAACCGTACTGCTTCCAAGAAGTTTTGTGTTTCTCCTTCAGTTCCTCTGTTTTAGTCTTTGCCTTCCCTAAAAGAGGAACTCTCAACTCGTGATACGAAGGAGGCTTCAAACCCGGCCCATATTGCCCGATAGCCTCTATCATCACCTCAAAACTTCTTGAATTTACTGCATTAAAAGGAATGCCATTCTCATAGAACCAGTTAGCAATGTGCATGTGAACTTTCTCTTTCTCTTCCGGTGACCTTAGACGATTCTCCAAAGTTGTTTGACTAGAACCTTTGCGATGCCTTTCGTCCACAACTTCTTCAGGAGATTTCTTAAGATGAGTTTCAATTGCCTTTTGTTGTGATTGTGGCTTAGGGAATTGAAATGCACTCTTCTGTCTTTTAGATGCAGTCCCAGAACTTGAAGCAGTTGAATGAGTTGAAGGATTGGAAGGATTGCTTGGAATTGGATTATTAGATGACTGAAGTTCTTCTACTTCGTCAGTGTCATCAAATTGAATTGGCTTGTTCCTTTTGTTACTCATTATAGCTTGATGCATCTCGTTTGCAATTTCTGTTGTGGTTCGAGGACACTTAGATACATCACCATACCCACCGGTAAGATGTTTGAATCTTTTGATTCCTCCATGAAGCTTTTTTCCACAGAGCATGCATTGAACAAGATTTTTATCATTCAATTCTGGCCAAAAGGCATATTTCCACCCCGGATCCTTAGACTTGGCCTTTCTTTTAGGATCCTTACTTGGATCATAACCCTCCGTTCCAGAACTTTCCGCCATTTAACTGTCTACAAAATACAATTACACAAACAAACAATAAAAATGAGTTAATACTAATCAACATAGCAGCCTAGCTACTGCATACACCTACTGCATAAGTGCATAGTGCAGCCGTGCAGCCTAGCATTGATAGTTTGATACCTGTAAGGCTGTAACTGCTAACTCTAATATTGCCACAAACAAACTAACATCAGAACCAAAAATATTGCCATTTATAAACCAAACATTATAAACCAAAATATCAGAACATTTATAAACCAAAAAATTGCCCCCTTTGACAACTGCTAAACTCTCAATACTAACATCAAAAAATAAAGAGGCAGCCATTTATAAACCAAAAATTATTGCCCCCTTTGGCAACTACTAAACTCAGCTATCAGAAAATGGAAATAAACTTAATACCAATTGGGTTGGGTGTGGAAATAAACTCAAGAAAATGCAAGGAAAATAAATAGAATGTCAACAGAAGCAAAAAACACTACAGAAGTAGAGTTCGCTTGCCACTTTGCCAGTCGCCAGATTAACGGAAGAAAAAAAGATTAACAGAAGCAAAGAAGATTGAAGAAGTCAAGAAGAGGAGAAGTCAAGATTGAAGAAGTATACTTGTAAGGCTGTCACTGTAAGGGAGTCGCCGGAGCTCGCCGCCTTCGCCGGATGGAGACGCCTTCGCCTTCGCCGGAAAATCAAGGCCCGATTGGGTTGTATCGTAGTCGGAAGTTCTGATTCTCCCTCTCTTCTCCCTCTCGTAGTCGTACGTAAGTTCTGAGAGACTGAGAGATCGATCGATTAGGGCAGAGCAGTGTCCTTTATTTTTACCCAGTTTGAACTGGGTCGGGTCAAACCCAATTTGACAAGTCGCCCGATTCCCCTGATAGTCGTCCAAGTCGTCCGATTTCCCTTCTAGTCGTCCAAGTCGCCGGCTGAGCGGTCGACTTTGTGCACACCTACCAAGTCGGTGGGACGATTTACTTTTTCCGAGCGACTTTCCGACTAGTCGTCGACTAGGCGACGACTTGACAACAATGATATTTTGTTTGTTACTGCAGTTCGTATTATGACTTAGGGCAGGGATGCACATTAGTCCATATTAGTATTGTGACTTAGGACAGGGCTTTAGGCAGCTGCAGCTATGGCTGCTTTGTGAGGCCATGTTTGGTTCCCAAGTGTAAATTGATAGGATTATCTACATAGGATGGTTTATGTTTCTTTAAATAGGTAGAGTTATGATTCATATCATATAAAGAATACAAGCAAGTGAATGAGTAAATTCTAAATAGAAGCTAACATGAACGATCATCTAATTTGGAATAATTGAGTCATGTTTAAAAATATTATAGCCTCAGAGGGCTGTTTTGACATCATGGAAGAAAACAATGATAATTGATGCATTGAGATGTCAAAATGAATCTATAAATCATGGGAAAGACTATAGGTTAACCATACATGTGGGAAATACCTTCAAAGCATATAATAAGCTATGAAAACACCTTGTATGCTAGAGTTTAATACAAGGTAATAAGATCTTTTTATTCCAATCAGTTTCAAAAGAATGGGTAATGTATTTTTATGTATATCAAATGAAATTCAATATGCATGAACAAGTTGGGGGCGTCACAACCACTATTTACAGTTTCAATTGCTTATTGATGTGCATTTTTATGACTTGCAAATGTATTTAATATACGTACTTAACTCTTGTACATGTTTTGGATTGTAGACAGAATATACTACTAAGGTTGGCGGTCCTGCAGCGGACAGTACACCGGAGGTGGACGATTTGGCTATTTGGATTGAGAAAACTGGTGGGACTAAAAAAAATAAGATACTTGGTTTTCCAGGATATCGAGCACGAGACTTGCTTGGTTCTCCTCCTATAGTGCCGCTGAGTATAGGTTATTCTTCACCGCAACAAACTACTGATCCTAAGGAATTGGAGAATATGATTGATAAAATTGTCCTCCGTCGATTGGGTATAAAGTCTATGGATGATGCTTCTACCAATGATAGTACACTACAACCGTCCATTGGTATAGATATTACTGAACATATTACTAAATTGGTAGAGGGGAAGTTTACCAACTTCCTTCAAACATTTATCAACTATGATTCAGTTGAGGTATTTACTAATAGTTATATTTTTGTCTTTGTCTTTCATTAATCTCTCTCCCTATTAATTTAAGTTCATCAGGTTTATTTTTTCTTATTCCTCATCTTATTGAAATTGAATTTTGGTGTTTATTTTGCAAGAGAACCTTTACAGGCCCAACCTTGATTTCCTTGAATAAAATGATGATGAAGTGGACTTAACATGATGTACACTTCATTCCTTCTAGTTCGTTGTTATTCTTTCAGTTTTTTTATGTTAGTTATTAAATATTGTAAGTACTATGATCCTTGAGAATCAAGATACAATAACAAATTCTGTACTTATCGTGACTTGAGCATTATCTATGTATATATGGAGTATTAGTTTTAATTATTGGCTCTTTATGTATTAGTTTATCAATTAGTTTGAAACAAGTGCGACATTTATATTAATTTGAAATATTAAATTTAATATTTATTACAACAATTAATAAAAATAATAGTAATAATAATAAATATAAAATCACTGATTTAAAAATTAATTATAATTTGCAATGAATTTTGATTATTTATCAATTAATTTTTTATTTACAAATTTATAATTTGTGAAGGATTTTACTTTAGAAATGGACATTAATGAAGGATTATTTTTCTCACTAATTTTTTTTTAGTTAATTAGTTAGTCATCAATGAAGGATTAGTTCTCTTACTAATTTGAAGATACATTCTCGATTTATAATTAGTGAAGAAAAATTTTCTCTTGTTAAATAAATTTATTCTTCACAATATATTATTTGTGAGGGAATAAAGTTATTCACTAATTTCTAATAGTCCTTTTCAAAATATTATTTGTGAAGGAAATCATTCTTTTACTAAATAACAATATTCCATTACCAAATATAATTTGTGAATAAAAAGTTATTCACAATATATCTTTCACAAAAAACATTTAGTCACTACTTAGCGAAGGATAGCCAATTGCGAGGAGGTCTTATGCGAGCACTCGTGTGGAGAAAATATTTTTTCGCAATAAATCTATTGTGAGTGAAATATTATGTCTTGTGAAGAATTTGTCCTTCACTAGAGGCCATTTTTGGTGTAGTGAATAATTGTGAAGTAATATGAATAATTTAGGAAATCAAACGATTCATTGAGAATGAGCTTTAACAACATTTGTTTTGAAAAGGTTTAACAGAAATGCATCTGCAAACCGTTTTGCTTATCTTGCTTGTGGACACGTAAGTGATCAGCCTATCATGCCTTATATTGATTCTTACTGGAACGATATTTGCATTCATCATTCGCCTTTGGCACATAAAGTATTTTCCCTAATTCAAGGATGTTCTGGAATCCATACTAAATCAATTTAGTTGGACAGTTCAAAAACTTAATATTAGCAATGAAATATATGTGTCTAACCGATTCAAATGGCTTTGACACTGTTTTAATTTATTTAAATTATTAAAAATCATTTTATAACACATAGTACCGCACTGCTTTAACAGTCCGTTGAGAATGTCGTCATTTTATGACGTCGTCATGCTACATCATGTCATAGTGGGATGACGATCCATAGATCACATCCAACACCAGGTTAAGCTGCATTGATGACTTCATCATTTGTCACATCGACCTCACATTAATGATGCAGTGATGACTAAAATACATTTTGATATTTTTTAAATTTGTCTAGCCGAAATAATTAGCATAAACATAAGAAATAACCAAACTTTTAAAACATTATTGGTTCAACGATTTGACCCAATATGTATATATATATTTCTTTTAAAACAATAGAGCAAATATCTGTATGATGCCAATAAACTTCGAAATTTAACATAGCTAGAAGATTTGAGAGTATCCATATCTTCCTTCATCAGCTTCAACTTTCTCAATAGCTCCATTATACAATCCTATCATCAATACCTAATATACTGAAATTAATCAATTCTAAATCTATAATATCCTATACCGTAGTATAGTTCATCAAACTTATTACACTTTATGTGTTTAGAAACTTGCCATAAAAATATGAGTTTAAGAACTTGTCTTAACAATACGTAGTCCAAGAACCAATCAGGAACTGTCCATACGCATAGGGGTTCAAAACATACCATATGTTTATGAGTCACAAACTAGCCATAAGTATGAGTTTTAAGAACTTGCACTTAGTCCTATATTCTCTACTATCAAATATATATATGAGAAAAGAATCACCTTCTCACCACATATATACCGATAGCGTGACACCGACATTTCAATGATTATCAATATGACAAACTAAGTAGTCGTTAGACCAAGTACAAAACCCCTGCCCATACAAAAGTTTGTACAACTTAGCTAGCACATGAGTCCTCAATTGAAATCGCACATATCTTGCTCTTATCTTGATCAATTCAAATTTTTTCAATTCACATTCTATCATCTTTAGAACTCTTTATGAGTTTTATTCATAGTGCCTTTCCTGCATAGCATTTTGCTATAGACTTTCAATACTTCGATTGATCATTTGCTATTTTTATGATTTAATAAGATCACGTAGTGATCATTCCCTATAATTTAGATCAGGTGTTCCCTGATCCTTCGGCTTTTCCAAATTCTTCTTTGAATCATTACGTATTATCTTAAAGCATTCTTTATGAATTATTTAAGATTATTTAAACCTCATTCAAGTTTTATACTTAACATTTCCTTTCTTTCCCTCTATTATGTTTACGGTTATAGCCTAGGGTACGCTTACCTAAGGATTATAACCCATAACTCTGATACCACTTGTGACGACCCCAAAATCAGGACCAACTTAACCCAATATTAGGATTAAAATTAGTCTCGACCTTGTGCGTTCAATACTATCTAGGTTCAGCCTAACACCAAAACTAGATGCAATATCGGCTGAAATGTGGATAATTAAAACCTTTATATAATTCTTTCTTTCATGCATTCCCTGAATCTCAACCTTTACGATTTCCTATATTATCAGAGTAAACAGGATTTACCTGTATAATTCTATATACAATAATCACCACAATACATTCTTGTTTCAAAACAAATATTCCCATCTTATTGAATATTCAAGAAATTTATACATCTGTATCTTGTATATCATCATCATAGTATCATCTAATTTCAACTAGAGAGAACAGTGTTCCATTGAACATTTTCTATTCATTTCATCCAGATAGTAGGCATTATTTCATTGAACCTTGAATCTGCAAAAATATTATTTTTGCAAGATTGAGCTTGACAGCTCAGCAAATCTAACAGCTTTCATGCCGCACATAACACATAAATTCATGCTCAATATATATCTCAATTAAAAACAATTATAAGATTTCATACTTAGCATAAATATCAGTTCAATATAAATATAAGTTCCACATGCTCAACATTCCATATATCACATGTTGAGTTCCATAACTCAACCAAATATAGTCATAATTTGACTTTCGAATTCATAGCGAGTAACATGTAATTCAACATCTCATATTGTTACTATGAATACATGTAATTAAAAATTGAATTCAAGTAGCACATAGAAATTGGAAGACTTGCCTGATTCGATGACTATTGTAATAAAATTCGGCTTATCTTCCCTTCACGAATCCTTGTGAAGATTAATTTTAATGAATTTTTGGCTTTATTAGTTGGGTTATGAAACCTCTCTTCCTTCTGATGCTTGTAATTACCTCCCGAACCAGTTCACAAACTAAATTCATAATTCTTTTTCCTTGATCTAGCTTGAACATAAGAGAACTTAATCATAGGAAACACAATTTGGGGAATTCTTTTAGGGAGAGGTGGAATAGAACGGATCAATTTGGAGAGCATCTAGGAGACATGGAACGGGTGGGAGTATATATTAAGTTTCTTATGTCAACATTAGCTTGACAGCTCCTGCTTATGTTTTGGCTCAGTGGCTTTCTAATGGTCTAGGATACTTGCACCTCATGTTTGGTATTTTATTTTTACTTGGTGCGTGGGTAGTTAGCTTAATAATATTGTGCCACCTCCTGCTTGACTCTTTAATGTCTGAGCATCAACACACTTGGTTTATGCCCACAAAATCTCTTAATTCCAACTTACCGTACAACTTAAATTACATATATGAAATATATATATTACATTACATCCACCGCACATAGTAAGTTACCTTACCAATTATGAAATTAAATTCATACTTATAATAAATACTTGAAATGGAACGAATCAACTATTTAAATAATTAATTTTATTTCATTAATTATTTAAATAACTCAATGAAGCTTTATAATTAAATTTCTTACTCCTTCCCATAAATTGTTCCAAAACAATTTATTTAATCTATACATTCCACTTCAAACTAAATATTAATTTAATTTACTAATCTTGACACCAATATTTATTTATAATGCTAAATTTCCTTCAGTACATAACGCATACACATATCAATAATAATGAGCTATATCCCAAAGATCTTTCCATAAAAATGGAAGCTACATAATAAATAAAATAATTTATCTAACACTATAATTTTATTATATTAAAATAATTTAATATCATAAACTATTTCAATCCACTTTAATGTATACAACCATTGTGTATATCATAATTGTATTATAATTATACTCCTCTTTATTATATGCAAAATATATATATATATATATATATCATAATCCTTTATACCATTCATTCATCATCACTTTAAAAAAAAAATGTTCATATCATATATACATACAATATGAATTACATTATATCATATTGCTCTTGCTCACCACGTACAATAGCTATTTAGCCTATTGCTCTTGTATGCTTTACAACTCATTCTTTGATTTACTTGCAGCTAACCCTTATAGCACCTCATGCTTAGAATTTAATGATTCAACCTTTTCTTTCAACAGCTCATGCTTAATTTAATATATGTATTATATACAACCTATGTTATAATACTTGTATACATTTTTGTACCTACTGCGTAGACAAATATTACACATTAAATATTAAATCAAAAATCTTTTCCATATCAAACGAAGTTATACGTTAAATAAAAATATTTTATTTAATATATAAAATTTTATTATATTAAAATAATTTAATTCCATAAATTATTTCAATATATTTTATTTATTGCATACAACACTTCGTATTCCAAAATTATATTCTTCGTGCTAAACATTGTCTTCAACAATTTAATTATAAATATATTATATATGCTTACTTAAATTTAATATACTAAGATCACCATATTAAAATAGTTTTATAAATTGTTTTAATATGTACGCATTCCTTTTTCTTTTAGATAAATTGTTTTTCACAATTTATCTTTAGTCAAAAATAGATATACAATAATATATCCTCTAAATTCCTTTTCCTTCCTTAAAAATTGTTTTCAACAATTATAATAATAATATATATTATTTTTCCATAAATGACCACATAGCACAACATTTGTTCATTTATACAGTACTATTTTCACAATATATCACATAATAAGAATTTTATTTTATTTAATTCTTATTTTAATATTTCTCGAAAACTCGGGTCGCTACTGTGAGCCTAGGAATCGTGGGATTCATGATCAAACAGATCAGAATCTGATTCCCACGATGGGCAAACTCCACTTTACAAATGTACCCTGCCAGTTTTTCTGTAAAAATGTACATACAAAAGACCTTAAAACGGTTATCTAGATTTAAGGTCTCAACATAGTGAAAACATGGTTTGTCGTGTTAGAGTTACTCCGATGGCTGTCCATGAGAAGACCGACACTTGTATATATTTTGTGGTCGAGGATGCTTTGCAGCCCGACAATCATCATTCAAATTGAGCCTCAAGACTGAAAAGATAAAACTAAAGTATCGATATGCTTCAATTCCTATGGTAGCATAAGGGTTTGAAAACCTGCTTTCAAAACATCATTTCAATAATCTTATCAAAAAAGAAGCGTTTGCAAATCAAATCAAACACTTTTGCAAATCAAATCAAAGACTTTTTGCAAATCAAATCAAACCCTTCGTATATATGTTCAACTATGCATGGATATACTTTCAAATTAAACATAGGCCCAATTTTCTTCTAGCATTCACAGACACATTGCAGATTTAAATGGAAGATATTGAAAAAATGCGGTACCGTGTTTACACAGGAGTTGTGGGGTGCCTAACACCTTCCCCACACTTAACCAAGCCCCCGAACTCAAAACTTTATTTTCAAAGATCAAATTTTGACAGTGTCCAGCAATTGGGCCTCTTTCAAACAAAACTCGGTTGAGTTGGTACAACCATTTTAAATCTACTAACTGGCAACTCTGTAAAACGTTCAAATTGTCGACATGATACATATTGGCATTTTTCTAAAAAACCCTTCAATATCTTTTTTTCAGAAATAAAAAGAGTAAGGGTAGAGATAACATAGGAAGAGAGAAAGATCCGGGTTGTGATCCGACCCGCGAATTTTTTCCCAACGTCGGCAAGTGGTGACTCCGTTGGGGACCAGTAGAGGGTTTAGGCCGTGTTCAAATCTTTTCAAACTTTTCCATTTTTAAAAAATCTACATATATGTTAATATTGCGTCTTTTCATGAATGCGTGAATTCTGCATCTTTACATTTAATGAATGTGAATGAATGCTTTTTTGCTTTTTAGTGCTTCGCACTAATGTCATCATATGTATAACGGTGAGACGCAATGTATGTGAATGTATGTTGTGTGATTCCTCCACCAGGAGGCAAATTCGTCACTGATAAGTAATGTCTTCGAGGGCGACTAAGTCTTCTGGGCTCATGAAAATACACCACCCAGATTCGCTCCAGTTGAAAGATTGTATTAATTTTTCCTCTGGTAGATTGCGATGATCTGGGGACCTTCATGCCAAAAAACCGCGAGAGCAGCCTATGATAGGTTAGCCTCTGATTAACTAAATCCGATGGGAAGCTTCTTCATGCATTCCTCTTTCAATTCAATGTCAAGTTTTCAATTTCAATGTAAAGGAGCACAATGTAAATATCATAATAAAAATTTTACATTCCTTGTTATATACATCTTGTCATCCTGTCATCAAAACAATTGACCTCTGTTTTGCAGGATAAGATTAAAAAACCACAAAAACACATCATGGTATACATCCTATCCCTACCTACCTCAGGATATTGACACGCCTACATTTTGTTGTAGGTAAAAAATTTGTCCTGTTACTAGATCTAAGTCTAAGAAAGCACTAAGTCCACCCACGGACATGACTTCAAGTGCTCAGCTTGAATCCACCCCTGTCTCTAGGCAAGAGTTCGAAGGACTGAAGAATCAGATAGCTGAATTGGCCAGTTTTCTGAGAGAACAAAGTAAGGCTCTAAAAGAGAAGCAAGCCCAAGTTCACACAGAACCAGGAACACCTAGTGGTAGTGGGGGCAATCAAGAGACCGAAAAGGCAGATACTCAAATTCGTGGACCACAAAACTAGGACACAACCAACTAAATCCCTGAAATCACCACCCTTAGCAAAGAACAGGAAGCTGGTGACATTCTGAAGAAAGTACAGCAGATGGAAGAAATCATTCGGTCTATCAAAGGGACTGGGACATTTGGTAGTGTCAATTATTCAAACCTCTGTATATTCCCTGGGGCTTGTTATCCCAAAAAATTTAGAACTCTTGATTTTGAGAAATACGATGGAGTAGGAGACTCTTACACTCACTTAAAAGTATTCATTGGAGAACTCGGATCCTATACGGAGGACGAGAAATTTTGAATGTAGTTATTTCAGAAGAGTCTGATCGGAGAAGCTAGAGCATGGTACACCCGTCTAGACAACTCCAAAATTCATAATTGGAAAGAGTTAGCCCATGCATTCCTCAGTTAATACAGCTTCCAATCTTAGCTGGCTTCAGACAGATACCAAATAACCAAAATCAAGAAATAAAGTTCTGAGTCATTTAGAGAATATGCTCAACGATGGAGAAGGGTTGCAGCACAAGTCACCCCAGCTATGACTGAGTCTGAGATAGTCATGACCTTCATTGATATTCAAAATGCTCCATATTATGAGAGGGTCCTAGCAGGCATAGGAAAACCATTCTCTGAAATGATCAAGCACGGTGAGATGGCCGAAATGGGGCTGAAGTCTGGGAAGATAAAGGACCTGACTGCCTTGGAAGCAGTTGCTGAGCATATCCAGTCCGGAAATTATGGGAGTAATCCCCGGAGAACACATAAGAAGAAAGATGAAGAAGTGTCCTTAGTATTGCAAGGACAAAATCCAAGGGGCGAGTTAAATAATATGCCCATTCAAAGGAGGAATTATACCCCTTTTCAAGCTTCAGCTCAACCTTCGAACCCTCCATTTCAGAAGAATATGGAGGCCAAACGTCTAAGAACATTCACTTCATTAGGGGATTCACTCGAGAATGTGCTGAAATTGTTAACCGTACAGAAGAAGATTGTGCAACTCCTTCCAACAACCAACACCGGTGGATGGAATTTTGACCCAAGCAAGAAGTGTGCCCACCATCTGAATCTATGGGCCACGACACACAATATTGTTGGTATCTCAAGCAGAAAATTCAAGATTTAATTGACAACGGAGAGATTGTGGTGACAAAGCCCGAGCAACCGCACGTGCAGGATAATCCCCTCCCTCAGCACAAAGAGGAAAATGTCAACATGCTCAACACAGGAAATGGAGAATTATCTAAATACCTCCGTTATCTAGGGGAATCAACTCCATCCAGCAACAACAGCCCAGATAGTTGGGAAGTCTAGGAAAGTCGATTCATGATAAAACAAGAGATTAAGTCTATTAAGGAACAAATTAAACATTTAGCAGAACTGGTTGTATACCAATATCAAATTACCAGGCAGCTAATGAACTAGACCAACTAGTCTGATGCAAATCCTCCCACACCGGAGATCAGTCCCATCCCCATGAGGGATCACTACCGGTCTCATGAGCATGAGTCTTGGACCGACGAGATGGCCAAAGAGGAGAATTTCGAAGCTGATAGGAAATTTGCCTTTCAAAGGAATTTCACCAACCTGAACCAACCGATGAAGGAAATCCTCCATATGTTAATCAATGAGGGAATGGTTGCAGATTTATTACCTTTGTTAAACCCGCGATCCAGGAATTCAAGCCTGAACAAACTTGTCAGTACCACTCCAATGCACCCGACCATGATACTGAGGATTGCTGGGCACTTCGTAACCTAATTCAGAATATGATTGAAAGCGATGAATTGATAAAAGGGAATCGAGATTATGGCCTCCTAGATAAAGAAACTCTCTTTATTCCCACTGCGTGGAATCAGGATACAGTGGCTGTTGTGTCCTATGACAGTGAACCAACCCTCACATCCTTAGTACTGCCAGGAAAAGGGGTCCAAGAAACACAAAATTCTGTGAAGGTGGCCGCACCCGAGCCTTTAATCTTGCCTTTCAGACCTCAGTATCCAGTTATCAGTCTGAAAAGGGTCCCATGGAACTATGGGAATGACGAAGGTTCCACCTCAAATAACATTGCCATTTTAACAAAGGATAATCTATTGTACCTGCCTCAGCGGGTGATCAAACCAGTCATCAAAGCCAAAGAAAAGGTGGCTTAAGAGAAAATTGAAGAGTTCCTCAAAAAAATGGGACACAATGACATCATGGTGGTGCAAAGTTTGAAAGACGCACCCAAGCAAATGTCCATCCTATATTTGGTCTTATCCTCAATGGATCATCGCAACATTCTGATGAAAGTACTGGAAGAAGCCCACTTGCCACATACCATGGATGCCGAGAAATTCTGTCACGTGGTAGAACACATTTTCAACAGGAATGTGATATCTTTCACCGACGATGATATACCTACAGAGGGGATGGGTCATCGCAAGTCCCTACACATAGCAGTGATATCTTCTAGGTATGTGATCGGAGGTGTGCTCATAGATGGAGGATCATCCCTCAACATCTTTCCCTACGACACTTTGGAGAGAATGAAGATTAACCCAAATCAGATCAAAACAAGTCATACGGTCATTTGGGCTTTCGATGGATCTCGCCGACAAGTTATGGGAGAAATAGAGCTTATAACGACCAGGAATTTTAAGCTTCTTATTAATTTTATATGTGATTTAAAATTTTTAGGAGTTAATTTTTTAAACTTATTTAAACCTTATGTGGATATGTGCTTATGTGAATTTAACCTATGCGAATAAATGCTAGGGTTTTTATTAAAGGGAATCACTAATGGTTATTTAAATTAGTAGATTAACCCTGAGACTTTTATAGCAGAATATTGATAAAAGTGTTAGTAAATTATATATTCAAATTTCTTGAATATGGTATAGAGATTTAATCGGGATTAATTATTTATATTTGAGTAATTAATTGATAACGTATGAAATTATTATTGTTGTTGATTTATAATTATTATGAATAAATAATAATTAATGAATTAGGAGTAATTAATTGATTATGTGTTGATTAATTATTATTATGAATAAATAATAATTAATGAGTAAGAGATAAATAAATAAAATAATATTATATTTAATTGATTAATTATTTTATACAAGTATGTGATATGTAAACTTTTTATATATGGTAGTTAACTATATATAGTACAAGGTGACACTTTAATATGTCTCTATATTATATATATAGACTATATAGTAAGAGTAATTGCATTATGTGAGTTACATTATAATATGACTTATGTAGCATGATATGAGTGGTAGACATTAATATGTATACCCTATTATGTTGTATTAATATCAATAAACTATTGTTATTTGATAATGATTTTATTAAGTTATTATAATTATAATGATAACCATGGTGATAGTAATAATACCCAATTGCTTGATATTCGGTGTTTATATAATGTACATGAATTATATGATTGGTACATATGTACTTACTTGATACATTGTATTGTTACATTTCTAAATTTAAATAACATTGTGACACTAACTAAATGTATAACCTGAGCATACATGAAATGAAAGGTGTGTATATTATTTAACCCAATTATATTTATAATGGGTATAGTTGTATATTTAACCAAGTATTTGCTTACATTATACACCTTGCGAGCTAATACAATGTTGAGTTTGTTTGTCCCATATTAAGTGCCCAATTGCTCTCTTATTTCTCCTACACGTGAACTCACATGCTACACTAGTCTATCTTCTCCTCATTTTCTTCACAAGCTATAGCTAATCATGAGATGGGGGAGTGGGTTTCATAATTTGATTCACCAACTACTCAACCACCAATCCTTGACCATTATGTAATCTTGCTATCCTATGGTTTGATTTGGTGAACAAAGGCAAGAACCGGGTAAGAAAATGGCTATATAAGAATTCTTCCCTTCTCCTTCATTTCATTGCTGAGATTTCATTAAGTGTAGAAATTCTAGTAAGTTGCTGTGAGAGATATCAGTGAGGGAAAGTACTATAGCAGCATCATAGCAATTGTTTAGCAGCAAGTTCATATCATCAAAGGTAAAACATTTACATTCTAGTTCTTCAAATTTTGTTAACTGCTAAGTTCTTTATTTCTTAATTAAAGCATGAATTATACGATGAGTTAATTGGGGAATGCTTGGTAGTTGTTCTGTTAGCTTAGAAGTATATCAGAACTGAATTACATTGTGATTGAATCGAATTTGTGAAGTTATTACTGAGTTGGGTTGTGAGTCTACCAAAAAATGCCTGCGTCTACGTCTGGCAGCCAGCCTACGCAGCTGCGCCAGTATTACACTGGCCAGCGGCGCAACTGCGCCGGGCCTGAACCTGAGTTTTTGATTTCTGCATCAGTGCTGTTATGTGATAGTTTTCTTGCATTGATTTAAACAAACATGTTAACATGGGTAGTACGTATATATGGGTACATAAACCTCACATAAACATGTTCAAGCTAAGATGGTATACATTTCGACGAAACAACTCATGGTTTTCGAAATGAATGTTGAGTTTTAAAAGGGGACTTTGGTATAGAAATGTCATAGATATATTCTGACTTTTGAGACGTGTTAGTATGACCTAGGAAGGCATGAAACGCATGTTAATTGATGTATATATGTTTTATATTATAAAGAGAACGTACGAACCTAACTAGTACACATTCCTAACAAAAATAAAAGTTTTAAAAACAAACTTTGACATGCTATAACCATGTCGACATTCTGATTTTTCAGGCATGATAATATAATGTAGAGATGCATGAAAGATCTATTACCTTGTGTATATAGGTATCATAATATAACTTGAGCATGTGGACCTTAATATTGAACGTTTCTAACGAAACATATAAGATTTTCAAAGGTGAACGTTAGTATGAAAGTATTGTAAATGCATTCTAATTGGGCAAGCATGTTAGTATGGTCCAAATGGACATGAGCACTAAGTCTAATGTGGTAGAACATACTAGCATACTTGACCGTAAGTTAAGATATTTTCAAAGGAGAAACATAAGACGTTTTTAAATAAGAAACTTAAGAACTTTGAAAAGCAAACTTAACCAAGATTTTGTCTTGCGATTTCTGATCTTGTGAACATGTGTAGATAACTTAGATATGTATGTGAAGGAGTCTAACATTAGGCATATGTTTGCTTCATGAGTGATCGGTTTTGATAGCTTAGCATTAAAGGACCTTTCTAAAGGAAACCTTGAAGACTAGTTGTCAATAACTACATTATAAGTATTCTAGGTCTAATATCATGGTTAAGTGTGTCATGATTTACAAGCATGCTAGCTAGTCATAGGTATTGTTAAATAGTTAAGCAGAGATTTTGCATGTGCACCCATAATCATAGAAAGTGGATTCCTAAGGCATGAGTTATGACGATTAAAGTGTACACTTATAGTATACGCACAAGCATAACTACTTAAGTATTGTTTGACCTTGTTATGTGATAATATGATTTTAGTAACCAATCTTGAAGCATGAACTTATATTGTTTAAAGTATGTGAATGTCCGACATAAAAATATGTGGTCTTGAGGTGGACATAAAATGAACATGTTAGCTTTCGAACTTGAGTTAGATAAAACTTATAAGCATGTGTGTTGATTTATATCAGTAACTAGAAGTGCTATGTGTTCAAACCTATATTGATGCATAGAAACTAGATGATCTAAAAGTTATTAAATCTAAGACATGATTAGATTGACTTATGTGATCTTATGTGATAGATCTATATTATGACTAGGTTCTTGTATGTATGAACTTATATTAGTTTATATATACTAATTGGAGAGATCGACTTGTTAATATTAGGTCATTCCAACGACGTTTAAATTAAAGCTAGAATTATTTGTAGCTGAACAAACAGGCAAGTTCTTTTGAACCCGTTCTTGTATTATTTGCAAGTCTCCCTAACTTTACTCAAATTTATATTGAGCAAGTTTTTCTTGACTTACACTTATTTATTGTGCAAGTATCCTAGACCCTTATATTACTTTATTCAACGGATATTGTAAGCAAGTATCCGAACCCTACTTTTATTGTGCAAGTATTCTAAATTCTTGTATTACTTTATTCAATGAACCGTGTAAGCAAGTTTCTAAACTTCACTTATTTTTGGTGAAAGTTTCCTATCCTTCTCATATTGTATTGAGCAGTTTATTATTGTATTGTGCAAGTTCCCCGAACTTCACACGTTGAGTATTGTGCAAGTTCCCCGAACTTCACACGTGAGTATTGTTCAAGTTCCCCGAACTCCACATTTTGAGTATTGTGAAAGTTCCCCGAACTTCACTCTTTGATTTCGCAAGTTCCCAAACTTCATTTCTTTGATTATGCAAGTTCTCTAAACTTATACAAACTCGTATATTGTGCAAGTATCTTATCTTTGTGTTTACTTTACTCAAGGAACGTTGTAAGAAAATGTCCTAACCTATGCATTTATTGTATGCAAGGAATCTATTACCGTGCAAGTTCTCTGAACTTCACACTTTGATTATTTGAGCAAGTGTCCTAACCTATGCATGTATTTTATACAAGGGGTCTATTATTGTGCAAGTTCCCCGAACTACACAACTTTGGTTATTGTGCAAGTTCCCTGAACTACACAACTTTGGTTATTATGCAAGTTCCCCGAACTTACACCAATTCATATATTGTGCAAAATTCTAAACTTCACTTTTATTGTGCAAGTTCCCTATCATTCTCATATTGTATTGAGTAGGTTATTGTTGAATCTAAAGTTGTTTACTTAATTGCTTGAACTTTATTTCCAAGCATGTTATTTAGTGGTTTAATTACTTATCAATTATTCCACATCGATATTATTGATATCCGCACTTAGTGCATTTGAGCTCGTACAGTCTTGGACTTGTACATTATTCAAGGTTCTAAATTTCTTAAACCGTGTCAGTAAGAGTCTGAACCTTTGCTCGGTCAGACAAGTGTATGAAGTTTTCTTTAAAGCTATCCAAACCAATTGATGGTAAGGATTCTTAGACAGAACAGAACACCCCTTATATGTAAGAGTGTGCCCAGGTATCTAATATATGATACGAGTAAGCAGATATAAGTGTTATGCATAATCACGTTGTGCCCGAGGCTGATCTCCTCGAGGTACTAAGTTTCTGTAGCCAGTAGCTAGTAATCCAAAGGGTCAATTAGCTATTGATCCCATTGAAAAATTATAGTTCAGAGTCTACTCGACTATCAGTCATTCTAAAGGCAATTATTATCTTTGATTTTAATATTCATATTGTTGAATTATTCAGATGTTCATATCATTGAATCTATCTAATATTCATATTATTGAATCGTTCTAATATTCATATTGTTGAATCGTTCAGATATTCATATTATTGAATCGTTCTAATATTCACATTGTTGAATCCTTAAGATATTCATATTGTTGAATTCATTGTCAGATATTTTTCCATTCATCATGATATATCTTTTATTATTGTATTTAAACTTGCTGAGCAAACTTGTTGCTCATTCTTGCTATATCATGACTTATATTGCAGTTAAGCCCGAGGCTTCAGGGAAGGACAAGGGTAAAGGGAAGATGTAGGATTAGTTTGCAAGTAGCAGACTTTATCTTTATGTCTAGTCTAATTACTGTTAATGTAATATGAACCCTAATGATTATTCTAGGGTATGTTTGTAACGATGTATTAAGGTTATCGAATCTTGGGACTAGTAACACCTTTTGAATGAACGACGTAGGTTTATTATTTTCCGCATTTAAGTTATCGTATGTTGTTTAGAGGTGAATGCTTGTATTAGATCGTGGCGACCGGACCGGGGTAAGAGGACCTTGATTCGAGGGTGTCACAGAGCTTCCACTGGAGATTGGTCAGCATACTTTCTATATGTCCTTTCAAGTGCTCAACATCGCCACTAGATACAACTTGTTGCTGGGTAGACCATGGATCCACATGGCAGGGGCAGTGCCATCCACCCTCCATCAACAACTCAAATACATTATCAACGGCAACCTAATCACGGTCAATGCCGAACTGGAATACCCTGTCTGCATACAAGGAGACATGTCAGTGATTAGCCTGGATGCATGGATTGAACCTGCAAGTTTTCAAGCCCTGGAGGTGAGTGATACTCAGTATCTACCTATTGGAGCACCAGTCTTGAAGCCTAAAGTATCCCCTAAAGTGATGACAGTAGGCCAAGAGATGGTATCTTTAGTTTTCCAACCTGGAGAAGGGTTAGGAAAGAATCATCAAGGTATTACAAGTCTAGTCCAAATCCCGAGCCAGACAGTGAGAGCTGAATTAGGTAATTCATCCGGGTCAAGCCGTCGGAACCCACATAAGCACCCTAAGGCTCATGTTTCCACCATACTGCTGTCGAATCTCACTGATGCTGGCTTTGTAAAGCCAATGAGGAAGATTCCTACTGTGATATAATCCATGCTGTTTCCTCCAATCATACTAGCCGGGGAAAGGAAATCCCCAAAGCCTGACGGTGATAGCAAAAATGAAAAAGAAAAGATCATGTACGAAGGACGATACCCATTTGCTAACATGCGGGTTATCATAAACTAGGAGGGTATGGATGATGAGATCCCGGACAGTAACAACGAGGATCAGATTCAAATTCCTTGCATTAAGAAAGGAAAGGGGGCAGTTCAATGAAAAACCCCGACCCTATTGTAAAGGATGTCTCAGTCATTATCCAAGACGAGGCAGACGAGCACAATTCCTTGATCCTTGCTGTTCTTGTGGATCTAACCCTGGATAACTGGAGCAGCATCCCTTGCCTCAGTCAAAAAGGGTAAAAGGGCAGAGAGTCCATCTGCCCTGTAACATGCTTTCATTTACTGCTTACTTTTGATTGCACAGCTATAGTAGTAACTTTTGTCATGCTTTTCCAAATGCTTTGTATATTTAAGCAGTTGCCAAATGCTTTGTCATTCTTTGTTTTCAGGACTCAAGAATTGGATTTGTTTGTCACTGCTGATGATATGCCAACCTGTCACAGTGACTACAACTTTAATGTAGAATTGAACTTCGACTTGATGGATATTGATCAAGAGGAGGAAGATGACTATGAGGTGCCCGAAGAGATCAAAGAATGGGTCAAAGAGAAACCCAAACCAAACCTCGACCAAACCACCACTATCAACATAGGAACCTCCGAAAACCTCAAAGAAATCCAGATAGGCATAGACCTCACACCAGACCAAAAAACTGACCTGATCGAACTCCTAACACAGTTCAAGGATGTGTTTGCATGGTCACATGAAGACATGATTGGCCTATCTACTAATATTGTCATCCATCAAATGCCCATCAAAGATGGATTCAAACCAGTCAAACAGAAGCTCAGGTGATTGAAACTTGAATGGAGTTTGAAAGTCAAAGAAGAGGTCGTTAAACAATTCAAAGCCGGTATCATCATGGTATCAACATACCCAGAGTGGCTGTCAAACATAGTCCCCGTACCTAAACCCGGAGGGAAACTACGAGTAGGCGTGGATTACCAGGATTTGAACAAAGCCTGCCTTAAGGACAATTTCCCAGTACCTTTCATCCACATCCTGATTGACAATACGGTGCATTATAGTATGTATTCCTTCGTGGATTACTTTGTTGGTTACCATAAAATCATGGTTGTGGTAGAAGACCAGGAGAAAATAGCTTTCATCACTCCCTGGGGAACCTTCTGCTATAGACGATTGTCTTTAGGCCTCATCAATGCCGGAGCCACATATCAGCGAGCCATGATGGCCCTGTTTCATGACATGATGCACAAGGAGAACGAGGTCCATATGGATGACATCATCATCAAATCTCGGAGGGAGCATGATCACCTAGACCATCTTAGGAAGCTGTTCAATAGGTTGCGTTGGTCCGATTAGATGACACAATTAACGCGCAAGTATACGCGGCTAACGAGTAATAAAGAGTAAGTAAAGATCGTTCCCATGGAGAATTAACGGATAATAGGTCGCCTGATAAGTGGTCTTTATGACCACTTATTCGGATAGTAACCATCTTGTTCCGCTATCGAAACTCAAGTATCTGTGTGCTTTTCACGTGTTTTTGCTTTATTTTGTAGTTTGCATGTTTTGAAACTCCCTTGGTGCTTATTGAGCTTAAAAGGACAAAATGAGGTCAAAAGGAGCAAGAATGGAATGATGGCATGACAATGGGAAGGATTGTTTTAATTCCATCTATTTACCACCCGTTTAAATAAGACCAAAATGATTATGTGCTAGTGGTTTGGTGTCTTTTATCACTTAATTCTCTATGGGACGATATCTGTACTTACTCTTTATTACTCGTTGGCCGCGTATACTTGCGCGTAAATTGTGTCATATAAATCGGACCAACATCGCCAAAGCACTATCTCATAATCATCTCAATCTTATTTAAACGGGCGAGAAGGAGGAGAATGAATTATTAAAGCTAAGTTAAACTAGGCAAGAATTAAAACATGCAATAACTAATCCTAGGGTAAATTCAGATAATGAAGACATAGGATTACAATTTCCCCCAACACTTAGTTTGAATCTCTTAACTCTCTCACTTAGAATAATAAGCACCTAGAATTGACAACCGAGAAATCACGATTATATAATAGCCTCTTTCGATAGACAACTATGAATCTTCCTAATGCTGCATGTAGGTATATGTCTATCCTACACACTATCAAGCAACTAATATCTAGAACAATTAATAAGACACATGTCACGGGAAATCTCGTTAACTACTCTATCAATTACCAACTTTCGCATAGGAAGTCATTACGATTAGATTCTCAAATGGTTGCATACGGCATTTAGGTATATTTCTATCCTAAACACTAACAAATTATCAACTCTTTAGGACAATGAATGTGACACACGTCACATAATCTCATAAATTACTCGCAAGAATCTCTAACTTTCGCATGATATCATAACTAGGTCTAAACCTATAATCCATTTGTCAAGTTCATACAGGTTCACAAGAAATCAATCTAAAAGCACAAGTTATGATAACCAATTCATAATAATAGCAAAGAGAGAGCAATAAATACAAACTATGTGTTGGGTTCCATTGAAACCCCAAAATATAAACTAAGTCATAAATAACTTGAATATATTATCCACAAGTTAGATAAACATCATCCGGATACAATTTAATACAAGGAGAGTAAGAGATAGAGAAATGCAAATCTTGTGTCTTCTCCAAGCTTGGATCTTGATGCTATTACTTGCTTTAATCTTCACACACTAACAAAACCCTAGAATCTAACTAACTAACACTAAACTAGCACTAATCTACTCCTAATCTAGACTAAACAAGATGTAAAGGAAGAAAAGAGAGGAACTAGGGCTTAGGGCCAATATATGATATTTTTTCTGGCCACAAACGAGCCCCCTTATATCCCAATCAAAAGCCAAGTCCTGTTCAATTAAAAAGTCAAGTCTGGCACAGCTGGGGACTGGCGCGGTCGCGCCCAAAAATGCACTAGAATTCGCGCGCCCGCGGCAAGGCTTTTCTACTGCAGAGTCCTCTGGTAAAATGGACTATAACTTTTGATCCGGGAGGAGTTACGATGCCTGCCACCAGTCAAATCGAAGCTATCGAAGAGCTCTACAATGTTCATTCTTTGATCATTGAGAAATAATGGATGGATGAAGGTTGAAATTGAGCTCCAAGTGACAGCTGTGCATGAAAACTCAAAATCCTGAAGTTTAACGTTCGTGGTATACGGGGCATAACTCTAGCCTCCGAGCTCCGATTGGGATGATTCAAGATGTTCTGAAAATCTTATAAGATGCTCTACAATATGACCCAAGCTCCAATCCAAGAACATGAAATGAACATAAATCCCCTGATAAGTGTCTTTTATGACCACTTATTCGGATAGTAACCAACTCATGCTGTTGCTTAAAATCAAGTATCGTTGTGCGTTTTATGTATTTTTGCTTTGTTTTGTGATTTTCAGGTTTATAAACTCTCCGGGTGCAAATTGAGTTTAAAAGGGCAAAAGAACGCTTAAATGGGGCAAAACACTGAAATGGGCTTAAAGCATGAAGATAGCATGGGTGAGGAAGCAATGAAGGTGATGCCACGAGTCTAGAGGCCAAAAGGAGCAAGAATGGCCTTTGAAGCAAAAATGGGAAGGAGGTGCAATTCGGACATCGTTTGGGTGGTTCACGTTTATTTCATGTTCTTGGATTGGAACTTAGTTCATATTGTAGAGCATCTTATAAGCTTTCCGGAACATCTTGAATCATCCAAATCGGAGTTCAGAGGCGAGAGTTATGCCCCGTATACCAACGGACGTCAAACTTCACGGTTTTGAGTTTTCATGCACAGTCGTCACTTGGAGCTCAATTTCAGCCTTCATCCATCAATTATTTCTCAATGCTCAAAGAATGAAAGTTGTAGAGCTCTTTGATAGCTTCGATTTGACAGGTGGTAAGCCACGTAACTCCTCCCGGATCAAAGGTTATTGCCGTTTTAACAGAGGACTCTGCAGTAGAAAATCCTTGGGGCGGGCTCGTGGATTTTAGGCCATTTTTGGGCGCGACCGCGCCAGTCCCCAGCTGTGCTAGACTTGACTTTTCAATTGAACGGGACTTGGCTTTTGATTGGGATATAAGGGGGCTCGTTTGGGGCAAGAAAGAGCATCATATATTGGCCCTAAGCCCTAGTTCCTCTATTTTCTTCCTTTACATCTTGTTTAGTCTAGATTAGGAGTAGATTAGAGAGTAGATTAGTGCTAGTTTAGTGTTAGTTAGTTAGATTCTAGGATTTTGTTAGTGTGTGAAGATTGAAGCAAGAGGATTGACATCAAGGGTCCAAGCTTGGAGAAAGATTTGAAATCTCTATCCTTAATCTCTCTTTGCTATTACATTGTATATTTAGATGATGTTATTGAATCTTGTGGATAATATACTTGAGTTAATGGCTTAAGCTTATTTTTGAGGTTTCAATGGAACCTAATGAGTAGTGTAAATTTGATATTCCTTCCATGATGGTATTATTTGATTACTATGTGTTTGTTTATTGCGATGTATGCTTTCATTGCTTAATTGAGTCATGATCAATTACTGTGATAACCCACATGGAATTGAAAGACGAAGTGTGGGTTTAGATCTAATCGTAGTAGCGGACGATTGTACGTTCACATGGCGTTAGACGTATGATTTATGCTTAGGATAGTCATATACCGAAGCGCCGCTCGTAGTTAATAGAGGACTTGACCTTAAACCCTATTTATTTGTAAACACCATAGACATATAGGGGTTTAGATAATGTGGATGTTCACGTGCGTTCTATCATTTGTGGATTGCACGTGGTATGGATTAGGTGCATCGAAAGATGGCCTTCTCTTACCTTCGTGTTCTCGGCTAACAACTGTATTGATTAATTTGACCTAATTGGAAGTGTGTCGACTTAGACGAATCATTAGGGGAAATTGGAATCTCTTGTCTTCATTATCTGATTTTTACTCTAGAATTAATTAGTTTAAATTCAATTCCTTGCCTAGTTTAAAGTAGTTTGAATTCCAACTCTTTACCACCCGTTTAAATAAGACTGAGATGATTACGGACTATTGATTTGGCGACCTTTTATCTGTTAATTCTTCGTGGGAACGATCTTTACTCACTCTTTATTACTCGTTGGCCGCGTATACTTGCGCGTAAATTGTGTCATCTAATCGGACCAACAAGTTTTTGGCGCCGTTGCTGGGGAATTAATTGGATAACTGTTTGCCAACATTAGTTTCAATCAGATTAGTCTTAATTTAAACATTTTTATTTTTGTTTAATTCTCTTCCTATATTCTCTTTTCAGGTACAATGGATCTAAATTTTTATCCATGGAACTACACAAGGCAAGAGCAACCAAGGGAAGTAGGGAATGATGGCGGCGACCCAATTGCTTCACTTTCAGCACAAGTAGAGGTTCTTGCAAAAACTTGTTGGTCCGATTAGATGACACAATTTACGCGCAAGTATACGCGGCCAACGAGTAATAAAGAGTGAGTAAAGATCATTCCTACGGAGAATTAATAGATAAAAGGTTGCCAAATCAATAGTCCGTAATCATCTCAGTCTTATTTAAACGGGTGGTAAAGAGTTGGAATTAAAACTACTTTAAACTAGGCAAGGAATTGAATTTAAACTAATTAATTCTAGAGTAAAAATCAGATAATGAAGACAAGAGATTCCAATTTCCCCTAATGATTCGTCTAAGTCGACACACTTTCAATTAGGTCAAATTAATCATTACAGTTGTTAGCCGAGAACACGAAGGTAAGAGAAGGCCATCTTTCGATGCACCTGATCTATACCACGTGCAATCCATAGATGATAGAACGCACGTGAACATCCACATTATCTAAACCCCTATATGTCTATGGTGTTTACAAATAAATAGGGTTTAAGGTCAAGTCCTCTATTGACTACGAGCGGCGCTTTGGTATATGTCTATCCTAAGCACAAATCATACGTCCAACGCCATGTGAACGTATAATCGCCCGCTACTACGATTAGATCTAAACCCACAGTTTGTCTTTCAATCCCATGTGGGTTATCACAGTAATTGGTCATGACTCAATTAAGCAATGAAAGCATACATTGCAATAAACAAACACATAGTAATCAAATAAGACCATCATGGAAGGAATATCAAATTTACACTACTCATTAGGTTCCATTAAAACCTCAAAAATAATCTTAAGCCATAAATTACTCAAGTATATTATCCACAAGATTCAATAATATCATCTAAATATACAATGTAATAGCAAAGAGAGATTAAGGATAGAGATTTCAAATCTTTCTCCAAGCTTGGACCCTTGATGTCAATCCTCTTGCTTCAATCTTCACACACTAACAAAATCCTAGAATCTAACTAACTAACACTAAACTAGCACTAATCTACTCCTAATCTAGACTAAACAAGATGTAAAGGAAGAAAAGAGAGGAACTAGGGCTTAGGGCCAATATATGATGCTTTTTCTTGCCCCAAACGAGCCCCCTTATATCCCAATCAAAAGCTAAGTCCCGTTCAATTGAAAAGTCAAGTCTGGCACAGCTGGGGATTGGCGCGGCCGTGCCCAAAAATGGCCTAAAATCCACGCGCCCGCGCCAAGGATTTTCTACTGCAGAGTCCTATGGTAAAATGGCCATAACTTTTGATCCGGGAGGAGTTAAGAGGCCTGCCACCTGTCAAATCGAAGCTATCAAAGAGCTCTACAACTTTCATTCTTTGAGCATTGAGAAATAATTGATGGATGAAGGCTGAAATTGAGCTCCAAGTGGCGGATGTGCATGAAAGCTCAAAACCGTGAAGTTTGACATCCGTTGGTATACGGGGCATAACTCTAGCCTCCGAACTCCGATTTGGATGATTCAAGATGTTACGGAAAGCTTATAAGATGCTCTACAATATGAACCAAGTTCCAATCCAAGAACATGAAATGAACGCGAACCACCCAAACGATGTCCGGATTGCACTTCCTTCCCATTTTTGCTTCAAAGGCCATTCTTGCTCCTTTTGGCCTCTAGACTCATGGCATCACCTTCATTGCTTCCTCACCCATGCTATCTTCATACTTTAAGCCCATTTCAGTGCTTTGCCCCATTTAAGCGTTCTTTTGCCCTTTTAAGCTCAATTTGCACCCGGAGAGTTTATAAACCTGGAAATCATAAAACAAAGAAAAAACACATAAAACGCACAACGATACTTGATTTTAAGCAACAGAATGAGTTGGTTACTATCCAAATAAGTGGTCATAAAAGCCACTTATCACCCCCCAAATGATGTTCGGATTGCATTTCCTTCCCATTTTTGCTTCAAATGCTATTCTTGCTCCTTTTGGCCTCTAGACCCGTGGCATCACCTTCATTGCTTCCTCACCCATGCTATCTTCATGCTTTAAGCCCATTTCAGTGCTTTGCCCCATTTAAGCGTTCTTTTGCCCTTTTAAGCTCTATTTGCACCTGGAGAGTTTCTAAACCTGAAAATCACAAAACAAAGCAAAAACACATCAAACGCACAACGATACTTGAGTTTAAGCAACATAATGAGTTGGTTACTATCCGAATAAGTGGTCATAAAAGCCACTTATCAAATATCCCCAAACTTAAACGTTGTTTGCCCTCAAGCAACCAAAACAAAACTAAACAAAAGATGCAATGCAGTATCTCCAATGTATGCAACCTACGCTATCATGAATGCGAATCTAAGTTCCCAGCCAGCATTGAACTTTCAAAGCAATGCCTCAGAAAATCACGAGATAGTCGAACATATAAGCTACCCAAAACAAGACCATAAGGCATATTCTGCAAATCCAAAATTGTCAGCACTGATGTATTGTGAGTTGTGTGCTTATCAACCATTAGATATGCATTCATATAAATAACTCACCTACTATGCTTCTTAGGGGAAAACAAGCTTTAACATAAGAAAAATAGTAAATCATATAAGTTCTAACTAAGACCATGCATTACTAGAGTTAAGAGTCAACAGGGGGTTTTCATTAAGGTCTTATTATTCACGAGGGCGTATTCGCACTTTTTCGTGTACACTATCAACCGTGCAAAGCCTAGTTCTCTTAGGCTCTTCAATGATATCCATGTAGCGAGCTTTCGACCAACGACTCCCAGACCAGACGACCTTAGGGCGCTGGGTGCAGAGACACCCAGAGGGCTTACTTGCTCGAATATCGAAGGCCACAGAACTTGACGTAGCCGAAGTGTTTATTCTATTTTTTTCCTTTTTCAATGCATTTTCTTTTGTTTTCTTTTTCTTTTCTCTTTCATAGGGGAGTGCGTCTTACGCTCCATCTCCCTAAATATCATGCAAAACCCCTATTTTCCCCTAAACCTAAGCTTTTAACAGTCTTAGTTATTATCATATGAGATCTAAAACTCTTTCATTAAAACACAGATTTCCCACCAGAAGACAAATATGTGAAAATTTAAACTTAGCATGTCATGATGGTTACTCTATTGTGCTAACTAGTTACACAGTATCTAACAGATAAGGATTTACATATATGACCATACAATTAAGCTTAGGTCTCAAATCAGTTCAAAAATCAAGTGAATTCAATTTCTTCATAAGCCAAATACGTAACTCACCAATTCAAACTGGATTCATGCTAAATGTCCTAACACAGAATGCAAAAATTTTAAAGTTTTTACAAATTTTAACTATTTACAACCTACATGCACTATATAAACTAACTTATATGCAATGAACTATTTACGTGCAAAACATGAAATGAATTACCTATATGGAAAATAAACACCAATATCCCAAAACTTAAACTGTTCAATGTCCTCATTGAAGGTAAACGTAAAAAGAAACTCCCCTATTCGGTTTCTTATGTTGCATGAAAGGAAGTGGCATCCTCTCAGAAGTTTTCCCGTCTCTCTCTGCTCTTGGTAAAATAAACCCCGCTCAACACTATACTCAATGAACCAACCCAACTCCATATCAATCTTGCTCTGCTAGAGATCCCACACTCAATGTCTCAATTGATCAGGTTGAGAGGATGAAGTGGATGGGAATTGGTACTTTGGATTGAAGAGGTAGGAGGTTTTCAAAACTAAGGCTTGTAGTGGAGGGGATTGCATAAGATGGAAGAGATGGGGGATTTCATGAAGGAACTTGAGGGTTTAGGATAAGAGGCTTGTGTGCTGCTGATAATTTACATGAAGCGATGCCCCCCCAAAATCTGCAAGATTTTTCCCAAGACAGGCCCAGTTTATGTGTGGCGCGGCCGCGCGTGGTAATGCCTTGGATTGGTACTTTGGTTATTTTTGTGTGTGTTTATTTAACTATATATATACTAAGTTTTCAATTCTTTCAAGCCCGGATGTCAAATCTGAGGTAGTTTACTGCTTTTATATATATTTATGCATATATAAGTAGCCTTCACCACCACTGTGTTCTCTTTCTAGTCTTGGTTGACTACATTTATGTCAATATATATATATATATATATATATATATATATTTATACATTTCTGTCCGGCTTGGATTATTCTGTGGCCTTTATACTACGTTTTTCACCCTTCACCATTACTGGGTTATCTTCCTAGTCCCTGGTTGACTACATTTTTGTACATTTACATTTCAGTTCGGCCTGGATTATTCTGTGACCTTTTTACTGCTTTTATATATAAATATGCATATATAAGCAGCCTTCACCACCACTGGGTTCTCTTTCCAGTCATGGTTGACTATTTTTCTGTTAATATATATATATATATATTTCAATTCAAGTTCCAGGCAACGGTGTGAAAACCCATCGCCCTTTACAGTTTTTGTATATATAACTGTGTATATATCTTGGCTTTACTTTCTTTTCATTAAATTAATTCTTTAAATATTCATTCGATATGAATTGGCATTTTTCAGTCACAAAAGCAGCCTCGCGTCCCTTAGATCGCTATCTAGTGGGAACGAGTCGCTTCGGCCAGGTGCGAACCAGGATTTACTGATGAATCCTCGGTTCTGGCAATATTGGGATATATATCTGTTTCTGTACAAATTTAAACTGTGCAGATTTATTGGCTACTCTCATGTGAGCTTAGGAATCGTGGGATTCATGATCAAATTGATCAGAATTTGATTCCCATGATGGACAAACTCCGCTGAACGAATGTACCCTGCTAGTTTTTCTGTAAAATGTACATACAAAGACCTTAAAACGGTTATCCGAATTTAAGGTCTCAACATAGTGAAAAATATGGTTTGCTGTGTCAGCGTCCCTCCGATGGCTTTCATGCCAATGAGGAGACCGACACTTGTATATATTTTGTCATCGAGGATGCTTCGCAGCCTGACAAATCACCATTCAAATGCAAGCCATAAGGCTATAAAAATAAAATTAGAAGTATCAACAGGCTTCAATTCCTATGTTAGCGTAAAGGTTTGATAACCAGCTTTCAAAACATCTTTTCAATTCAATCAAAAGAAAAGCTTTTTGCAAATCAAATCAAATACTTTTCCAAATCAAATCAAAGACTTTTTGCACAATCAAATCAAACCCTTCGTATATAGGTTCAACAAAGCAAAGCACTACTTTCAATCAAATCAAACATAGGCCCAATTTTCAAACAGCATTCACACAGGCATTTTTGTTTTAAGGAAAATATTAAAAAGATTATGGTACCGTGTTTACATGAGAGTTGTGGGGTGCCTAAAACCTTCCCCACACTTAACAAAGCCCTCTAGCTCAAAACTTTATTTTCAAAGATCAAGTTTCGACAGTGTCCAGCAATTGGGCCTCTTTCAAACAAACTTGATTGAGTTGGTACAACCATTTTAAATCTACCAACTGGTGTTTCTGTAAAACGTTCAAATAGTCGACATAACACACGTTGGTCTTTTCCTAAAAAACCATTCAAAACCTTTTTCGCAATAAAAAGAGTGAGGGTATAGATAACTTAGGAAGAGAGAAAGATCCGGGTTGTGACCCGACCCGCAGAAACCAGTTTGATGACACCGAAACCATATGAAACCTATATTCTATTAAGCCTCCTTTGTTAGCAGGCCTATCTGAGATACTCTCTGACATCACACTGTCAGTCCATCAAGGAGAAGCTCAAGATACATCAACAACAACAAGTCATGAAAGAAGTGGTAATCACTCAGCAATGACAACATATATTCAAACAGGGAAGTGAATTAAAATATATTTCTCTGATATATAATACTGTTTGATATATACATAGTGTCATGTACATGACAAAAATGGCTGATCTAGTATGTGCAGGAAAAATAAAGCTAGTCTATAGACCCATGGATAAGCTGGCCAACAGTGCCAACATGGCATATCTCTCTGAAGATGAAGGAGCAGCTGCAAGTGCAATACCCTCAGCCTCCATACGAGTCAGAACATCCACAGTCATCTGTAGTGTGGCACTATGATCATCAATGTATGCACTCATCTCGGTAACCAGACCATGAGTATAAGATTGGAGAGCGGTACTATCGGCGATGTGGAAATCTCGGGAAACTATAGCCTCATCCCTCTCCACAAAAGCAGCATCTCTGGAAATCAAAACCTCCTCAATCTCCTCAAAGGCTGCATCTTTGGCAGATCGAATCTCATCCCTCTCCGCAAAAGCTGTGTCTCTGGCGATCAAAGTCTTCTCAATATCAACAAAAGTAGCGTCGAGAAAAGATCGAGCCTCGTCTGTCTCAATCAATGTCATATCCTGAGCGGCTCAAGCCGCATCCCTCTCAGCAAAAATTATATCTCTGCCTGACAAGGCAGTTAACATCAGCGCTCTAGCCTGATCTCTCTCAAAGGTCATCCTAGCCAGTGAGTCTGCAAAAGAGGGATCTGTCCAGATAGGAATGATCGGTGGGTCACTAACTAAAGCTACAGTCAGACCCATGAATAACTCATCCTCAGTAGGAGAATCAGGATCCTCCATAGGCTCTTCCTTGTCTGAATCCACTATCGGAGCTGACTGGATGACTGCAGCTGATGTGATATCTGCCTCCAACCATGCTGAGTACTCTGGAGAATGATCCGAATGGCTACTGGAGAAATCAGCTCTGTCCCTATGAGTCCAACACTTATACACTCTAACCAAATCCGCAGACGACATAGACGAAGCTGACATCCTCTGATCAATAGCCCCCTCAAACTGATGCAGGCTCTGAAACTGATTAAACTGGCCCATAACAGCCAGAGGATGGTAAGTAGTCACTCCCCTTAATCCCGCTAGGGCAAATAGTCCATGCCAGATGCGTGGGTGATGAAGCTATAGGCGGAGACTAGCCTTGAGCATGGCAGAATCGAGAACGGAGGTGCAATATCATACAGAAATGATGACCATGTCTCGGCTTCGGTACACTCCGCAGGCCGGAAGGAGAGTGACATGGCTATTTCATGGGTAAAATAATACCCCTGGTTTCTAAAAAATCGAATCGGTCGTAGATGGGACATGAGCTATACGTACAGCAAGACCGAACTGCCTCTAAAAAACCCCTCCAGGTGGGTATTGCAGTGGGTGGCTGCTCTCAGCATCTCAACCAATATCATCGAAAGAATAGTACTACCCTGTCTAAGGGCTCGAACCACGACTATCAATCTGACATCCAAGTGGTCCAAGTGAAATGGCATATAGACGTAGGCTACTATGCACATCAGCAAAACATCTATCCTGGCAAAATGCCATGCCTCTGCCGATATAATAAAATCTCCAGCATGTCGATCGTAACCATCAAGCCTACCAAAACGATCGATCAAGAAGTCCATAGAGATCACATGTCCATAAACGATCTCATCTGAAATGACACTCTTGACATAGACCAGACATCCTAAGAAACGGTCTCCACATATCACTGATCGCAGTACGAGAGCAGGGCAAGTCTAAAGCCAAACCAAGAACCGCTCGTACTCCTCTAAAGTCGGAGTCAGTTCGTGCTGCCTAAAGTAAAAAACCTGTGTCTCTGGTATCCAAAAGGATAAAAGGCCATCTACAAACCCCGTACGGAACCTGAAAGTCTACGAGGGCCAATGAATGCCCTAGCAACGGATCCACTGCCCCTCTGGCTGGGAAGGGCAGGCTCTCATACCACAATCTCAAGGAAGATGCCACTATATATGGTGGTAAGTGCTTAATACGACTAACGGTTGACGACGCCATCTGCATCACCATATCACAAGACCATCCTAAGGTCAAATCTGAACTCATCTGTCTAAATGAATACACATGACATAATACATGCATAATGACAATGATAAACATGATGCGATAGATAGGAAATATCATGCATATCTACAATAAACTATCTACTGCAAGCATCATCCCTGTCTGATAAATACAAAACAAAATAAAAAGTACAAGAATCTGGGGCACCACCACCCAACTACTAACAGTGGTCTATTAAAATGGGGCACAACCACCCAAACAGCCAAAACAGTGATCGACCAAAAGATATAGCTACAATAGCTATCCAAAAAGATCTAAAATATCTACACTCAGGTGGTTAACCTACTCCATCTCCTCTATGGACACAAAGTTGCGGTCATCAGGCATGTCTGGGCGGTACAAGGGAGGATAAGCTCCTGCAACACTGCTGGAAAATGGACCTGAAGAGGGGCCCGCTTCTGAGCTGGAAGGGTCAAAAGAAGATGCCTCTGACGGATCTCTGCCAAGATGCTTGATGAATAAATGAGCTTTCTCCAACTGATGGGTCAGTCCTGTGATCTGGTCCAAATGAGTAGGCTCCCTGAGGTAAGCTATCCAGTCTATCATCATCACAGACCCAGGCACCATGTCTTCCATAAACTGGGTAGCACGAGTCTGAGCTCCAATCGTCCAAGGGCTCCACCAACTGCTAAATGCATCCTGGCTGTAAGGGCCCTCTGATAGGGCAAAGTCATCTACGCTCTTCATAGGGATATCTGTCAGTGGCTGGACCAATGGCCAATGATGCCAAGAAGGAGGAACAATGGGAATACGAATCTGCCCTATAATACTTCCTGATAGCACGTTCTCCTATATAGAGATCCCAACCTCCATTTGTCAAAAATGGGACTCTGCGGGTCGACAATGCAAACTCTTAACCATTGGGGAAGCCTCCCTTAAATCTAACAGTCAAAAACTCGGAGGTATATGGGATCTACGAGATCACTCCGATCGTCAAAAGCTCCAACTGCAGGCAGGAATGAGTAAAACCCTCAGCAACAGGGACCTTCGTCAGAGTAGAGTGATGCCAACGCCGTCCCCAGGGATAGGTCTCCAAACCTAAAGCAGTGGCGGGTCGTAGGCAAGGAAGCCTCTCATATGCCTAGAACTGGCCATGTAAATATCAAAAGTCCTCAGTGACCAAGATTGACAAATGTAAATGTAGAAATTGAAAAGGTACAAGATGGATGTACTCACCAGCAGAAATGGGTAGAATCCTAACTAAGCCTCCATCAAACCCTTCGAAAGCATGCGTATGCCCTAGAAAAAATAGGCAAAGGTGTAGGAACCCCAATTAAAGTCATTAAGGCTCTCTACATGTCGGGTAGCACTGACCAGGGCGAAGGACAGAGTCGATAAGTTATTCGCCAAAAAATAACCCTTGATGATTAACAAAAATAATCACCTCAGATGCGATCCCTAACCCTCTGGTCATCAGGCGGAGGCTCAAGTAAAGCCTCACTCTAGGCATCTACGCTAAAGGGACCAGATCGGACCGTCCGACCCTTGAGCGCAAACAAAGGAACTCCCAGCAGGGATCTAACGGTAGTGGGCGTAATGTCAGCCACAACAGGCACGGGCTCACCCTCGAACTCTATGCCGGTGATGAACCTCCAATCCATAGGTGTCATCATCACCTCACAGTCTAACAAATGAAGAGACTGAGTCTGCTAGAACCAACGCTCAGACAGAGCCCTCATATAACCCCAGGGGCAACGGCGGGGAAGAATAGAGAAGAAGGCCTGAAACCCCCAGCTGTCAACGATATCCCTGTACTCTTGGTCTAAATTGTGATATAGGGAGTGCACGTTGAACCAGTTCCCTCTGTGCTGCGTAAAGTCGGGAACCTGCATCAAAAGATAAACTGTGTCAAAAACCTGTGCCCCGAGAATGGCAAAAGAAATAAAGAGAATCCAGAGAGAAGAAAACTTCAAGTCACCTCATTGGCGTGATGAAATCGCGATGGATGATGACTTAAGTCTCCCAGCAACTCCTAGATTGGCACAACAATGCCCGAAAGCTCAGTACGTAGGACTTGAGCCAGGATAGGAGCGACAAAAGGAGCCTGCTCATCATCAATATCAATTAGCTGCTCGTCTTGGGCTGGACGAATCACCGACTTTGCTAATCTGCGAGGCGGCCGAGCTGGACATCACTGAGGAACATTAGAAGCTCTCCTCCGTCTAACTCCCGAAACTACCCTACTAGTACTGCCGGGTCTGTCTCGGACCATCACCTGGACAAAGTCTCCAAATCACCTCAAAAGGGTGTGGTAAGCCTAAAACATATGGCTTATTAATTTAAATCAATATTTTATGCATTTCTAAGTCCTAAAATATGCATGGGTCAGTCAAAAATCCCCCGTAGAGTTAAAAATGCATGTTTTTCAAAATTATAAATCCTAAAAACGTGCATGGGTCAGTCAAAAATCCCAGTAGAGTCAAAATTGCATGTTTATTAAATACTCGTGCTGTTAAATTTTTTTTTGCCAGAGTCTCCTTTGTAAAATGGACTGTCCGCATGCACACAGGCATGTCTAGGTGGCCATTCAATAGCACACCTTCCCAAAGACAGAAAGAGTTCATATTTATGAAATAAAATTAAAAGTAAACTTCGCATGGTAGCCAAATTACCATGGATATTTTTAGTTGAAAATCCAAGCTCACTAGGCCTCAAAAAGGATGTGTATACCGATCAAAAAAAATAAAATATGACTATCTCAGAATCTGAATTTTCTTACGTCAAAACGTGCATTACAGTCAAATATGCATATATATGAAGTTAAATTTTTTTAACAGGTCATATAGGAATACATTTTTCATACATTGCGTCTAAAAGAACCCTACGTGGTTTACATGCTTTTAAAGGTCAAAACTTGCGAAAAAGGATGTAAAACGTTATCTACGATGCGCTGAACGCGTGGAAGCTGACGGAATCTGAAAAAGGCTGCACGAACTCCGTAGATCTGAAAAAGAAAATCGGATTCCGTTTGAAACTCGAAATGAAACTGATTTCAAATGAACTCCCGCAGCCAATATGAAGCCATAAGTAGAAGCGATCCCACCTGCAGTTGTCGCACCTCTACCTGCAGCTCCCCAATGTGGGCTTTGCTCCCCCCGACTAGGTTTGGTTTGAGTTGAAACAAAGTTTATATGAGCTAAAAAGTCAAATCTGAGAAAAAATCGCTACGCGATTGAGCGGTTTGTCTTGAAATACTGTGTTTAAGCAGCATAATCCTGACAGAAAAGGGAACTCCCTGAAAACCCTTGGTATTCATCCCGAAGCAATGTTTGGGGATCAATGATGAAGAATGCTGAAAAACTACTGTAAAACAGTCGAAAACTGCCACTTTTGAAGCGTCGGGTACTGACTGATGATAGTTTAGCCGTTGGCACAACCCCAGTGAAGCTTCGAGTACTGATAGATGACATCTCAGCCGTTGGCAAAACTCCAGCAAAGTGTCGGGTACTGACTGGTGATAGTTTAGCCATTGGCACAACCCCAGCGAAGCGACGGGTATAGACCAGTGACAGTTTAGCCGTTGGCTCCACCCCAGAGACATCTCAGCCGTTGGCACAATCCCGGCGAAGTGTCAGGTACTGACCGATGACTGTTTAGCCATTGGCACAACCCCAACAAAGCGTCGGGTACTGACTGATGATAGTTTAGCCGTTGGCACAACCCTAGCGAAGTATCGGGTACAGACTGATGACAGTTCAGCCATTGGCACAACCCCAGCGAAACGGCGGGTATAGACCGGTAATAGTTCAGCTGTTGGCACAACCTCAGCGAAGCGTCGGGTATTGACCGATGACATCTCAGCCGTTGGCACAACCCTAGCGAAGCATCGGGTACTGACCGATGACATCTCAACCAGTTGGCATAACCCCAACGAAGCGTCAAGTACTGACCAATGATAGTTTAGCCATTGGCACAACCCCAGCGAAGCGTCGGGTACAGACCTGTGATAGTTCAACCGTTAGCTCAACTCCAGCGACATCTCAGCCATTGGCATAACCCTGGAAGCATCGAAAGTGATCCGGTGATGGAAGCAATATAATAATCCATCGCCGATGATAGAATCTGTTATACACATCCTTAGAAGAAGCACCGAGAAGGATGATTCAACACTCCTATTGCAAACTACCGATATAAATTATCATCAAGACAGGCATTGAAAGCACACACTGAGGTACTCGATAACCGAGATATATCCCCGGGGGAAAAATCGATAGAAAGATACGATAATATCAGCCGGGAAGGAAAATATGCCTTGTGAAGGGTCTTGACAGACATGGAAAATCATTGGTCTCAAACCAATGTAGCATCAACAATATCATCTTCATCAGAGTTGCCAGGTTCATCACGGATAACGTCATCCCTAGTAGAGCCAGACGAGATTAATCTGTGACAGACTAACTCTGATAACCTGCCAGTGGTTATCCTACCATTAATCGTCTGACAGTGCCGCCCCAAGGGATATCATGAATAACTTTATCCTCAGCAGAAACTAACGTAATCAATCAGTGATAACCCTACCCCCTCGAAGGTATCTGACATTCATGACATACCTTATCATGTATTGCCTCCCCTTTGCATTTGAATTTCCCGTGTCTACTAATCTTTATCTTGTTCATTTCATTACATTGCATGAACATGATAAAAAGGGGCATCTGTAGACACTTGAAATTTTCTTTCCCTGTTAGTAACACTGTAGGAGGGCAAGACTGTCTTTCCAAATCAACCCCGTTCTCAATACCGGGCCATCAACTTAACCCTGATCTCAACTCGGGAGGTACAGCTCAACCCCGGTCTCAACCCGAGAGGGACATATCAGCCCCGGTCTCAACCCAGGAGGTACAGGTCAGCCCTGGTCTCAACCTGGGAGGTAAAGGTCAGCCCCGGTCTCAACCCGGGAGGTACAGGTTAGCCCTAGTCTCAACCCGGGAGGTACAGGTCAGCCCCGGTCTCAACTCGAGAGGTACAGGTTAGCCCCAGTCTCTACTCGGGAAGTCAGGTCACCTTCAGAAACCATACAGAAGCTTCACAACATCTCCAGAGGAAACCTGGAATGATCAAGTCAGCCTCGGAGATAACACTGAGGACGAATAGACTCGAATGGAATCCAAACTTTGGAAACAACCCCAGGAAGTCAGCCGAAGGCCATACCGACATTGAAGACAACCCCCGGGAGGGGCAAAATAGTTATTTTACCAACTTAAAGCTGATTCGGTCAAACTCAAGCCGAATTGATGTCACCAAGGTCAGAACGAACCATAACAATGATCCCGAGTGCAAACAGCGCAAGACAGCTCAACGGACAAACTATGGGGAATCAAAGATCTGGTTATGAACACATCTTTTTAGACCTGAAAAATGTTTTATCGCATATCATTATGACACTCTCGGCAAGGGCTTTCTGAAAAGGTATAGCATGCCTCAAACGAACGCTCCGATCAAAAGTTAGAAAGTTTCAAACCTGACATCGCATTGCTCGGAGTGCACGTACTTCGATGCAATGGGACCCGTCACGTGGGCTCTGCCACATGGAGCTGCACCTCTACCTGCGGCAGCAGCCGGTAGAGTGGAGGCTCCTGGGTCTATATATATGAGCTCACCCCCATCTCATTGAAAGAATTCAAAAACACTCTGAACCCCTGCCCGTTTGATTTTCCAGCAATCTTCTTGTCTTCCAAACCCGAATTTTTTCACTCTAACACGTAGATATACCTACATACTAGCACATATCAAAACATAACCGGTAGATTTGGACGTTTAAAGCCTATAATTTGGCAAAAAGCCCGTGTAGCAGTCCATTGTGAGTATTTTTACGATTAGAAAGTTATTATTACTTCTTCGCACTTTTATACACTTGCATATGAAGTTTTGTTTTCTAAATATGCCCGGAACTCATTTCCGTGGTCGTTTTTGTTAGTTTTTGGTACATTTTAGTACCTAAACACATTTTCTGGCATTTCTACAACTCGGATTGACGATCCGTCTCTTCCAACAACATTTATATACTTGCATCTTCGTTTTGAGCAACTTCACCGGACTTGGTTATCTTTCTAGTCCGGGTTTGGCTTTTTTTTTTTTGTATATATTTAACTGTATATATACTAATTTTTCAATTCTGTCAAGCCCGGATGTCAAATTTGCGGTAATTTACTGCTTTTATATATATATATATATATATTTATAAATATACAACATTCATCATACTGGGTTATCTTCCCAGTCCTGGTTTGACTAATTTTCTGTCTATATATAACTATATATAACTATATATTTACATTCTAGTTCAACCAGGATCATTCTGTGGCCTTTTTACTATTTTTGCACCATTCGCCATAGTGGGTTATCTTCCCAGTCGTGGTTTGACTACTTTTCTGTCTATATATATATATTTACTTTCCAGTCCGGACCTCGAAGTGAAAACCCACCGCCCTTTATTGTTTTTATATATATATATTTTAATTTTGTCCAATCTTGATCATTCCGTGGCTTATACAACTTTTTATAAATATATATATATATATATATATATATATATATATATATTTCAATTCTGTCAAAGCCTGGATCATTCTATGGCTATTTACATCTTTTATAAATATATATATACTTTAATTCCAGTACGGGCTTGCGAGTGAAAACCATCGCCCTTTACAGCTTTCTTATATATATAATTATATATATATATATATGACTTTATTCATTTTTATTAAATTGTTGCTTTAAATATTCATTTGATATGAATCGACACTGACATTTCTGCTGGCGAACTAGATTTCTTTAAATCTCGTCAACTTTATCTTTCAAACGGTTCAAAAGAGGTCCAGACAGAACCGGGAAGCTAGAATGGCTGAGATTTATTTAAATCTAGCATTTTTCTATTTCCAGTTATAAAAGCTACCTCGCGGCCCTTAGATCGCTATCTAGTGCGAAAGAGATGCTTTGGCCAGGTGCGAACCAGAATCTACTGATGAATCCTTAGTTTTGGCGATATTTGAATATATTTCTGTACAAATTTGAGCTGTGAAGGTTTATTGGCCTCCCTCTATGAGCCTAAGAATTGTGGGATTCATGATTAAACAGATCAGAATCTGATTCCCACGATGGACAAACTCCACTTTACAAATGTACCCTGCCAGTTTTTCTGTAAAAATGTACATACAAAAGACCTTAAAACGATTATCCGAATTTACAGGTCTCAACATAGTGAAAACTTGGTTTGTTGTGTCAGAGTCACTCCGATGGCTGTCATGCCCATGAGAAGATCGACACGTGTATATATTTTGTGGTCGAAGATGGTTCGTAGCCCGACAATCATCATTCAAATTGAGCCTCAAGGCTGAAAAGATAAAACTGAAGTATCGATATGCTTCAATTCATATGATAGTGTAAGGGTTTGAAAACTTGCTTTCAAAACATCATTTCAATAATCGTATCAAAAAGAGAAGCTTTTGTAAATCAAATCAAATAGTTTTGCAAATCAAATCAAAGACTTTTTGCAAATCAAATCAAACCCTTCGTATATAGGTTCAACGATGCATGGACATACTTTCAAATTAAACATAGGCCTAATTTTCTTCCAGCATTCACACACATTGCAGATTTATAAAGGGGAATATTGAAAAGATGCGGTACCATGTTTACACGGGAGTTGTGGGGTGCCTAACATCTTCCCCACACTTAACCAAGCCCCCAAACTCAAAACTTTATTTTCAAAGATCAAGTTTCGACAGTGTCCAGCAATTGGGCCTCTTTCAAATAAAACTCGGTTGACTTGGTAAAACCATATCAAATCTACCAACTGGCGACTCTGTAAAACTGTTCAAATGGTCAACATGATACATGTTGGCCTTTTCCTAAAAAACTCTTCAAAACCTTTTTTTTCGCAATTAAAAAGAGTAAGGGTAGAGATAACTTAGGAAGAGAGAATGATCCGGGTTGTGACCCGACCCGCGAATTTTTTCCCAACATTGACAGTAATACCTTATCCTTGACATTCCTTCAAATACATATAACTCTATTTCTAGGGTTTTGAAATTTTATAACCCATATTTTCTCTATTCTCATTCAAATAGTAAATCATATAGGTTTTACTTAAAAATTTTAAGTAAATCCTCAAATTTCCATAAAGATTTTATTTTTTAACCTTTATTTTAATTATTTAAAATCTTATAAATTTTTGGGTTGTCACATTCTTGCCCTTTTATAAGGAATCCGTCCCCGGAATCACTATTGCACCATTAGTACATATTGCCAACCCCTTCTTCTAAAAATTTCGTTCACAAAATTACAGTCTACAAATTTCTATTTCATTATTCATCAAAACTAGGTTTTCAACTTAACCTTTATCTGATTTCATGCTCAATTTAATGAGTATATATTGCTTCCTTCTATGAGGAGCTCTTCTATCATCACATTCTTCTATGACTTCTCTCTAAGGAGTTAATACGTTTCATATTATGCTGAGGGGTTATATAAACCATAAATCTCAAGTTTAACGGTATTCACCGCAACCAATTCTGTTAACCATGTTGTACTAGGTATGTTTACAATCACGAAGAAGGAAAAAAATACCCAATCGGTTACATTAGTTGATCAGCCTATTGCACCTTAGTTTTTGGAACGACTATATATGTTCTACGATTGGAATATTTTATCCAATTAATATATCCACATTTTTCAGCGTTGTTCACCTCAGACTTAGCATCAAATTCTGCACCAAATCAATTTGGTTCGGGATAAATTCTCAAAGAGATACTTGAATTTTCATAAACATTTGTCTAGCTGAATCAATTAGCTTAGACGTATACCAATAATTCGAACATCAATCAAAACATGTGTCCGGCCAAATTCAATTGGCACTTAACTTTTCTTTAAAATTTTGAAAATCATTTTATGACATCATGATACCACACTGTATTTACAGTCCGTTTGAGAATTTCGTTATTTTGTCATACTACATCATACCATAATGGGCTGACGATCCTTAGATCACATCCAACACTAGATAATTCTGCATTGATAACTCCATCTTTTTTATCATCTCTACACCAGGTTCAATAATGCATTAATGATATATAAAATACATTTTGATATCTCAAATCATTTTTGTCTTGCCGAAATAATTAGCGTAGACTATTTTTTAAACAGTTCAAAACCATTGAAAAATCTTTTTTGGTGTTATCATGCCGCAACAGGTAACGATGTGTTAGTGGTTCGAAGCCCACTTCTACACACTTGTAACCATGTGTTGCTGATAACAAAAATTCATTTATATATATTTTTTAAAGGCACATCAGTGCAAATTTAGCTTGATATCAAAATTTTTGAAGTCTAGCATAGGTAGAAGATTTGGATGACCTATGCTTCCATCATCAACTCTAATTTCTCCAGTGATCCATTGCTTAATAATTCTATCTATTATATCACTATTAAAAATTAAAAATCCTCAATTCTTCATCCATAACTTTTCTATACCCTAGTATAGTTCATCAAGCATACCACACATTATAAGTTCAGGAACTTTTCATAATAATATGAGTTTAGAAACTTGTCCTAGCAATATGTAGGTCAAGAACCAACCATGAACTGTCCATATGCTTAGGGGTTCAAAAATATACCATACTATTATGAGTCACAAACTTACCATAAGTATGAGTTTTAAGAACTCACACCTAATCTTATATTCTCTAACTATCACATATTAATATGAGAAAAGAATCACCTTCTCATCATAGGTATATCGATAACGCGACACCAACATTTCAATGATTATCAATGTGATAAACTAAGTAGTCGTTAGACCAAGAACAAAACCCCGCTTATATAAAGGTTTGTACAATTCAGCTATCACATGAGTCCTCAGTTGAAATCTCACATAATGTTTAACTTTCTCTTTACTCAATACGAATTTCATTTAATCCGTATCTCATCATCCTTTTCAACTCTTTTGAGTTTAACTTGTACTATTTCATAGTACCATTTTCGTATAGTAATTCTGCTATAAAATTTTCAATCAATTGTTTGATCCTTTGTCCTTTTATGACCTCATCAGATCACGTTGTGACCTTTTCTTATAATCGTGTTATATTACGATTCTTTTCTATCTTATGATTGTTTTATTTTACGATATTCTTATCTTTCCCTTTCCTCATATTACATTATGATTTTAGACTCTTAATCTTATAAACCTTGTCTATTTATTAACACTTTTAATCTTTATTACTAGAGTCAGGTAACTCCGAATTCTTATTTTATAATTCTTCAAGATTCTTCTTTGAATCTTATTTATCTTATTTTTATCTTTAATGATGAATTTTCTGAATTCATCTCTTATCACATAAACTTCATCTGAGTTTATTCCTTATTCCTATGTCTATGGTTATAACCTAAGGTAACCCTACCTAAGGTTTATAACGTACAGCTTCGATACCAACCTGTGACGCCCCCAAATCCGGGTCCGTAGAACCTCAGAACTGGTACATTATGGTGCTACGAACATCTTAATAACTACCATCTTTATTCATAATTAAATGAATACAACCTGGCTTTTATACTAATTAATACATTATTCCCTTCTGTTCCAGAATCTGTAACATTTACAATTGGTTGTTACATTTATTGATAAGACTTATCAGTTGTAAGATTGATATTTCAATTAGCATAACATACTTTATCTCACAATACTATTACTTTATAAGTTAATTATCTAACATTTAACCACATAGTCAAATATTAGATAACACCTTAACATCATACGTATTCACAAGTCTAAACCTAGCACACATCGAGTCTTTAACAGTATTCAGTACAGTATGCTGAGTGGTTTCCCACAAACAACCAACAAACTAGTTTCTCGTCTGCACTATATTTCACAACGAGTTAGATCGGTAGCTAGTTCGTATATACCTCCACTCCCTGAAGCATTTGTTTAGCCCAGATATTATACATCAACCATTACAGAGTACGACTGTACTATTACTTTATCATATAACTTGTGAATTAACACTTAATCTTTCATATAATAAGTTCATCTTTATAATTCAGCAAATCGAATACCTAAATCCAGCAAACCGAATGCCAAATCCAGCAACCTGGATACCTAATCCAGCAACCTTGATTATCTACACAACTTTCCAAGTTCATTACAACTTAATTCATTTCCTTTACAACATTTATGAGTAAATATAACTCACCATCTAATTTCAACTTTCTCGTAACATATATAAATTATTTTTTTATAACTAAACGATTTACCAACTTACTAACAATTAGTTAAATTGTCAGAATAATTACGTTGAATGCGCTTTATCACAACATACATCTTCTATAATCTGATTTCTTCAAAGATTTCTTCAACATCTGCAAAAGTTTTATTTTTGCAAGGAATGAGCACGACGGCTCAGCTAGTTTAACAATCTACACCTTTCATGCTTCACATAGCATACAAATTTCATATATTCATGCATCAAAAAATTTAGTCAATGCATCTACCCATGCTTCATGCATTTATATATGCATCATACCTTTCATGATATGCATCTCTAAATTGTTCATACTTATCATACAACACAATATATTATTCATGTTGTAAATTTAACACATACTTCACATATTTTATGCTTTGCATTTAGTCACATAACATTCATATAATCAACGAGTTCATATAAAGCACGTATTACATTAACAACAATAACATGATTTAATACATATTATCACATAAGAGAAAGTTACTGAAGAACTTGCCTCGAAGCGTTCCTTGCGTGGTTAGTAGAATTTGTCATTCCATTGTTCTACACGATTAAGTGCATATACAACCATAATTAGCTACATAACGACGGTTGTTAGTCATTTATGCTAGCTCTACTTTATCTTTCATTATTTTTCCCTTTTTAAATCTTCAGACACAATACGCAATCATGTGTTCAAGTCTTTCTAGGACTCTTTATTATCCATTCAATTTATTTACGTTAAACCTCATTGCACGTCTTATTACGTAATAAGTTGATCGACTCTAGTCGATTTAATTTACTTTAACGATTTCTAACTCAATAGTTTATAATTACTTTTTTATTCCGATGAATGCCTAATACTCTCATTAAGTCTTCTTAACCTCTCTATCATTCATCTTAAACTGTCGTCTAATATTATTAATTATTTAATAATATTTTATTCATTTACTAATATTATTAATTATTTAATAATATTTTAATTATTTAAATCTCATAAATAATTTTAATTTAATTGTTTATCTTTAACTATTTAATTTATTTAGTAAACATATCAAACCCTTCATATAATATTTTATCAAAAATGTCCAAATTACCCCTATATGGTCATAATATAACAGATTAATAATTATTAGTCACTAAAATCATATTAATGAATTTTAGGACTTAATATAATATAATTTTCTCAATTATTCTTAACTTAATAGTAGGCATGAAAAATACAAAATCATTTTAGTATTTTTTTTATCTTTTGGCCACACATATATACATATATTTTATTCATAAAAATATTTTTTTTGGAATTTTTCAAGTTCATTTAGTATTTTTCAAAAGTCCGTTTTTAGTTCGTAACTTAAGAAAATTAGCTATACCATGATCAACTCCAAGAATTCCCAACTCTTGGAAAACTCATACACATATTAACATGAACTTCTAGTTTAAATTACATGGCCATCGGAGTTATAGAACTCTAGTTATAGCGGTTTTCGTCGAAAAAAATTCAAATATTAAAATGACCATAACTCGGTCAATTTAAGTCAGAATAAGCTCATTTTTGGACAGGAGCTACTTTATGTCATATATTTTCATGTCACAACTGATTTTATTTCATGTTCTAAGTGGCCGAAACTTGCCCCAACAGTTTTGTGCAGATTGCTCTTTCTTATTTTTCAAATTTTGCCTAGTTTGCTAAAAATAGTCCACACGAAAACCTACAAGGAATGTTTTAGTGATTCCACTTGGAAACGTTAGGGGACTAATAGATCTAACTCTAGGACTTGACCACACTCAAAAATTCAAAATACAATGAGAGATATGGTCGTTTGAATTTCATGTTTCATTTTCTTAAAATATGATTTTTCTAACCTTTGTGTTTTCTAAGATAACTTCCATGATCTCTTGATTAATCCAACATTAACCATCATAAATTATCATAATACATCCTAATACTTCTTATATGCAAGGATCTAACTTGATCCATGATTAATTTCATCAAACTCTTACCATAAACAATCAAAACACAATCTAAACTAAGAAAATTTCAAAGCTAGAGTTTAAGAAACTTTTAAACCTTTGCTAGGAAGAGATGGATGATGGCTATTCCTCTTTGGGTGAGCTTGAAAGCCCTTTTTTCTTTACTCCTCCTCAACAGTTGCGTCCCTCTTCTATTCCCTCTCAAGCCCTCAAATTTTCATTAAGGTTTTGGGTGAAAGTTATAGAGAAACCCATGGTTTCTTCTTTCTCTTTTTCTTCTCTTCTTTTCTTCTTCTTCTTCTCTAATGGCTGATCTCTCTCTCCTTTTCTCCTTCATAGTCGGGTGGGATGTGTGAGAAAGAGAGAATGATTTTCTTTCTTTTCTTTCTTTCTCTTTCTTTCTTTCTTTCTTTCTTTTGCTTTGTTAAGTTAGTATAGAAAATTAATACCAAGGGAAAGTAGTCTTTAACCAATACTAGGAATGGGTAAAATGGTCTTTAAGTCATCTCAAGAAAATTTTCTAGAAATTTCCTCACAGGACATATTGGTCATAATCCATTTTCCTTAAGGACAAAATTGTCATCTAACTATAATTAGGAAATTTCTTTAGAAATTTCCTTCAAGGATGCTATGTTATTAACAAATTTCTCTTGGGGAAAAATTGTCATTCCCCTATTACTATGAAACTTCCTAGCAATTTCCTTGCTAGGACACAAAAGTCATTAATAATTTTCTTTTAGGGTAAAATAGTCTTTTGCCACTTCAAGAAAATTCCCTAGGAAATTTCTTAACAATCATCACCCATCATTACTAGTGGGGCCCACTCTTATATACCAACACTTTCCTACATTTAACTCAGGTATGGATAGTTCCTAACCATAATTATTCTACTAGCACATATCCCATTATTTTGGGTTACTAAATAAATCCTCATTGGGCTACCTAAATAATTCCATGGGCAATGTAATTTAACATAGTCCAATACTTTTAATTTATCTTACCATAATCATTTAATTAGGATTTTAGTCACTCAATTGTGATTTAAATCCTGACTAATGTATATTTAATTTCTTAACCCAATTAGACTTGCTTTAATTAGGTTATAAAATTAATTAGTTGAGATGTATAAAATAAATCTCTTAGGGTTAGTATATATTTTAAATACTATTATTCTCCCATACCATAACACTTAAGTTATTCAATTTTTTATTCCTAATATATAATTAGGTTACATTAGTTTCTTTTATTTGTTTATATATTAAACAAATATAACCATCACATAATATTCATACCAAATAATTTATAACTTTGAGACATGTCCCACAAATCTTATACTGTATTTATCCTTATCATTCCTCTTACTAAAATATATATAGCACATCACTAAGTATATATATATATATATATATATATATATATATATATATATATAGGGTACATCTCTCCAGCGAACCATAGGGAGTGAATTAAAAACGAACCTGACTAATGTATGTTTAATTTCTTAACCCAATTAGACTTGCTTTAATTAGGTTATAAAATTAGTTAGTTGAGATGTATAAAATAAATCTCTTAGGGTTAGTATATATTTTAAATACTATTATTCTCCCATACCATAACACTTAAGTTATTCAATTTTTCATTCCTAATATATAATTAGGTTACATTAGTTTCTTTTATTTGTTTATATATTAAACAAATATAACCATCACATAATATTCATACCAAATAATTTATAACTTTGAGACATGTCCCACAAATCTCATACTGTATTTATCCTTATCATTCCTCTTGCTAAAATATATATAGCACATCACTAAGTATATATATATATATATTGAGGGTACATCTCTCCAGCGAACCATAGAGAGTGAATTAAAAAAGAACCGGCTATAGTGACGATTTTTTTCGTCGCTATAGCATAGAAAGCCGATTTATTATGTTATAGCAACGGAAAAAGCCGTCGCTATGGCCGATTTATTTTTAGTTCGCTCTATATAGTTCGCTGGAGAGACTGACCGTATATATATATATATATATATATATATATATATGTGTGTGTGTGTGTGTGTGTGTGTGTGTGCGTGTGTGTGTGTGTGTGTGTGTGTGTGTGTGTGTGTCTATATTTAAATCCTGACTAATGTATGTTTAATTTCTTAACCCAATTAGACTTGCTTTAATTAGGTTATAAAATTAATTAGTTGAGATGTATAAAATAAATCTCTTAGGGTTAGTATATATTTTAAATACTATTATTCTCTCATACCATAACACTTAAGTTATTCAATTTTTTATTCCTAATATATAATTAGGTTACATTAGTTTCTTTTATTTGTTTATATATTAAACAAATATAACCATCACATAATATTCATACCAAATAATTTATAACTTTGAGACATGTCCCACAAATCTCATACTGTATTTATCCTTATCATTCCTTTTGCTAAAATATATATAGCACATCACTAAGTATATATATATATATATATATATATATATATATATATATATATATATATATTGGGTACATCTCTCCAGCGAATCATAGGGAGTGAATTAAAAATGAACCGGCTACAGTGACGATTTTTTTCGTCGCTATAGCATAGAAAGCCGATTTATTATGTTATAGCGACGGAAAAAGCCGTCGCTATAGCCGATTCATTGTTAGTTCGCTTATATAGTTCGCTGGAGAGACTGACCGTATATATATATATATATATATATATATATATATATATATATATATATATGTGTGTGTGTGTGTGTGTGTGTGTGTGTGTGTGTGTATGTGTATGTGTGTGTGTGTGTGTGTGTGTGTGTGTGTGTGTGTCTATACATATCCTTATCTGCTTTTAAACTCATAACGACCCTTCATGTAAAATTTTTTTTCCTTAATAAAATTTCCACATGTATCATTATAAAATTTCTTACACTATTCAGTTCGCATCAAATTTATAGATATCGTAATACCTTATCCTTGACATTTATTCAAATACATATAACTCTATTTTTAGGGTTTTGAAATTTTGTAACCCATATTTTCTCTATTCTCATTCAAATAGTAAACCATATAAGTTTTACTTAAAAATTTTAAATAAATCCTCAAATTTCCATCTAGGTTTTATTCTTTAACCTTTATTTTAAAAATTTAGAATCTTATAAATTTTCGAGTTGTCATAGTAGTACTAAAAAATAATGTGTTTACAAGTCGTGGTAATTGTTTTAGTCAAAACAGTTCGGGTAATGAATAAAATGGGTATATAACTCGCTGACCAGTCACTTCCAGGGACATTTTCATCCTTTTTCTTAGCTCTAAAAATTCTAGGAAAATTTACAGTGATAATATGAGAAGTTATTTGAGTCCTGTAAAATTTGGAATTTTTTGACCATATAGAATGAGAGTTATAGATGTTACGGTAAAGAACTACTTTTAAAAGTACACCCAAATAATTCTTCGTGGTTAACTCCAAACGTTATGAAATATTTACTGGAAGTACATATATATAACCGAAACATACCTTGAAAATTGTAGAATATTCGGACAAAGTTTCAATTTATGATAAATGTAGAAAGATTTGGCTGTTTTGGACTATTAAAATATAGTAAATGATTTTCAAAAATACCAGAAAAAATATATTTTCATAAGGGAGTTGTAATCTGTCAAATCCCAGAAATGAAACATTTTTAGAATTGTTTTGGTATTTTTCATATAAATAATTGAGTTATGATTAAATGAATAAAATAAGAAATATGATGTTATAAAGGGTAAAAGTATAATTTTTCTGACTAAAGGCCCTTAATATGATATAATAAATTTTTTAGAGGGTAGTTTGGTTATTTTGGATAAAATATTATAGTTATGCCATTTTAGGGTTATTAAATAAATTAATTAGTAAAGAATAAAAACAATTAAAAATAAATAAATTACTAATTTAATAAATAATTAAAATATTATTAAATAATTAATAAAATTAGACAAAAATATTATTAAGTAATTTATAATAATTAGATTAAAGTTAAATTAAAATATTATTAAATAATTACTAATATTAGTTAAAGATTAAAATATTATTAATAATATTAGTTAAGGATTAAAATATTATTAAATAATTAATAATATTATGAGATGAGTATGCTATTATTAAATGAATAATAATATAAAGTGGTGAGTAAGAAATTATTAAATGATTAATAATAATTATGAATGAATAAAATATTATTAAATAAGTAATAATATTAAATGAGCGTTTAAAATGAATTATATAAAGAAATAAAGTTACTTTAAATGTAGTTTGTTGAATTAGACATTCCATGGACTATATTATGTATATAGTATGATTGGATATGCAATATGCTGAAAAGGGTAATTCGGCTTTGATGGATTGGTGAATCCAGGTTGTTGGATTCGCAATCCAATTTGCTGGTTTAAGCATTCGATTTGATGGATTAGGTATTCAATTTACCGAAATATAAATAAGAATTTATAAAATGAAAGGTTAAGTGTTAATCCATAAGTTAAATCTAAAGTAGTGGTACAGTCGTACTTTTTAATGGTTGATGTATAGTATCTGGGCTAAACAATTCCTTCAGGGAGCGGGTTTGACACCCTCAAATCCGGGTACCTTCAAACCTTGGATATGGTGCTACACGGTACTACAATCTACTCGTACATTCAATGAAAGACCTCAATAACATGCATGAGTTTACTAAATATTACATTCTATTAATCCCTTTCCAGGTTCTATATAACCATTACATTGTTATGTGTCATAATATCAGTAACTACAATACTAATACTATGCTATTACGAAGGTAACTACTTGTCCATCTTGGACTTGTCTTTGTCTTTACCGGATCCTTCGGTCCATTCGTTTTTAGCTGAAATCATTTAGTTTTAAGCAAAAATGAGCATAAATAACTCAGCAGGTTCAACATCATATCTTGAAACCACAAAATCAAGAATCATTTCACTTTGTCTTCAATAACTGTACAATATTTATGAAGTACTTAATAATAATCAAAATAACGTTTTGATTCCTTTAAAACTATTCCCATAGACTCATAGCCTCTTCGGAATTTGTGTTGGTCACCGACCATGAACCATCATGTAGTTCTCATTCATGAAAGGAACAACCCGACACTGAGGCCGTAAGTTCGATATAGCTTACGAGCACATCCAGGTGATCATCCTGTAGTACTCTATGTTGATCAACACTTATATATTAAATGTGTTTACATTTAATTGGTGGCAACCTCACTTGCCTATCGAATTAACGACGTAAAAACATTTGTTTATTCATACTCAGGTTTATCTGAGAATCCGTACCAATCAATTGGCATAGGATAACCATATTGTAAATAATTTGGAAAGATTTGTGGAAAACCAACCAAAATATGCTAAGTCTCAGTCTAGCCGAATTAAATGGCACCGACTATTCAATAACAGTTTATGCATAATAGATCATGCATAATGACAGCTTGTCCAACACAAGGTATAGACAAGAGTTTAGAAAACTTGCATCAAGAAGAACTTGAACAAGGTTAGGAAACTTTCCTTTGCGTCTCTAAACCTTTAAATGTAGTATACTCGGTCTTTACAACTTCTACAAAGCATAAACACATAACATACCAAATGAGAATCCACAATTGATATACAATGTATAACCTAACTTCTCATTCTTGTATAACTTAACCGAATTGTTAAGCTAATAACATTCGTTCAAGTTATTTAACGTTTATTACGACTTATTAACATCTATATGTCATAAACCGACTCCCATCGATCACCATTATGCACAATGACGGACGAAACCCTAACCGGTTCGTTACGTTAACCACATTCCCATCGGATTCCCATTATCGGACTCCGTATAGAATTTACATGAGTTTTAACTTCATTCGATGTCATTCATGCATTACGCACCTCTATTACATGTTATATAACCTTAAAGCACGCTCACAACTCGATTACGATTCATAGTTCACATTATCGGATTTCGAGTTTTAAATTTAAATACGTTTTGTCAACGTTTAATTCATAAAACCATTCTTAAACATGTTGTTGGTAGCTGTCGTCTAGCACTATAAAATTTACCTTACTCAGGTTTTACTAATTCAATAATCAGTATAGAAATAAGCAAGGATCGATCCCACAAAGAGTGAATTATATTTTAACTATCCAATAATTTCCAATGAATTGGGGGTTTTTGTTGAAAACAGTTTAATTTAACTACGGTGAATTAATAAATAAAATATTAATGAGTAAAAAGATTAATTCTTCAGTTCAGTATCCCTATTTAACAATTATGATTTAACCAAGTTCTTACACTATTTTTCTTCCACTGAGATTAATAACCCTAGATAACTGCGATCGCAAATTATCCAAAATTCTCCTTAAGTGTAGATCTAATGCGACGATCGCCAACAAGAGATTCTAATTAATATACAACCTAGAACTATCAGCCTAGATTTAATATGATAGAAGCATTAAGCATGAGAATTAGATTATTCCAAGCGATAATTACACAATCAAGAATTATTTAACTTGTCTTCTGAAAATCTTAACAATATTTCAAAGCTTAACCACAATAAAATACTGTTAATTGCTACTTAGATTAGACACACTTCATTTGTTTAAAATCTTTCTTAATCTAGAAGATGATATCAATTTACTAATTTAATCCTGCAGAAACCAAATTAGTCAATTGAATAACATGTATGAATGTTCATATAGATAATCAGAATAAATCTCAAGATAGAAGAATAAATAGAATAATTTGATCAAATCATTAATTGATAAATAAGTTCAACATCCCTTCAGAATTGAAATAGGGAACTTAGCCTGACATGCTTGAATCTTCAAAACAAAGGTTTATCGCCTCCAAGAAATCCAAGAGCATATAGAAATTAAAAGATTAAAAGATGATTTAAATCTAGGGAAAACAACTCCTATTTATAGCTTATCAAAATCCTAATCAAATAGAGTAAGTTTACAATCCCTTTTCCAAGTCAACTTGTGCTTTAAAACCTAATTTTCTGCCAAATTTGACTGCCTAGCGCGCCGCACGCCTATCCTCTACATAGCCTAGCGCGCCCCGCGCTAAGTATGCAGCAACTATGGTCTCTTTGTGGCGCGACCCGCACCTCTTGTACCCTTGAGCAAGCGCGCCCCGCGCCTGGCTATCAGAAATGTTGCCTTGCAATTCTTTTGTTCTTTACTCCTCTCTTTTGTCCCTTTACTCTTAGCTTTACTCCAATCCTGTACATACACACAAAACATATGAAAAGCACCATACACACTTAAGTATTAACAAAATATCAAGCCAAGAAATACCTATTAAGTAGGTTAAAAACCTACTTATCAAATACCCCCAAACTTAAACATTTTCTTATCCTCAAGAAAACAAACACAATGCAAACTACTTAACAGAATAAATGCAGCCTAACAAAATCGAGCAGACATCTTAGTAAATAATACACATGTTGTATATACTTTACGAATAAACACTTAAACTCATAATTCATTTTCACTCATGATCAATCATAGACTCTCACATCATCATATCACATATATAACTCCAATTCTCTCTTATGCGTCTATGTCCAATTATATATCAGCAATTCAAAGTAGTTCACAAGATTATTCCCAACAAACATCCTACTCAAACACAGATATCTACACAATCATGGCTTCCACATAAGTATATCAAAAATTAGGCTAAATAAATAATAATAGAATAAACATCAAAACTCATGCTTCGTGGGTGCGTTTTAACGCTCCATCCCACCAATTATTTCATAATTCTGATTTGTGCGATGTTCAACCCCCTTAGGCTATTCAATGTCACCCGTGTAATGGACTTTCGGCCAACGACTCCCAAACCCGAAGGCTTTAGGGCGCTAGGTGTTAAGACATCCCCTAGGGTTTACTTGTCCGAGTAATAAAGGCCACGAGGTCAAACTAAAATAAATTTTATTTCACAATTTTTTCTTTTTTTTCTTGCTTTATCTTTTTTTTTTCCTTTTTCTAGCCTTAATTCCCCCAAACTCATGTTTCAGCCAATACTTTATCTCCTATCTGTGATCAAGTAAGTGTCTATGTTCCTAATATATCTGAATTCCTAATCACTACTGACAGTTAATTGGTGTGCTTGAAAGTTGAGAGAAAACTATAATCATGCAATGACGTTACTATGTTTGAAACTAATAAGATCATGAAGCTCAATTGTATGTAAGATTTAGTGTGAGAATCGAAATTATTAACCATGTCTTTCTTTACATTGACTTACTGCTCAATCTTTATGTACTATGCATGCTCCTACTAACAGAATTCCTATTATGAATGCAATAATGTTTTTTTAATATATATGCATATGAATTTAAACGAATGAATTTAAACTAATTAAAATCTACTCTATAGGCAACCTAATCTATATGCTAAAACACAAAAAAAAAAATTACACAAAAAATAGAATTACTTCCCCCCAAACTCAAATCAAGGAATGTCCTTATTTCTTAGCATATAAAATAATAAAGACGAGGACTTCCCTGAGCGACGAGTTAAAATTCGTCAAATTCGTCAGAGTCTGCTAGGGGGTAGCGAGGCAGAACTGGAGGTACTGGCATCTGGATTGGGCCGGAGTTTGGCGAGAATCTTTAGAAAGCATTGACCAAAGCGATAAAGGCCCCAACATTATAGATGTGCATCGTAGTCTGGCGTTGGGCCAATCGCATACTCCTTCGCTGACTTCGTCGCTGGAAAGTAGTGGGCGACTCTGGTGGTGACTCAGAAGTGGCCTTGTCATCGGATGGCTCATCATCTTACGGCGGTGAAGTTGGTGTAGAGGGCGAAATCATGATAAACCCTTCACCCTGTGGATGTGACGTTGCCCCTGTCCAAGGTCTGTATTGCTCAATGGTGCGATGGTCAATGACGGCCATAGGTTATTAAATAGGCTCTGAAGCATGCCACTGAACTCCAGCTTAGCGACACAGGTCGGTGATCAGAAACCCATGTAGTAGTCCGTCGGTGGTGCTCCCTCGCAGTGCTCGGTCAATTGACTGTTGAATGTAATGGCCGACATCAACATTGACAATTGGTACCTCTTTATCGTCACCGACCTCATGAGTGACGATTCCATAGAGAAGCCTTGCTCATTCTTTGGTAACGTCATTTTGATGACACGTTGGCATTAAGCGAGCACATATGAAGGCGTACCAGGCTTTACCATAATGACTTAATGCGGTGTGCGAAAAATGGACTTTTTCCCCAATTTCTGCATTAGTCACCTATTGAGTTCCGGGCTTGCAAAGGCGAACTATAATCTCATCCAAATTTGGCAGACGATCTTCGTAGGGCTCCGTATGCGGTGTTTCCAGCCCAAAGTAATCATTGATTTCCCCCACTCGGAATGATACAGGCTTACCCCAGACTGTGACCACATGATCAACATGTTCTACTGCGTTGGAGTAGAATTCCTTTACAATGTTGATCACTGCTAGCCTTGGTTTCTCTACGAATCGAAACCATCCACGCTCCGCAATCATCCGTGACATGTCGCCATCGAGGTTTACATCTAGCTTCAGTCCTCTTTCTAGAACCAAGGTCTTTTTATCGATGACCTTGGCATAACGTGTTGTCGTTCCCTCGCTCACGAATCGAGTGGCATCAAAATGTGGCGGAGCATGAGAGGATGAAGTCCTTGCTCTTTTGGAAGTCATGATGAAAGGCGTGTGTCGAATTGCTCACAATAAATTGACAATAACCTGTGAAATCCTGTTGAAGCAATATATCGAACACTTGGTGGGCGACAAAGTCTCCCCCGTAAACTTAGTACACTTTGTTAGTTCAAATATCCCAAATAGAAGCAATTTAACCTTGGTTCATTCAGTAACCCAAGGATTCCCAATGCAATTAATAAAGAAAATCAATGAAAGTATGGATACAAAACTCCAATATCAATGAAACTTGTGTTTACCTTGTGGCTTTGTGTGCTTCAATGGGATGGTTGTAGATTGTTGAACTACCTCTTAGTGCTTCCAATTTCTATCCTTTTCACTTACTTTTTCTTCCTATTGATGAAGATTGGTAGATGTGATTCAGCAAATTCAGGATTTGGGGATATGTGGTGGTTGAATTTGGGACAATGAGTTAAATTGGATTGATGGATTTCAAGTGGGGTTAGGTTTAGAGAGAGAAAGTAGAAGTAGATTATGATTTGGATTGGGAGCTATGTACTTAGAATAGGATTTGGGTGTTTGTACAGGAGGAGGGATTAGAGAGAATGAAGTTGAGTTGGGTTAGGAGAGTGAAAAGAGAAAGCCAATTCTAAATTTTAAAAACTCTGATTTTCTATCGGCGCGCCCCGCGCCCAGTCCTAGTCTGTTGCAGCGTGGCCCGCGCGCTATAGGAAAAAACTGCTTGAACTTTCTGGAGCCCTAGCGCACCCCACGCATGGGGAAGCGCCCCTCGCGTCTGCCTGCTATTTTTGGCCTTGACTTGCTGCATAGGCAGCGTGCCTCGTGCCCCACATATCGCTCCCCGCGCCAACCTATTAATGTTATCTTTGAGTTGCTGGGAGGGTAGCGCGCTCCGCATTAGGTGGCTGAGTTGATAGGCGCAGCCCCCGCCTGTCTGATGGTTTTGTTACTCTGGTGATCTCTCTCCTCATGCTATCCTATCACATAAAATTGTCAGCACAAAAGGGATTTAAAACACTGAACCTATAAGAATAAACAATATATGAAGACTCAGATAATACAAACTACTAAGGATTTAAAAAGTTGGGTTGCCACCCAATTAGCTGCCCTGTTGTTGGCTCGACTGTAGAACACTTAATTATCCGGAGGTTGGATCAGTCAGTATCACGACCTCAACCTCCTTAACTTGACTGTTATCCAGAAATGGCTTCAACCTATGCCCGTTAACCTTGAACACATTTCCTGTATTCAGGTTTTGGATATCAACTGCACCATAAGGAAAAACATTAGTAATCACAAATGGTCCCTCCCAACGAGAGCGCAATTTTCCTTGAAATAACTTCAATCGTTAATTGAAAAGAAGGACTTTCTGTCCCACAGTGAAATTTTTCCTCAATATCTGCTTATAATGAAAGTCTTTTGTCTTTGATTTATACAGCTTAGAACTTTCGTATGCTTCATTCCGTAATTCCTCGAGTTCTTGTAACTGCAATTTCCTATGGATGCTATCCTGATCCATGTTCATATTGCACTACTTGATCGCCCAGAAAGCTTTATGCTCCAGTTCAACCGGTAGGTGATATAGTTTTCCGAACACGAGTCTATAAGGCGACATACCGATCGAAGGTTTGTATGCCATCCTATATGCCCAAAGTGCATCGTCTAATCTCAGACCCCAATCCTTTTTGTTCGGGTTGACTACTTTTTCCAAAATGGACGTGATCTCTCAGTTAAAAACCTCAGCCTGGCCATTGCTTTGCGGATGATAGGATATAGAGACCTTGTGAAGAACATTGTACTTTTTTAACAAGGCAACTAACACCCTATTACAGAAATGAGTGCCGCGATCACTGATGATGGCCCATAGTGCTCCAAACCTGACAAAAATGTTAGTCCTGACAAAATCTGTAATAACTTTAAAATTGCCAGTCCTAGTGGCTTTAGCTTCCACCCATTTGGAAACATAATCAACTGCCAGCAAGATGTAAATATTTCAAAAAGAAACATGAAAAGGTCCCATGAAATCAATACCCCAAACATCAAAGATTTCTACAATTAGTATAGGATTTTATGGCATTTGATTTTTATGAGATATATTACCAGTTCTTTGACAATTTTCACAAGATTTACAGAATTCATATGAGTCTTTGAAAATAGAGGGCCAAAAGAAACCACTCTCTAACACCTTACGTGATGTTCGCTTAGGTCCAAAATGACCCCCACAAGCATAGGAATGACAGAAAGTTAGAGTCGAGTTGAATTCATTATCAGGTACACAACGTCTAACTATCTGATCAGTAATTTTTTTTCATAAATATGGGTCAACCCAAACATAGTGTTTTGCATTACTCCTAAGCTTTTCTTTCCGAGATCTAGAAAATTCACTTGGTAAATACTTACTTACCAGAAAATTCACAATATCGACATACCATGGAGTTGTGTTGCTAATGGATAGTAGATGCTCATCCGGGAACATGTCATGTAAAGGTAGTGCTTCCTCCTCCTTGAGAATTTTGCTCAAGTGATCCGCCACCAAATTATTCGCTCCCTTCTTATCTTTGATTCCCATGTTGAATTCTTGCAGCAACAAGATCCACCGTATGATTCAAGGTTTGGAATCCTTCTTGGTCAGCAGGTACCTGAGGGTAGCATGGTCAGAATAAACTATTACTTTAGTGCCAAGTAGATATGATCTGAATTTGTCTACAACAAATACAATAGATAAAAGTTCTTTTTCTGTTGTTGAATAGTTTATCTGAGTCGCATTCAATGTCCGAGAGGCATAGTAGATGTCATAGATATCTTTTTCACTCTTTTGGCCCAAGACAGCGCCGACAACATAGTTGCTTGCATCACACAATATTTCGAACTGGAGCTCCCAATTTGGTGGTTGAATGATAGAGGCTGACGTCAATAAATTCTTCAAGGTATTAAAAGCCACCTTACATTCATCACTAAACTGGAATTCATCATCTTTCTGAAGCAACTTGCATAAGGGCAATGCTATCTTGGCGAAATCCTTGATATACCTACGATAAAAACCTGCATGTCCAAGAAAAGAACGAATTTCCCGCACACTGACGAGGTAAGGCAATGCAGATATAATATCAATTTTGGCTTTATCCACTTCTAAACCATTGACTGACACTACATGACCACGCACTATTCCTTGTTCTACCATAAAGTGACATTTTTCCCAATTTAGCACAAGATTTGTTTCTAAACATCTATCCAGTACACGTGTTAGATTGTCTAAACAGGCATCTAATGAATCACCATGAACTGTGAAATCATCCATAAAGACTTCAATGCATTCCTCTAAAAGATCTAAAAAGATACTCACCATGCATCACTAAAACGTACCTGGTGCAATGCACAGTCCGAAGGACATTTGAAAGTAGGCAAAGGTTCCAAATGGACAGGTGAATGTGGTCTTCTCCTGGTCTTCGGGGACAATCTCAATCTGGTTATAGCCTGAAAAACAATCTACAAAGCAATAATGAGAATGCCCAGCTAAATGTTCTATCATTTGATCAATAAAAGGAAGGGGAAAGAGATCTTTTCTAGTTATGGTGTTCAACCTCCTATAGTCGATACACACTCTCCAACCTGTTTGCATTCATGTAGGCACTAATTCATTATTGTCATTCTTGACAACTGTGATACGGAATTTCTTAGGAACTACCAACACCGGACTTACCTATTGACTATCGGAGATGGGGTAGATGATTCCTGCATCAAGTAATTTAATTACCTCATTCTTTACAACCTCCATAATTGGTGGGTTCAACTTTCTTTGTGCATCTCTCGTCGATTTAGCTCCTTCCTCTAATTCGATGCATGCACATCGCGGGACTAATACCCTTGATGTCTATTATAGTCCAACCAAATACTGTGATGTGGCCTCTAAAGACTCTCAACAAGTTTTCTTCCTGTACTTTGGTTATATTACTAGCAATTATCACAGGTAAAGTTTCATTAGACCCTAAATATGCATATTTCAAGTGTGCCGATAATTATTTTAATTCAAGAGTTGGAACTTGCTCCACAGATGGTAATAATTTTTGATGAGTTATAGGTAATTAAATTAATTATACTGCATGCTTATCTGTGTGTTTAGGCAATGAATGTAGTTTAGCCACAGTTTCCTTCAATATCTGACTGTGTTCAAGATCATATGTCCCATCCAGGTCCAAACTGCTAGAAATAGCCACCTCCAAACTATCTCTTTGAATTTTCTTAAAAGTCTTCTGCACTAGAGAGTCACACATATCAATTGCAAAAACCTGACAAATATCACAAGGGTACCTCATGGCATCGTAGATATTGAATTGGATCTTCTCACCATTGAACTCTATTGTGAAGGTCCCGTTGTGAACATCGATTATAGTCCTTGCTGTCTTTAGGAAGGGTCTTCCTAGCAAGATATGTGATGGGTTCGGGGATGTATAATCTTCCATATCCATAATATAGAAATCTGCAGGAAATATTAGTTCGTTCACTTGCACCAAGACATCTTCAACTACTCCTCGGGGGTAGGTGTTAGTACGTTCAGTCAATTGAATAATAACATCAGTATTTTTCAAAGGTCCAAGATTCAGAGACTTATAAACAGATAATGGCATGACATTAATTGAATTACCTAAGTCTAGCATGACCGTTTCAAACCTAGTGTTTCCTATTTTACATGGGATTGTAAACATGCCTGGATCTTTACATTTGGGTGGCATTTTTCTTTGCAACACTGCTAATACATTCTCCCCAACTGTGACTTTCTCATTGTTTTCCAATTTACGTTTATTAGTGCACAATTCTTTCAAAAATTTAGCATACCGTGACACTTGTTTAATCGCGTCAAGTAGTGGAATATTCACTTCTACTTTCCTAAAGGTTTCTAGAATCTCTTTATCTTGTTCATCTTTTTTTTACTTTCTAGAATTTCTATGGGGAAAAGGAAGTGGAATATCATTAATTTGACAAGGAGGGTTAGGGTGTACCTTTATTTTTACCGATTCCTCCTTTTCTTGCTCTTTCTCATACTCAACTGTTGCTGTTGGTGTATCCACCTGTTTTCCACTCTACAAGGTAATAGCACTGGCGTTTTCCTTTGGGTTCACAACAGTTTGCGATGGAAGCTTCCCTGAACCTTGAGAGTCCAACCGACCTACTGAAGTGGCTAATTGGCTCATCTGACTCTCCAAGCTGTGGATGGAAGACTTCGTCTCTTGTTAGAATTGTTGTGTCTGTTGCATGAATGCCTTGAACATGTCCTCTAAGGACGTTCCAGGATTGGCCGGTGCTGCTGGTCTGGGTTGGTACTGTGGCTGATTTGGCTGAAACTGCGGTTTAACTGGGTAAAACCCTTGCGCCTGCGGCCTAGCACCCCCATAACAGAAATTAGGATGATCCTTCCATCCTGGATTGTATGTGTTGGAGAAAGGGTCATATTTCCTCTGCGGCTGAGCTTGGTAGTTTCCCACTTCATTAGCTTGTTGTGTGTTATCCTCCTCTTGTAATGTTGGGCATGCATCTGTAGGGTGCCCCGCCATTAAACAAATTTGCCAAGATTGTGCAATTGGTGCATTACCTGTAGCTAATTATTTCACCAAAGCAGTTAAGTTAGAAATTTGTTGCTTTGCATTAGTTGTGCTTACCTAACTTACTCTTTGGGCTGGATTAGAATTCCTTGTTCCATACTGTTGTGCGTTGGTGGCCATGTTGGCAATCAAGTTCTTAACCGCCTCAGGTGTTTTGTCCACTAATGCACCTCCACTAGCAGCGTCGATCATACTACTATCCATTGGTAAGAGTCCTTCATAAAAGTAAATGATGAGGTGTTGATCATCGATCTGGTGAGGTGGACAGCTGGATCAAAGCTTTTTGAATCGCTCCTAATACTCGTACAGTGTTTCACAATTAAATTATCAGACTCCGCAAATGTCCTTCCTGATGTTGGCTACTCTTGAAGTAGGGAAATACTTCTCCAAAAATAGCCTTTTCATGTCGTTCCATGATTGAATTGATCCCGCGGGGAGATAAAACAACCAATCTTTTGCTAGGTCTCTCAGTGAGAATGGGAAAGCTCGCAGCTTAATCTGATCCTCCGTGACATTGTGTGGTTTTATGGTGGAACACACAATATGGAATTCCTGCAAATGTTTATACGGATCGTCACCTGTAAGACCATAAAAAGTAGGAAAAAGGTGAATTAGTCCAGATTTTAGTTCAAACGAAACATTCAAAGCAGGGTATTCAATACAAAGAGGTTGTTGAGTAAGATTAGGAGTTGACAACTCCTTCAAAGTCCTGTAATTTGGCACCGCCATTTCCTCTTCTGATTCGCTTGAAAAAGATTGGTCCGAAAGTAATGTGAGTGCGATGTTGAGGCCCGGTGATGGAGCTTCTTCGGAATCTGCAAGTGAACCTTAGTTTTTCAGAGCTTCCGTCCTAAGCCTTCCCGCGGTTCTCTCTATTTCTGTATCAAATTTTAAATCAAGAGAGTGAGAGAATCGAGGCATAAAAATAAAAATAAAAATTTTTGAAAATAATCGAATAAATAAAATAAAATAACACTTCCCCGGTAACAGTGCCAAAATTTGGTAGCTGTCGTCTAGCACTACAAAATTTACCTTACTCAGGTTCTAATAATTCAATAATCAGTATAGCAATAAGCAAGGATCGATCCCACAGAGAGTGAATTGTATTTTAACTATCCAATGATTTCCAATGAATTGGGGGTTTTTGTTGAAAACAATTTAATTTAAGTACGGAGAATTAATAAATAAAATATGAATGAGTAAAAAGATCAATTCTTCAGTTCAGTATCCCTTTTTAACATTTATGATTTAACCAAGTGCTTACACTATTTTTCTTCTACTGAGATTAATAACCCTAGATAGCCGCGATCGCAAATTACTCGAAATTCTCCTTAAGTGTAGATCTAATGCGACGATCGCCAACAAGAGATTCTAACTAACATACAACCTAGAACTATCAGCCTAGATTTAATATGATAGAAGCATTAAGCATGAGAATTAGATTATTCCAAATAATAATTTCACAATTAGGAATTATTTAACTTGTCATCTGAAAACATTAACAATATTTCAAATCTTGATCACAACAAAACACTGTTAATTGCTACTTAGATTAGACACACTTCATTTGCTTAAAATATGTCTTAATCTAGCAGATGATATCAATTTACTAATTTAATCTTGCAGAAACCAAATTAGTCAATTGGATAACATGTATGAAAGTTCATATAGATAATCAGAATAAATCTCAAGATAGAAGAATAAATAGAGAAATTTGATCAAATCATTAATTGATAAATAAGTTCAACATCCCTTCAGAATTGAAATAGAGAACTTAGCCTGACATGCTTAAATCTTCAAAACAAAGGTTTGTCGCCTCCAAGCAATCTAAGAGCATATAGAAATTAAAAGATTAAAAGATGATTTAAACCTAGGAAAACAACTCCTATTTATAGCTTATCAAAATCCTAATCAAATAGAGTAAGTTTACAATCTCTTTCCAAGTCAACTTGTGCTTTAAAACCTAATTTTTTGCCAAATTCGACTGCCTAGCGCGCCCTGCGCCCATCCTCTTTATAGCCTGGAGCGCCCCAAGCTAAGTATCCTGCAACTATGGTCTCTTTGTGGTGCGGCCCGCGCCTCTTGTACCCTTGAGCCAGCGCGGCCCGTGCCTGGCTATCAGAAATGTTGCCTTGCAATTCTTTTGTTCTTTACTCCTCTCTTTTGTCCCTTTACTCTTAACTTTACTCCAATCCTGCACATACACACAAAACATATGAAAAGTAAAATGCACACTTAAGTACTAACAAAATATCAAGCCAAGAAATACCTATTAAGTAGGTTAAAAACCAACTTATCAAATACCCCCAAACTTAAACATTTATTTGTCCTTAAGCAAACAAACACAATGCAAACTACTTAACAGAATAAATGCAGCCTAACAAAATCGAGTAGACATCTCAGTAAACAATACACAGATTGTATATACTTTATGAATGAACACTTAAACTCACAATTCATCTTCACTCATGATCAATCATAGACTCTCACACCATCATATCACATATATGACTCTAATTCTCTCTCGTGTATGTGTGTGTCCAATTGTATATCAATAATTCAACATAGTTCACAAGATTATTCCCAACAAACATCCTACTCAAACACAAATATCTACACAATCATGGCATCCACATAAGTATAGCAGAAACAAGGTTAAATAAACAATAATAGAATTAACATCAAAACTCATGCTTCGTGGGAGAGTTTTAATGCTCCATCCAACCAATTATTTCATAATTCTGATTTGTGCAATGTTCAACCCCCTTAGGCTATTCAATGTCACCCGTGTAACGGACTTTCGGCCAACGACTTCCAAACCCGGAGGCTTTAGGGCGCTAGGTGTTAAGACATCCCCTAGGGTTTACTTGTCTTTCCTTATTCTTTTTATTGTGAAATAGGTTTTAAAGGGGTTTTTAGGAAAAGGCCAAAATGTATCATGTCGACAATTTGAACGTATTACAGAATCGCCAGTTCGTAGTTTTGAAATGGTTGTACCAACTCAACCGATTTTGTTTTGAAAAAGAGGCCCAATTGCTAGACACTGTCGAAACTTGATCTTTGAAACTGAAGTTCTAAGTTCAGTAGCTTGGTTAAGTATGGGGAAGGTGTTAGGCACCCCACAACTCCAGTAAAAACACGGTACCACATCTTTTCAATATTTTCCTTTTAAATCTACAATGTTTGTGTGTGAATGCTGAAAGAAATTGGACTTATGCTTGATTGTTAAAAGTATGGACGTGCTTCATTGAACCTATATACGCTGGGTTTAATTTTATTCGCAAAAGTCTCTTTTTTAGACAAGATTATTAAAATGTTGTTTTAAAAGGTTGCTTTTCAAACCCTTGTGCTAACATAGGAATTGAAGCATGTTGATACTTCCATTTTTTATCTTTTCAGCCTCTAAGCTCAATTTGAATGGTGATTGTCGGGCTGCGAATCATCCTCGACCACAACATATATACAAGTGTCGGTCTTTTCATGGGCATGACAGCCATCGGAGTGACTCTGACACGACAAACCATATTATCATTATGTTGAGACCTTAAACCCGGATAACCGTTTTAAGGTCTTTCAGATATACATTTTACAGAAAAAACTGGCAGGGTACATCTGTAAAGTGGAGTTTATCCATCGTGGAAATCAGATTCTGATCAGTTTGATCATGAATCCCACGATTTCTAGGCTCACAAAGGGAAGCCAATAAAACCTGCACAGCTCAAATATGCATAGAAAAGATATATTTACATCCAAATGTCACCAGAACCAAGGATTCATCAGTAAATCCTGGCTTGCACGTAGCCAAAGCGTCTCATTCGCACTAGATAGTGATCTAAGAGTTGCGAGGTTGCTTTCAGAACTGTAACTAGAAAAAATGCTAGATTTAAGTAAATTTCAGCCATTCTAGCTTCACGGTTCCGTCTAGACCTATTTTGAACCGTTTGAAAGCTAGAGTTGGTGAGATTTAAAGAAATCTAGTTTGCCCGCAGAAATGTCAGTGATGATTCATATCAAATAAATATTTAAAGCAACAATTTAATCAAAATGAGTAATAACATATATATATATATATATAGTTATATATATACGAAAGTTGTAAAGGGCGATAGATTCTCACTCAGATGCCCGGACTGGATTGTAAATATATATATATATATATATATATATATATATATATATATATATATTTGTAAAAGTTATAAAAAGCCACGGAGTAATCCAGGCTTTACATAATAGAAATATATATATATATAGCTGTAAAGGGCAGTGGGTTTTCACTCCGATGCCCAGACTAGAATGGAAATATATATATATTTATAAAAGCTGTAAAAAGCCACGGAGTAATCCATGCTGGACATAATGTATATATATATATATATATATATATATATATATATATATATATAGAAAAGCTGTAAAGGGAAACAGACATTCTATCCTTTGGCCGGACAGAAATGTAAATATATATATATATATATTTATAAAAGCAGTAAAAAGGCCACAGAATGATCCAGGCCAAACTGGAATGCATATAATAATATATATAGTTAATATATATATATAATATATATATTAAAGCAATAAAAAGGCCACGGTATATAAATTAAACCCAAAAGGTTAGAAAATATTATATATATATAGTTATATATATAAAAGCAATAAACTACCTCGGATTTGATATTCGGGCTTGACAGAATTGAAAAGTTAGTATATTTATAATTAAATATAGATAAAAAGTAGTCAAACCAGGACTGGGAAGATAACCAAGTCCGGTGAAGGGTATATATATGTGTGTATATATATAAAAGCTGTTAAAAGTGACGGATCGTCAATCCGAGTTGTAGAACTGCCAGAAAATGTGTTTATGTACTAAAATGTACAAAAAAGTAAGCAAAAATGGCCACGGAACTGAGTTTCGGGTATAATCAGAAAGTGAAACTTAACGTGCAAGTGTATAAAAGTGCAATGAAGTAATATGAACTTTCTGATCGTAAAAATAATCACAATGGACTGCTACACGAGCTTTTTGCCAAATCGTAGGCTTTAAATGTCCATTTTTACCGGTTAATTTTTGATATGTGGTAGTATATGAGTATATCTACGTGTTAGAGTAATAAAATTTGAGTTTGAAGTATAAGGGTATGGTTGAGAAATGAAACGGGCAGAGGTTTAGAGCGTTTCTAACTTAAAAATGAGTTGGGGGTGCACTCATATATTTAGACTAGGTGGAAGCGGGTCTAACCATGGCTGCCTCCATTGTACCTGCGGCTCCACGTGGCAAGGGTGGTGGGCCCTGTTGCATTGAAGTTCGTGCACTTTGAGCAATGCGAGATCAGATTCGAAACTTTCTAACTTTTGATCGGAGTGTCCGTTTGAGGCGTGCTATAGCTTTTCGGAACGCTCTCACCCAGAGTGTAAAAATGACATAGGATAAAACCTTTTCCAAGTCTAAAAGGAAGGGTTCATAACCAGGTCTTCGATTCTCCACAGTTTATCCGTTGAGCTATCTTGTGCTATTTCCCCTCGAGATCACCGTTATGGTTCTTTCTAACCTTGGTGGCATCAATTCGGCTTGAGTTTGACCAAATTAGCTGCAAGTTATCAAACTTACCATTTTCCCCTCCCTGGGTTATTTTCAGTGTTGGCATGGTCTTCGATTGCTTTCTCGACATCATCTCCGAGGTTTTGATCTCATCTGACTCGGTTCTTCCTCAAGGTTATCTTTGAGGTTGACTTGGACTCCCCGGTATTGAGACCGGGGTTGAGCTGATGGCCCGGTATTGGGACCAGGGATTTACTGATGTCCTGGTATTGAGATCGGGGTTGAGCTGACTTCTCGTTATTGAGACCGGGGATGAACTGATGTCCCAGTATTGAGACCAGGGTTGAGCTGACTTCCCAGCATTGGGACCGGGGTTGAACTTGCATCTCTGTATTAGAACCGGGGTTGAACTGGCATCTCAGAATTAGTACCGGGGTAGATATAACATCTCTGTATTGGGACTGGGGTTGAACTGGCATCCCGGTATTGGGATCGGGGTTGAACTAGCATTCCGATATTAGGACAGGGGCTAAGTTGACATCCTAGTATTGAGACCGGGGTTGAAAAGACAGTTTTACCCTCCTGTAGGGTTAGCAACAGAAATGCAAAATTTTGAGTGTCTACAGATGTCCCTCTTTGTCATGTTTATGCAATGCAATGAAATGAACATAATAAAGATTACTAGACACTTGAAATATGACAAGATATATTTTTAATGATGCAAATCGCAATGCAATGAAATGTTTTTGCAAATTGCATTTCACACTTCGCAAATCGCATATCGTATCGCAAATCTTATATCGCATTATCGAATCACAAATCTCTTACCTTTACCGGTCATGGATAATGCCTGTGTTGGGGCTGATTTCAATGGTTGACTTTCATCAGTGTTGCCGATGTCTATGGTGGTGTTGACTCCAACGGTTTGATTTCAATCGGTGTTGTTGATGCTTGTTTGATGAAGATAAACTGAAATGTTTTTTATATTTTTGTTGGGGATGATGTTTCGAAATCATCGGATCTTCCCAATGTTTACACTGGCAGTTACAATGGTGCCTACCCTACTGGTAGTTGACAACGGTGCCTATGCTGATGGTAATTGACAACGGTTGATCACCGGACTGTCTTGATGCCTACTCGAATGGTAGTTTTCACCAGCAAAATTTTTCCTCGAGTCTGGGTATTTTAATGCGTATGCATATTTAACTCTACTAAGTATGCATGCTTAATTTTTTTTTAATGGAGACGTGCGCCGATATAGCGCTTGTTGCACATGTGCAAACCAGACATGATGTGATTATCTTAATTTATTCTAGGTTGATGCATATGCTTAATTGAATTGATGTAAAACCATACCTCACCTTTTCTGAGGTGATTTGGATTTTCTTTTTAGGCATGGATTTTGACAGGTTTAGCAGCTCTAACTCATGTATAACTTATTTTGGCATTCGTGTGCCAGATTTGGATGTTCCCCTTTCATACGATGTCTTGGTGGAGATCTCGTAGAGGCTGCTATTTTTCTGGATTTGGATATGGTGATGGTCCCTCTGGTAGTCCAGACATTGATTGCTTTATTAGGAGATATCCTGATATATTCACTGAAGTAGTGTTCAACGGCTGAATGTCACCAGACCGATTCCGATAGTTTGTTGGGGTTGTGCCAACGGCTGATAATGTCAGGTAGTCTGACCTTCGCTGAAGTAGGCTTCAACGGCTGAATGTCACCGGACCGATTTCGATGCTTCACTATGGTTGTGCTAACGGTTGATCATTGATTATGAAAAAGGACGAGCTCTTTACTTGTGACCCTACTGGATTAGATACTGGCTTAGCTGATGACCAGGGTGTTGCTGACGTCCTGAAGGATGTAGTCCATTCTTTTATTACCCAGATTTGAACTTCGTTGTAGAGGCCTCAACTTGTGAGGATTTGGCACAGGTTGACATGCTTGATGATGTAGATTTTATTTTCCAGACCTGTTGGCATCGAGCATCTATTTTTTCTCGAGTTAAGTGCTCTCTTGAGAATTTTCCCTTTCATTTATCGGAGTAAGCTTGTGTTGCTGTGATCTCTTTTAGGAGTTCTCCCTTTTTTTTTGATGAGGAGCTTGGTCCTGCCGTAGACTCCTTCCATTTCATTGAATTGTAAAAATGCCCCAGCCCTTTCGCATGTTGTTACTGGGGTTTATAGATGAAACTGGATTTGTTGACCATATCCAGAGTGAGCAATATCCTACATATTGGACAAATAACAAAATGTGCCAAAAGCTTGATGGCTCGGGCCATCGGGATTAGTATGATCTTGTGAATAAGGCATTTGAAGTTAAAGTTTATGAAATTGAATGCTTGTATTCACTGATCTTTTATCGTATCGCTAAAGATCTTGAAATTTAGTATGAAAAGGAATTTTCCCTAAGGAAATTGAAATTTTCATTTGACAAGTTATAAAATCGCAAGAAAACTTTCAAGCATCCATAGTCATTTTCATGGGTAAGATCAGATTTAAAAGACTTATCTCCCATTATCAGAGACATCTCATCTTCGCTCTAGACACTGCTCTTCACAGAATTAACATCATATGACATGTGCACTATGAGTAACGCAACCCTTAGCAGGGGTTTCTCTTCTATGACTTTAGATGATCTCATTTTTATCTTGCAAAATGTTTCTTGCTTTTCTTGCTTAACTTTGTCTCATTTTCTTAGGCTATTCAGGGTTACCCATGTAACGAGTTTTGGACCAATGACTCCTAAACCAGAGGGCTTTAGGGCACTAGGTGTTAAGACACCCCTTTGAGTTTACTGGCTCGAGTAACAAAAGCCACACTTCAAGACAAATCAGGCAATCTACTCTATTTGATCCTCACCTGAGCTTATACAGGATTCATTTTCTTAGGCTCTAAATTACTCGTGTAGTGAGTGTTAGGCCGGTGACTCCCAAACCAGACGAATTTAGGGCACCAGGTGTAAAAGCACCCCTCGGTCTTAATTATTCGAGTAACCTAGGCAACGATTTGGATCTGCTCAGGTTTTCCTTTCTTAATCTTGTAATGCTCGATTCCTTAGGCACTGAGTTACCCACGTAACGAGCGTTAGGCCGATAACTCCTAAACCAAATGGCTTTAGGGCACTAGGTGTAAAGACATCCCTCAGGCTTAATAACTCGAGTAATCCAGGCCACGATTCGAGACATTAGGCTAGCTACTAATTGTCATCCCTGTCATCATAGTTTCATACCCCATAACTAAGAGTTAGGGTGATCGCAAAGTGCAGACATGCATATGAGGTCAAGTTTGTTCCAAAAAGCGCTTTAAACTAGGATGTCGTGCATAATCAAAATGTTGAATTATCTTATTTCTCTAATCGTTCCCGTGATTCTTGCTCCACGGACGCTTATCGGTATTAATCCAATTCATAAGAAGTTAAGCAAAAATCTTGTCCTTTTTAAAACCTTTTTCTAAGATTCTAATGCAAGATTTATCTATACTTAACATGTATACCCTTTCCAATTCATGTAACTGGAAAATTAAAAGCACATATAGAGATGAAAGAGTCGTACCTTATTAGTGGGTCGTACTATTCTAAGAAAGTTATGATCGGAAAAGATAGATTGATCATACCAGATCGCCAATAATGGAAACTTTGATGATGACAGACCATGCTGATGGTGCCGACTGGTGCATTTTCATTGGATGGTTGATAAATGCCCCAGTGTTGAGTTGTCGCAATTTTTAAAATTGGTACATTCTTGTTGTAAGGGTCCCAACATCGGGTTGTCGTTGATTCTAAACTTTCCCATTCTTGCTTGTCATATGGGATGATTGCTTATTGTATGTTTGACCGATGGGCGGATAAGACGCCGAGATCGTAATAGTCTTTTACCTCGTAACCCACATGGTGAATAGGTAGTGGACATGGGCCTTGATGTTTGGATGCCCCAATTATTTTTTCTGACTTGTGGGCGTAATTGACTTTGATGGTTGATATCGAAAGGCCTGCGGATTCCACTGAATTGGACTCAAGGGCTTGTGATGGTTGGTGATGTGAAGGCTTTAACCAGATTTGGTTTGATCTGTGAGGTTTAATCCTTAACCTTTTGCTCAGGGAACAAGTCGTCGGGTATGAGATAGACTTTGCCACGATGGTAGCCTATGTGTTTCTATGGGTCAAAGGAGCTCAAGTCTTCTCGCTCATCAGGAGTGATGAGTTGCTGATAGTTTGCATCTTATGATGATTACCATTTCATTCCTGTGACTGGTCATTTTGGTGTATCGATGTTTCTTCCTTTCTAGGCTTTGCTCCGGATTTGATGGAACAACTTTGAGGTGCCGTAGGGTCCTCTTAACATGGGTCATCGATCTTGAGTGTCTTTTTTGGATGTAGGCTTTTCAGGTTTGGCCCTCATATCGGAGATCGAGCATCCTTTTTGATCTTGCCATGCTCAGGACTTAGTTCTCCTTATAACTTCATCACTCATGCAGTTGGCATGGATTATCTGCCCCTAGTGGGTTTGAGGGGGGGTGACCACCTACCATCCGCGAGCAGTTATGGGCCAGTTTGACCACTTTAAAGGGGCTATGGATTAGCGGGCATTAGCTTCATCTTTGTCGTCAGCTGACCTCACTAGGACTTATAAGTGTTGGACTCGTAGGGAGAGGGCTGATTTTTCTACTAGCCATCCAGATCATTCCCCAAAGTATTCTACATAATTCGAGGTAGATATCGCATTGGCTGCATTTATCCAGTCAGCTCCGAGCATTAATTCTGATAAAGAGGAGCCTATAGAAGATCCTGATTCTCCCACAGTGGATGATTTATTTGTTGGTTTGATAGCATACTTGGTTAGTGACCCACCAAGCATTCCAACTGGGACAGATCTAACTTTTATTGACTCACTAGCTCGGATGACCTTAGAGAGGGATCATGCTAGAGCAGTGATGTTGACAGCCCTTTCTGGCAGGGATGCTGCTTTTGCTACTAGAGACGAGACTCGAGCTAGCAGGGATGTATCATTTGTTCAGATTGAGGAGGCTTTAGTTGCCCGAGATGATAGATGGTCACATCATCACTATGTAGATGGTCGTGGATGTTCTAGCCTGTATAGAGACTGAGGGCCATGAGCTTGCAGCTGCTCCTCCATCTTCTAAGAGGGATGCCATGTTGGCACTGTTATCCCGTCTATCCACGAGTTCATAGACTAGCTTTTACTTTCCACTTCTTTCATGACTTGCTGTTTGGGTGTATCATGAGCTTTTCCTTGATGGACTGACAGTGAGATGTTGGAGAACATCTCAGATGGGCCTGTTGACCAGGGAGGCTTGATAGTATTTGGGTTTATGTTTTTGGGGGAATTTTGGATATTCCTTTTGAGGGTTAGACCGCACCAGAGATAGCTGCCTACGTACTCCCGTTACTGGGGAGATCAGGTCTTACATAGTTCAGGCTTTGTGTGAGAGGTTTGAGAAGTGTCTCCTTTGAGTTTGAGTTTGGTTTGATGGGTTTTTGAACTTTTTGTTTGGTTTGACCTCACCAGGAATGGCTGTCGACGTACTCCGGGGTGGAGGGAGATCAGGTCATTCGTAGTTCAGCCTTTGCCTGAAAGGTTTGATTTTTTTAATTTTTTAATTTTTTGATTTTTTTTTAATTTTTTGATTCGTCAATATCTATATGCATGGAAAATAAAAGCATAACTCTAAGAAAGTGATAACGTCCCAACACTTCTTGGAACTCGCAACTTTCCTCTACATCTACGTCTTCCTGGCTAGCTGAGGCCTAATAGTCCAGTTGTCAGTGGTTATGTTACCTTCGACGCTTGTGATAGAGGTTACCTCCTGGTCATGAATATCTTCAATGACTGCCATAAATTGGTCGCCTCCTGAATCAGCATATCCCTTAAGGAGACTCAAATTGGACTCGTCGCAGAAAGGGATAAACTTTGGATTCCTTGATAGGTTGGCTTCCTCGAGAACTTTACCACCTTTCTCATGGGCTTGAGAGGATTTGACTATGAGATCACTCTCAAACTGTTGTTGTATTTCTCACAATGAACTTTCCTTTTGGTCTTTTTCCACACGGGGAAGGATCAATATCTCCTCCTCATCGTCCAGGAGGGTAACATCAGGAATGTGGTTGCTGGCTTTGGGCAACAAGATATTTGATGATGGTGGATGAATTTCCTTAGAGGACTCTATTGTCTCTTCTGTCACTCCTAGCATTAAGATCTGTCCACCAAGTGTTCTGCCATGATTGATGCTCATAGCCGTCACATCCTTTGAACTGCTTGTTTTGAGTGGACATCTTAAGCTCCCTATTTCCCTTTCACCTTTTTTGGTCATAGGGACTTCTATCTTCAGTTCTCCATTTTCAATGAGATCTTGGATTTTGTGTTTTAGAAACCAGCATTCCTCAGTTGCATGTCTAGGAGAGTTAGAATGGTAGAGACATATCTTGGTCCAATCATAACTTTTCATCTTGGGCTTGGCAGGAGGCAGCAACTCAGTAATCTTTTTCTGCGCAACCAACAATGCTAACACATTTTACAACGAGTCCCCCAAAGGTGTGAATACCCTTCTCCGCCTACTTTCCCCGACTTTCAGTGCCGTAGGATTTCGAGGGTTGGCCAATGTTTGGAATGTTGCTTGATATTTCCTATTTTGGAATTCGCATTCCTCTGGACGATTTTTCCTTTGGCGAGATCTTTTAATAATTTTATCATTTCGTACTTCTCGTCTATTCAGCATGCTTTGACCTTCTTCATTTAGCTGGCTGATCTTGGAGGGACATATGCTTACATTCTAAATAACCTCCTCTTTCTCTTAGCTTTCTGATAGTTGAGTGAAAAGCTGCCTCGTATCCTGATGTTGGTGCACTATCAGATTAGCCAACAGAGTTACTTGATGCTGGATCGTATCCAATTTTTGCATCACTTCCATACCCACCTCCGCATTTTCCAATTTTAGGACATTTGTTATGTTCCTTTGGGGGTATTCCTCCATCCTTCGTATGTATTTATAATTTGGATGCATTTCATCGCTTCCTGACCCGATCATGTTTATTCCCTCCATATTATGCGGCATCAGAAGGATGGTGTTGACATTTGGATGGTCAGATTGTTGGACAACAACATTGCCATTTTCAATCAGGTTTTGGATTTTATGCTTTAAGAACCAAAAATCTTGTGTATCGTGTCCTAGAGATCATGAATGGTAAGCACATCTTTGGCTAGGATTGTATCTTTTGCTTTTTGGATCCAGAGGTGGAGTTAGTTCAGTAATTTTCTTGTGAACTATTAACATCCCCAACATATTTTCAAGGGAATCGCCTAGTGGAGTGAGCACCCGATTTTTCGTTCTTTCAAATTTTTTTCTTTTTGTCTTGGTATTGGTTGAACGCGGTTTGTTAGTGTAATGACAGATTTCATTCCATCTTCCAGATGGGGGGGACTATTGTTCGGTCTCCTAGACTGCTCCTGTACAATGAGGGATACATCTTCATCGCCTTTCCTAGGTATCCTTATGGGACCACTCGCATAGTGGCCAGACTGTATACGCTTGGCGACTACTTTCAAGGCCTTGAGATATTTAATATTGCATACTTTCAGGCCCATCTCTGTCATTTCTCCGTGTTTAATCATCTCTGAGAATGACTTTCCCATTCTAGCTAGGATCCTCTCACAGTAAGGTGCCTCTTGGATGTCTATGAAAGTCATCACCATTTCAGTTTCTGTCATAGACGGACTGACTTGTGCTGCCAGACGTCTCCATCTTTGGGCATACTCACGGAAAGACTTAGTACTCTGCTTTTTGACCTTGGACACTTGATACCGATCCGGAGCCATCTGAGACTGGAAGCTATATTGAGTTAGGAAGGCATGAGCTAGCTCTTCCCAACTATGGATTTTTACATTATCAAGTCGGGCATACCATATCCTAGCCTCTCTAGTGAGACTCTTTTGGAGAAGCTGCATTCTGAGGCTTTCATCTTCAGCAGAAGACCCTAGCTCGCCAATGTATACCTTCAAGTGCGTATAGGGATCACTTGCCCCATTATACATTTCAAATTCTGGGACTTGCAATTTGTCAGGATATCTAGCCCCTGGGAATATGTAGAGTTCTGAGTAGGTGACACTTCCAATGTTTCATGTCCCTTTGATTGCCCCGATGGTTTCTTTCGTTTGTTGGACTTTCCTTCGGATATCGCTAGTTTCCTGATCTTTCCTGAGATTTATGATTTCAAGGGTTTTGTTGGTTTTTTGACTAGATCGAGGTTCAGGGATCTACATTTCCCCCTTTTTGTCAGCACTTTGATTGCCACCCTGTGTGGAGGATTCTGTTTGATTGTGTATTGTTTGGCCCTGAGTGTTTTTACTTTGTTCTTTTAGGAGGATAACCAACTCTGTTATTTGATTCTGAAGTCCCTCAAACTCATTTTGAGATACGGAACCTGACTCGTGTTGGCTACTTTCAGCCATGTTGGTGGATAGGCTTTATGCCTTTTTAGATTTATGATCTAGTAATGAGACCACCTTACCTACAAGACGAATAGGTAGTTTAGTCTTGATAGACACTAACCATATACATGTTGTGACGAACGAGAATTTTGTAAAGATATTGAATATTTATGGAGATAAATAAATATTTTTAATGATTTAATTATTGAATTAAATAATTAATTCATGAATTTGTGGTAGATTAATTTAATTATATGTGTGACATTAATTAAATTAATATGTAGTAATTTAATAGTTCAAAGAATATATTTAATGGAGTTTATTTGATTAATTGAATTAATTAAATAAGCATATGTTACTTTAGTTAATTTAATAATTAATTAATGAATTAATGAATTGACATAATTAATAAATAAAAATATTAATTATGTGACAATATGATTTAATATAAAATTTATTATATTATATTTAATTGATTTAAATAAAATTGATTGGTTAATAAAAGTGTTACAATTAACTATATACTAAACTAGTTAATTAAAATAAATGAAAAAGGAATTAAGGGTGTAGCCAAACAAGGCCTTAAGGGGAGTTAGTCCGTTTGTGATACAACGGATATATTATGTATACGTATATTATTCTGTTAAACGGAATTGTTTTCATTTTGTTCAAAGTCAGAGAAAGAAAGAAAGAAAAACTTAGAAATTTTCAGAGAGAAGAAGAAGAAGAGAGAAAGAGATTTGAGGAATCCTAAGTGTTGTATTAGATTTATCTTCATACTAACAAAGGGTAATCTTCTTTCAAAGTTTTTAAAATTAAGTTTTCCAAAGTTTTTCATATACGTATTCTAAAGTCTGTGAAAATTTGGATTTCCCAATTGGGTTATGATATGGCTTTATCTGTATGAGTATGTGATTATAACATGTTTTCTAATGTATATACATGTTTTAAAGTAATCAATTTTATATAATTTGGCCTTAATTGGTTTTTCAAAAAGTTACAGAGTTTTCTACGATGTTGTAAAATTTCTCTGTCAGTACTTATTTTTGGAAAATTAAAGTGTGAGGTTATTATATATGTGACCGTATATGTTAGTATTATGTGTTGGATCATGTATTCATGATTTACATTGATCACACCAAATAACTTTGTTAATAAATGGGTTTGATGAAATTACAGAGTATTGAATATGGGTGAATAACCCATATGGGTTAAATTAATGATTGAATCATATGTTTATATTTAAATTGATACATGAATATGATTGTATATGTTAAAACAAAGAAAATGGAATTGAAATGAATGGATTCGGTGTAGTAACGAATCCGTAAGGAGATTTTTATATTTTTCATTAAACTCTTGAAAGTTATGAAGAACAGTGAGTTTGATGATGTTAATTCGTATAATTTTATGTGTTAAAATGTTAGGAATATGTTAGAAGTGTTATATAATGTTCCTATGAAGTTTATACTTCATGGGTAACACTACAAATCATTATATTGGTGTAAAATTGGAGAAAATGGCCAAATTCTGTGTTCGTTCGCAAACTTCAGATTCTGAGTTTCCGCAGCCGCCCGGCCGCGCCAGGTGCAAGGCTAAACGACGTGCGGCCGCGCCTGTCCGAAAATTTTGAAAAAAATTGCTAAGTGTTGGAAATTTGTGAAATGTGTTTTGAGTCTAATGAACATGAACACATGTTGTATAAATATAATAAAATATTGATATGAGTTTAATAATTTATGTTATGTGATTAATTAATAAATTAATTACGTGATTTAAATTATTATTTGTAAAGGTTAAATAATGTGTTATAAACATTAAGACATTATTTTAAATCTACTTAACATGATGACATGTTATGTATGTAATGAGTTATTAATACAAGTTAATAACTTAAGTTACGTGATTAATTAACAAGTTAATTAATCAATGTAAACCATTATTTGAAAACCTAATAATGAGTTTGAAGAATACTATTGTAAATCAATAATCATATCGAACTTGTGATTAATTGATATTGTGAATGTATTGATAGGTAAGAGTAATTAAAGAAGTGAGTAATAACTGTAGCTTGCGCACGAGGCAAGTTTCCTAAACTCAAATCTTTATATTTGAGCAAGTTTCCTAACTATACTCTTTAAATTGAGCAAGTTTTCTATCCCTAACTTATTATTATTGTTGGACAAGTTTCCTAAACTAAACTCTTTAAATTAAGCAATTGCTATGCTTAATTACTATTGTTGAGCAAATTCTTACTCTTGAATATCCAAGTTTAGAATTTCACATGAGATGCTATGATTCTTTTCAAAGTATCATTTAAGTGTACAATACTTATTCGATTGTATACCTTGAGAAGTTAATATTCAATTTGAATATCATTTATTGAGTTATCCACACCAACTTTATTTGGTGCGGATTCTGATGTCAAACTGAGATGAGCAACCCTAATATAGGGAATTAATGAAGATGCTTAAAGCGTTAAGATAGTGTGCACAGTATCAGTACGAAGGGCTGATCTCCTTAAGTACGAGAAGTAAAGTCTATAGTCTTATGACTGTTAAAGGTTGGAAAGGTTAATATACTTGACAACCTAAGACTCGGTTCAAGGTCTTAATGTCCCTCAGAAGTAATTTGACTCTCGATTAATATTCTTGATTCAAAAGTTGAGAAGTAATTTGACTCTTGATTAATATTCTTGATTCAAATGTTGAGCTTTCTATTATTCAGAATTCTGTCACTCGCATGTTATTATTCTGTCATATTTTTATACTTGCGGGCATTCGTGCTCACTCTTGCATAATAACATTGCAGCTAATAATGAACGAAGTGATGTACCTTCTAGTAGCAAGGGCAAAGGAAAAGTTAACAAGTGATGAAGACTTGTGTTGTCATGAATAATGTTAAAGTTTAAGACTTATGTGTGATGATTTAAGACTTATTTATTTACGTTTCCGCAACAGAGATTTAAGGTTAAGTTTAACCTGGGATTTATGATGTATTATTATTTCAGATGATGTAAGATGATGATTTATTTATCTAATAAATGAATTTCATTATTTATGGGTAGATAGTTGTATGATATTGGAACAGTGAACACCAAATCCTGTGGAAATTAAGATACCGGATTTGGGGGTGTCACACATGTTATGCAATATGTCAAGTTTGGGGGTTTCTAAATCTTATCATGTAAAACAGAGGTCAGTTGTTTTAATGACAGGCTTTATATTACATGGAATGTACATTTACATTATGATATTTACATTGGAATTGAAAACTTGACATTGAATTGAAAGTGAAATGCATGAAGAAGCTTCCCTTTAGATTTGGTTAATCAGAGGCTGACATATTTTAGGCTACTCTAGCGGTTTTTCGGCATGAAGGTCCCTAGATCATTGCAATCTACTAGAGGGGAAATTAATCCGATCTTTCAACTGGAGCGAATTTGAGTGGTGCTTTTTCATAAGCCCCGAAGACTTAGCCGTCCTCGAAGACATTACTCTGTCATCGATGGGTTTTCTCGCTGGTGGAGGAATCACACAACATACATTCACATACACCGCGTCTCGCCGTTATGCATATGATGACATTGGTGCGAAGCACTAATATTTGTGCTAATCACTAATATAAATCAGGAAAGCATTCATTTAATGTAAAGACGCATCATTCATGCATTCATTCAATGTAAAGACGCAGCATTCATACATACGCAAATATAAATGGGAAATTTTAAAAAGATTTGAGCGCGGCCTAAGCCCTCCACTATCCTCAGCAGAGTCGCCACCTGTCGACGTCTGGAAAAAATGTGGGTCGGGTTGGACCCGAATCTTAATATCTTCCTAAGTTTTGTCTACCCTTATTCTTCTTATTGTGAAAAAGGTTTTGAAGGGTTTTTTAGGAAAAGGCCAACATATATCATGTCGACGATTTGAACGTTTTATAGAGGTCGCCAGTTGGTAGTTTTGAAATGGTTGTACCAACTCAACCTATTTTGTTTTAAAAAAAGGCCCAATGGATGGACACTGTCGAAACTTGATCTTTGAAACCGAAGTTCTAAGTTCGGGGGCTTGGTTAAGTGTGGGGAAGGTGTTAGGCACCCCATAACTCGTGAAAACACGGTACCGCATCTTTTCAATATTTCCCTTTTAAATCTGCAATGTGTGTATGTGAATGCTGAAAGAAATTGGGCCTATACTTGATTGTTGAAAGTATAGACGTGCTTCATTGAACCTATATACGCAGGGTTTGATTTGATTTGAAAAAGTCTCTTTTTTAGACAAGATTATTAAAATGATATTTTGAAAGACTGCTTTTCAAACCCTTACGCATTTGATTTACTTTTTTCTACTAGTGATGCTAACATAGGAATTGAAGCATGTTAATGCTTCCATTTTTTATCTTTTCAGCTTTTAGGCTCAATTTGAATGGTGATTGTCGGGCTGCGAAGCATCCTCGACCACAACATATATACAAGCGTCGGTCTTCTCATGGGCATGACATCCATCGGAGTGACTCTTACATGACAAACCTTATTCTCATTATGTTGAGACCTTAAACCCGGATAACCGTTTTCAGGTCTTTCGGATATACATTTTATAAAAAAAATTGGCAGAGTACATCTGTAAAGTGGAGTTTGTCCATCATGGGAATCATATTCTGATCAGTTTGATCATGAATTCCACGATTCCTAGGCTCACAAAGGGAAGCCAATAAAACATGCACAGTTTAAATATGCACAGAAAAGATATATTTAGATTCAAATGTCGCCAGAACTAAGGATTCTTCAATAAATCTTGGCTTGCACGTAGCCGAAGCGTCTCCTTCCCACAAGATAGCGATATAATGGTCACGAGATTGTTTTCAGAACTGTAACTAGGTAAAATGCTAGATTTAAGTAAATCTCAGCCTTTCTATCTTCCCGGTTCTGTCTGGACCTATTTTGAACCATTTGAAAGCTAGAGTTGGTGAGATTTAAAGAAATCTAGTTCGCCCGCAGAAATGTCAGTGCTGATTCATATCAAATGAATATTTAAAGCAACAATTTAATCAAAATGAGTAATAGCATATATATATATATAGTTATATATATACGAAAGCTGTAAAGGGCGATGGGTTCTCACTCTGATGTCTAAACTGGAATGTAAATATATATATTTATAAAAATTGTAAAAAGCCACCGAGTAATCCAGGCTGGATAGAATGTAAATATATATATATATATATATATATATATATAATAGTAATAAAAAGGCCACAGAATGATTTAGGCCAAACTAGAATGTAAATAATAATATATAGAGTTAATATATTTATTAACGCATTAAAAAGGCCACGAAGTATAAATCCAAGCCCAAATAAGTCAGAAAAAATTATATATATATTTATATATATAAAAGCAATAAACCACCTCGGATTTGACATCTGGGCTTGACAAAATTGAAAAATTAGTATATACATTGTTAAATATAAACAGAAAGTAGTCAAATCGGGACTGGGAAGTTAACCCAGTTCGATGAAGGGTACATATATGTATATATATATATAAATGCTGTTAAAAGTGATGGATCATCAATTCGGTTGTAGAAATGCTAGAAAATACGTTTATGTATTAAAATGTACAAAATGTAAGCAAAAACAGCCACAAAACTAAGTTCCGGGCATAATCAGAAAGTGAAACTTAACGTACAAGTGTATAAAAGTGCAATGAAGTAATATGAACTTTCTGATTCTAAAAATACTCACAATGGACTGCTACACGGGCTTTTTGCCAAATTATAGGCTTTAAACGTCCTTTTCTACCAGTTAATTTTTGGATATGTGGTAGTATATGAGTATATCTACGTGTTAGAGTAATAAAATTTGGATTTGGAGTATAAGGGTATGGCTGAGAAATGAAACGGGTTGAGGTTCAGAGCGTTTCTAATTTAAAAATGAGCTGGGGGTGCACTCATATATATAGACCAGGTGGAAGCGGGTCTAACCATGGCTGCCTCCACTCTACCTACGACTACACGTGGCAGGTAGGGGTGGTGGGCCCCGTTGCATCGAAGTTCGTGCACTCCGAGCAATGCGAGGTCAGATTCGAACTTTCTATGTTTTGATCGGAGCGTCCGTTTGAGGCGTGCTATACCTTTCCGGAAAGCCCTCGTCGAGAGTGTCAAAATGACATTAGATTTAACCTTTTCTGATTCCAAAAAGATGGGTTCATAACCAGGTCTTCGATTCCCTTCAGTTTATCCGTTGAGCTATCTTGCGCTGTTTCCACTCGGGATCACCGTTATGGTTCATTCTGACCTTGGTGGCATTAATTCAGCTTGAGTTTGATCAAATCAACTTCAAGTTGGGAAAATGACCATTTTGACCCTCCCGGGTTATTTTAAGTGTTGGCACGGTCTTCGATTACTTTCTCGACATCATCTCCGAGATTTTGATCCCATCTGACTTGGTTCTTCCTTAGGGTTATCTCTGTGGTTGACTTAGCCTCTCGAGTTATCTCTGGGGATGATGTGATGCTTTGGGTTTGTCTTTGAACCCTGAATTGGCTTCCCAGGGTTATCTCTGGGACTGAACTTGATCTATCAGTTGTGATCGGGGCTTAACTGTACCTCCCGGGTTGTGACCAGGGCTGAATTGATAACTCGGTATTGAGATCGGGGTTGACCTGATGGCCCGGTATTGACAATGGGGTTGACCTAGCATCCCGGTATTAGGACAGGGGTTAAAATGGCATCTCGGTATTAGGACCGGGGTTGAACTAGCATCCCGATATTGAGACCGGGGTTGAATTGGCATCCCGATATTAAGACAGGGGTTGAGCTGATGGCCCGGTATTGAGACCGAGGATGAACTGATGTCCCGGTATTGAGACCGGAGTTTAGCTGACTTCCCGGTATTGAGACCAGGGATGAACTGATGTCCCGGTATTGAGACCGGGGTTGAGCTGACTTCTAGGTATTAGGACCGGGGTTGAACTGGCATCCCAGTATTAGGATCGGGGTTGAACTGGCATCCCGGTATTAGGACCGGGGTTGATCTGGCATCCTAGTATTGGGACCGGGGTTGAACTGGCATCCCGGTATTAGGATCAGAGTTGAACTGGCATCCCGATATTAGGACCGGGGCTGAGTTGACATCCAGGTATTGAGACCAAGGTTAAAAAGATGGTTTGCCCTCCTGCAGGGTTTGTAATAGGAATGCAAAATTTTGAGTATCTACAATGCTTATCATGCAACCTCTCATGATTTGATAATTCTTCATTAATTCCATAATCAATTCTTATGATTTCATTATGCATAGCTTGTTAGTGTTTGTGACGCCCCCAAATCCACGTTCCTTTGAAACCTCAAATTCGGTGCAGTCACGATACTACTATCGCCAAACTATTACATCTTTTATTCATTACTAAAAGAATACAACTTTGTTTATTATAATTTAGAATATAAATTCTATTCATATCCAAGATCTCGTCTTCACATCATATTCGATGTTACTAAAATGCGGAATAATTTAAACTTTTCAATATCCTTTGAACAAATTCTTTTATTGATTCCATAACTTGATACCGATTACAAATCTTGAATCAACTATATAATATGATTCCTTCTTATCTGAGTTATCGTATAAACATTAACAACTCAACTCGATATCCTCTATGTATTAATTAATACATTCTTACAATACAACAAGTATTAAACAGTGTAAGCAACTATCGAGTACATCATCTAGAATCTAAATATGGTCCAGACAATATTCTAAGTAATATTCTTCAATGCGATACTATCTATCTTTATCAATCAAGAAGCACGAAATCTTTACCGTGAATCCTTAACCTGCAAAAGTGGTTATTTGCAAGAGTGAGCTCGACAGCTCAGCAATTCTAACAGTCCTCATGCATCACATAGCATATAACATCATACTCAGTTCATGCATTTATAAACAGTTTATATTTACTACGCATGTTACTTTTCACATAACAAGTATATCATCAAAGATCAACTTTCAATCTCATTTATATCTCATATACAGTTCATATATAAGTTCACATTATCACAGCATAATATAATTCAACTAACAGTTATTGAATTCATATATCAAATAGGAACTGAAAGACTTGCCTGATTCGTAGTTTAACAACTATGACTTAACTGCTTAAGAATCTCTGCACTTTGTGTAATCCTACACAGTTATATTAACCATAGAGATCACACTCATCAGTTATATGCATCCACACATTCTCAATGTAATAACAAAGGTTACATTGTTGTCTAACTTGTTTCTTAGAACCTTGTTTCACTTTCTTATCATACGTTTAGTATAGCTAGGTACGCATAGGTATACCTTAACTATACTCAATTAATATCATCTTTCATATACACATGTCCGCCTACAACTAATCTATTTACCTATAGTTAGTGTAGTACATCTTCAAAACATGCTCGCACAGTGCATATCACGGTTAACTAGCGGGGTGCACATACCAATCACGACTAGAGGCATATAAGTCCTATCATGCATGTTCATAAAGTTAGAATGCCAGTAACTCTATGTTCAACCATTCTACTTTCAAAACTTCATAAGTTTTATTCTCCAAAAATCAATGTCATGCTTAACTAATCATGCAAGGCTACTTTGAATCATTTTATATCTACTTATGCCATGTACGTATGTTATCATATTTAGAACTTTAAGTACTCAAGTTCCTTTAAGTTTAATTTCAAGGCTTCAAGTTTTCTCTAGAACCGCACACTAAAGTGACCAAGAGGTTCATGGTATTCAAAGGGGTTTGAAACCACATGACATACCTATTTCCATGCATAACTAGGTCATACAATCATCCTTAAAAAATCAGAACATACACATCATATGTATATGTCAAGGTTCGTTTATAAAACTTTAAGTCTATTTTCAAACTACAAGTCTTTTCTATCAATAATGTATGGTAGTGTGATTAACACCTTAAACATGTATTTCATGTCAATATAAACCATACTATCGGGTTCACAAAATCAGAATATAAACATGACTTATATACGCCAAAATTCGTTTATAAAACCTTAAGTTTATTTTCAAAACTATAACTTCATCGTTCACGTAAGCGATCTGAATATAATATGCACATACTAGTTTAACAAGTCCATATATATGTATTAATCATACCAGCATGCTTGTCCTAATTTCTTTCAATATCTATCACTTAGCAGACATCAAGCAGGAACAAAATCTGCAGAAACTGGGATCAGGAACCGGCGCAGCTGCGCAGCTCCCCAGTTCAAAACTGGCGCAGCTGCGCAGGGCCTTGCCCAACCCAAGTCTGGTACCGGCGCAGCTGCGCTGCTGGCCAGTACAAAACTGGCGCAGCTGCGCAGTTGGTCGGCCAGAAACAGAGCAACTTTCTGCTCGGCAGACTGCAACCCAACTCACAAATTTCATACGAATTCCTTTCTAGACATGCTACATTATAGAGCTAACATGCATAGCAACTTATATAAGACTCAACAAGCATTTATCAAACAAATTATCAGTCAATACATGCTTACTTCAAGAATCAAGAATTTAGAAAATTACAAAAAATGAAGAACATGGTGAGGAAGTTATACCTCTGTTAAACAATTGACTTTATTGCTAAATGGATTCTACACTATCATGATATACCCACACTAACTTTTCTAGATAGAATTCTCAGCAATTGCAATGAGGAAGATGAGGGTCTTATTTATAGAAGAATGAATATACAGACAATACTCTTATCCCCCATTTCAAACCAATGTATAGCAAGATTGTATAATGGTTAAGGAATGGTAGGTGAGAGTTGGTAAATCTCATCATGATCTCCACTCCTCCCATGATCATTGCTAGCCTAAGTTTGCTGAGTTTGAGGCTATAGAGAGTAGCCATGTGGTGTTCACGTGAAGGAGAAGAAGAGGAGTAACTCTAATATTGGGGCAACCAAATAAATCTCAGCAACTTGGAACATGTAATACAACACTTGGTTTATATATACACATTACATATACATTTAAGTTGTACACATTCATTTAATATAACTTAAGTTATAAATTAATGTGTCACAATGTAGTCTCAATAATACTATCATGTATTAAATTTTAACTTGCACATATAAATTCATGTACATTTCATTCTACCGGATATAATTCTATCGGGTACCATCACAGTGTATTGTCTCCTCTATTAGTAAATTCAATAATTGTTTACAATATATCTATGATATATTATTTTATTGTATACTTAATATACACATTGTCACACCCACATTTCATGTACCTCTTACAACTTAATAAACTTTACTATATAGTTTATATTCATATATAACATAGTCGCATTGCACTTTATACTTCGCATAACATATAGTTAACTATCATACGTTATACTTTAATATCGCATGGTTGCACATAGAAATTAATAAATTACTTATCTTATCAATTAATTAATAATAATATTAATTAATCCATTTCTCATTAATCCATGAAATTATAATTCCCACGCTAATTGATTAACACTTTATATGATTTATTATCACGTTAAATAAATATAAATCTTTTTATATTTATAAATCATTTACTCATTAATCATCATATTATCAAATAATTACTTGATAATAGTATATTGTTCATAACAATAATTAATATTATAAGACAATTTATCTCATCACAAATCCGATTATACTTATAATCGATTTCCTTATTATTATACTATCACTAGCCATAATAATATAACATACTATCATAATAACAATTAACAATTAATTTAGATTAATTGTTTAATTAATAATTTCTCCATCATTAAATTAGTCAATTCATTACCGAATCTATTATTGTGCCACACAAGGCATCTCTCACAAGCTCAAACTTAAGCTTATCATTATTCTCATCACTTACTCATTTCTCACCACATTACTACTTATAACCTGTTCAATTAAATTAGAACTATTAAATCCAAGGTCCACATATAAATATTTTACAAATCGAATATTCAAATATTATATATAACCTTTACGGAAATATAATAACTCAAGCTATTAAAATGCTAAACTACTTCAATTAATTTTACTTATAATAAGTATAACTTTTACGCTTATAATAATTAATATATACTCTATTAATTATTCCAATAATAATATTCACGATCAAATAATAACTTAAGTTATTTAATATATTAAAATAACTTAGTTTCCTTTCATTAATTAAACTCCCTAGAAAATACATTTAAAATTATGTATTTAGCCATATCATAAAATATTATGTTTTCTCCAAATAAGCACATTCGTTATTAGAAAATAATTTACTTATTGTCTCATGATATTATTCTTAATATAATATCAAATAACTATATGTACGACACATGTACATATATTACACATGTACATATATTATATATAGAAAATAGATAATAAGTTTATTTTCTATTATAATAAATCGTTTCCATCAATTTAATTACATATAGCAAATACGTTTTAATATATTTACTATATTAACCAATCACACCTCATCCAAAAACATATAAGGTAATATTATTATTCAAAAATAACATTTCCTCCTTTTATTAAAATAATTCAATATTAAAAATTATTTTAATATCCTTTATTAGAAATATATAATAACTATTTCTCTTTCTTTTCTATAAATTGTTCCCCAAAATAATTTCTTCAAATATTCATTTAAAGATATAATGATTTCCATCTCCCTTTAATAACGTATATATATTTAACGTTATTCGCACATTAGACTTTCTCACATATTACTATTCTAAGTATATATATAAAAGTACCAACTATAATTACATATTCAACACACATATTAATTCACTCATTTACTTAAGTAAATTAAACACTGTACTATATCATCATAGTTAATTAAGATTCAATACTGACATTATATTATTCCATAATATAACTCACAACTTATATTAACTAATATTTATTCTTATTAGTTAATTCCTTAACTAACTCATGCTTCACTATCCAAACCTATTCACGGATAGCTTAAGTGCTATTAATAACTTATATTATAAACATACTAGTTATTAATACACATACTCAAGAATATGGTGATTATACATTAAGGATATTTAATGTCACCAACTTACTATGATAAAATAATTCTATAAATTATTTAATATCGATAGGAATTTATCCACTTCCTTTATCTCCACTGAATCGTCTCTACGCTAAATAACAAATATATATTAATAATATATTTATAAATCACAAAAACACATTTTACATAGTCCATATTATCCTATGTAATATAATACCACATACCTCATATCACATATATATATTATTATTCGAACCCATCTCACAGTTTAAGAATTTTATTTATTAAATCCTTATTTAATAATATCTTAAAAATTCGGGTTCTTACATCCTCTCCCCCTTATAAGGATTCCGTCCTCGGAATCACCGAAACTTCCTCTACTCGGTGTTATTCCGATTATTACATATTCTCTTGAATAATTTTATTCATTCTCTTTTCAGAAGTTTTATTACTATAACTTTCTCAATCTCATTCTACCACTTTCTCCTTTCTAAGGAACATTCTACTTACTACATTCATCCTTTAGAAGAATAAGAATCTTCCACGATTTTTTAATAATCGGGAAGTAGTATGAATAACTCAGATTCCAATTTATGCTGAGGGGTCACAAGACCGTGAACTTTTCTCCAAGTTTACTAATGCTTCAACACAATTCTTCACACCGCAAACCAGAGTGTTTATCAATCACAAAGACTGAAAACACCCTCCACGCGTACTCTAGGTGGCCAACCTATTGTACCACTATGTTGGGCCGCAACGTAGTGTTTTGTAACGACTATATGCGTTACGCTCGGAACCATTGTCCCCGAAAACATATCCCCTTATAGGGTTGTTCACCTCAGCTTTTCAACATCAAAATCCGCACCAGAGCAATCTGGTTTGGCATAAATACACAAGAATGCTTGAATTCTATAATCTCTTTTCAACAGTCGCCTAGCCGAATCAAATAGCTTAGACTCTCATCAACAATTCGGACATCAATCGAAATAATTTAGCCAACTTAATTGACCTTCTTTATAATTTACAAGAAAACCAAAAATTCTTTTATGACGTCATGATACCATACTAGATTAGTAGTACGTTGAGGATTCCGCCATTTTATGACTTTGTCATATTACAACATACCATAGTGGGCTGACGATCTTTCGATCACAACCAACACTAGGTTCGATTGCATTGATGACTCCATCGTTTACCATTCTACATCATATCAAATGATGCACAAGGTTAAAATATATTTTGAAAGATTGTCAAATCATTTTTGTCTTAGCCGAAACAAATAGCGTAGACATACGAATAACGGTGTTGTTTTTAAAACTCATTAGTTCAGTTACCTGACCCAATGTTTTCTCAAGAAAACCGAAGTGCAAGCACTAGCACGAAGTCAATAATTATTGAAAATCTAGCGTAGCTAGAGGATTTAGGAAAATCCAATTTCTCCATCGCTTCAATCTCTTACCACCATCAATGCTTACTATTCCAAAACTCTTATATAATATATCTATTCTCAGTACAGTTCACCAACTTACCACACCATGGAAGTTCAGGAACTTACCACAATCATATGGGTTGAGGAACTTATCCTAGTCAGACCAAAATCGTCCATTCGCTGAGGGGTCCCATCATACGATTATGAGTCACGAACTTGTCATAGGCATGAGTCTTAAGAACTCGCACCTAAACTTAATATTATCTAATTATATCTTAGAAATCTCTATCTATCAAAATAAATATGAGAAAAGAATCACCTTTTCGCCATATGTATAATGATACCGCGACACTAACATTTCAACGATTATCAATGTGACGCACTCAGTGCAAGCACAGAACTTCTGCCCATACAAAAGTTTGTACAACTAAGCCATCACATGAGTCCTCAATGGAATTCCAACACTTAACTATATCTTACTCTATCACGAGCTTTCTACGTTTCACCACATACAACTCCTCATGAGTTCATCTCGTACTTTTTATAGTACATTCTCTTATAGCATCAAGCTATACATACTTAGTCATTATAGACTATCTATCATTTCACAGTTCAATCTGATCACGTCGTGATCATCACTATACCTTAGGGTTCTTTCCCTATTATCAACCAAACTCCATCTGAGTTCATTCTCATTATCTTTGTCATATACATCTTATAGACATCATCTTAACATTTTCATTACCGGAGTTAGAAAACTCCTGATTCTCATTCTCTAGATATTTCAAGATTCTTCTTTGAATCTTCACGTATATATTTTAATCTTATCTTTCACTCTCTCAGGTTATAGTCTAAGGTACACTTACCTAAGGTTTATAACCTACAGCTTTGATACCAACCTGTGACGCCCCCAAATCCACGTTCCTTCGAAACCTCGAATTCGGTGCAGTCACGATACTACTATCGCCAAACTATTACATCTTTTATTCATTACTAAAAGAATACAACTTTGTTTATTACAATTTAGAATATAAATTCTATTCATATCCAAGATCTCGTCTTCACATCATATTCGATGTTACTAAAATGCGGAATAATTTAAACTTTTCAATATCCTTTGAACAAATTCTTTTATTGATTCCATAACTTGATACCGATTACAAATCTTGAATCAACTATATAATAAGATTCCTTCTTATCTGAGTTATCGTATAAACATTAACAACTCAACTCGATATCCTCTATGTATTAATTAATACATTCTTACAATACAACAGGTATTAAACAGTGTAAGCAACTATCGAGTACATCATCTAGAATCTAAATATGGTCCAGACAATATTCTAAGTAATATTCTTCAATGCGATACTATCTATCTTTATCAATCAAGAAGCACGAAATCTTTACCGTGAATCCTTAACCTGCAAAAGTGGTTATTTGCAAGAGTGAGCTCGACAGCTCAGCAATTCTAACAGTCCTCATGCATCACATAGCATATAACATCATACTCAGTTCATGCATTTATAAACAGTTTATATTTACTACGCATGTTACTTTTCACATAACAAGTATATCATCAAAGATCAACTTTCAATCTCATTTATATCTCATATACAGTTCATATATAAGTTCACATTATCACAGCATAATATAATTCAACTAACAGTTATTGAATTCATATATCAAATAGGAACTGAAAGACTTGCCTGATTCGTAGTTTAACAACTACGACTTAACTGCTTAAGAATCTCTGCACTTTGTGTAATCCTACACAGTTATATTAACCATAGAGATCACACTCATCAGTTATATGCATCCACACATTCTCAATGTAATAACAAAGGTTACATTGTTGTCTAACTTGTTTCTTAGAACCTTGTTTCACTTTCTTATCATACGTTTAGTATAGCTAGGTACGCATAGGTATACCTTAACTATACTCAATTAATATCATCTTTCATATACACATGTCCGCCTACAACTAATCTATTTACCTATAGTTAATGTAGTACATCTTCAAAACATGCTCGCACAGTGCATATCACGGTTAACTAGCGGGGTGCACATACCAATCACGACTAGAGGCATATAAGTCCTATCATGCATGTTCATAAAGTTAGAATGCCAGTAACTCTATGTTCAACCATTCTACTTTCAAAACTTCATAAGTTTTATTCTCCAAAAATCGATGTCATGCTTAACTAATCATGCAAGGCTACTTTGAATCATTTTATATCTACTTATGCCATGTACGTATGTTATCATATTTAGAACTTTAAGTACACAAGTTCCTTTAAGTTTAATTTCAAGGCTTCAAGTTTTCTCTAGAATCGCACACTAAAGTGACCAAGAGGTTCATGGTATTCATAGGGGTTTGAAACCACATGACATGCCTATTTCCATGCATAACTAGGTCATACAATCATCCTTAAAAAATCAGAACATACACATCATATGTATATGTCAAGGTTCGTTTATAAAACTTTAAGTCTATTTTCAAACTACAAGTCTTTTCTATCAATAATGTATGGTAGTGTGATTAACACCTTAAACATGTATTTCATGTCAATATAAACCATACTATCGGGTTCACAAAATCAGAATATAAACATGACTTATATACGCCAAAATTCGTTTATAAAACCTTAAGTTTATTTTCAAAACTATAACTTCATCGTTCACGTAAGCGATCTGAATATAATATGCACATACTAGTTTAACAAGTCCATATATATGTATTAATCATACCAGCATGCTTGTCCTAATTTCTTTCAATATCTATCACTTAGCAGACATCAAGCAGGAACAAAATCTGCAGAAACTGGGATCAGGAACCGGCGCAGCTGCGCAGCTCCCCAGTTCAAAACTGGCGCAGCTGCGCAGGGCCTTGCCCAACCCAAGTCTGGTACCGGCGCAGCTGCGCTGCTGGCCAGTACAAAACTGGCGCAGCTGCGCAGTTGGTCGGCCAGAAACAGAGCAACTTTCTGCTCGGCAGACTGCAACCCAACTCACAAATTTCATACGAATTCCTTTCTAGTCATGCTACATTATAGAGCTAACATGCATAGCAACTTATATAAGACTCAACAAGCATTTATCAAACAAATTATCAGTCAATACATGCTTACTTCAAGAATCAAGAATTTAGAAAATTACAGAAAATGAAGAACATGGTGAGGAAGTTATACCTCTGTTAAACAATTGACTTTATTGCTAAATGGATTCTACACTATCATGATATACCCACACTAACTTTTCTAGATAGAATTCTCAGCAATTGCAATGAGGAAGATAAGGGTCTTATTTATAGAAGAATGAATATACAGACAATACTCTTATCCCCCATTTCAAACCAATGTATAGCAAGATTGTATAATGGTTAAGGAATGGTAGGTGAGAGTTGGTAAATCTCATCATGATCTCCACTCCTCCCATGATCATTGCTAGCCTAAGTTTGCTGAGTTTGAGGCTATAGAGAGTAGCCATGTGGTGTTCACGTGAAGGAGAAGAAGAGGAGTAACTCTAATATTGGGGCAACCAAATAAATCTCAGCAACTTGGAACATGTAATACAACACTTGGTTTATATATACACATTACATATACATTTAAGTTGTACACATTCATTTAATATAACTTAAGTTATAAATTAATGTGTCACAATGTAGTCTCAATAATACTATCATGTATTAAATTTTAACTTGCACATATAAATTCATGTACATTTCATTCTACCGGATATAATTCTATCGGGTACCATCACAGTGTATTGTCTCCTCTATTAGTAAATTCAATAATTGTTTACAATATATCTATGATATATTATTTTATTGTATACTTAATATACACATTGTCACACCCACATTTCATGTACCTCTTACAACTTAATAAACTTTACTATATAGTTTATATTCATATATAACATAGTCGCATTGCACTTTATACTTCGCATAACATATAGTTAACTATCATACGTTATACTTTAATATCGCATGGTTGCACATAGAAATTAATAAATTACTTATCTTATCAATTAATTAATAATAATATTAATTAATCCATTTCTCATTAATCCATGAAATTATAATTCCCACGCTAATTGATTAACACTTTATATGATTTATTATCACGTTAAATAAATATAAATCTTTTTATATTTATAAATTATTTACTCATTAATCATCATATTATCAAATAATTACTTGATAATAGTATATTGTTCATAACAATAATTAATATTATAAGACAATTTATCTCATCACAAATCCGATTATACTTATAATCGATTTCCTTATTATTATACTATCACTAGCCATAATAATATAACATACTATCATAATAACAATTAACAATTAATTTAGATTAATTGTTTAATTAATAATTTCTCTATCATTAAATTAGTCAATTCATTACCGAATCTATTATTGTGCCACACAAGGCATCTCTCACAAGCTCAAACTTAAGCTTATCATTATTCTCATCACTTACTCATTTCTCACCACATTACTACTTATAACCTGTTCAATTAAATTAGAACTATTAAATCCAAGGTCCACATATAAATATTTTACAAATCGAATATTCAAATATTATATATAACCTTTACGGAAATATAATAACTCAAGCTATTAAAATGCTAAACTACTTCAATTAATTTTACTTATAATAAGTATAACTTTTACGCTTATAATAATTAATATATACTCTATTAATTATTCCAATAATAATATTCACGATCAAATAATAACTTAAGTTATTTAATATATTAAAATAACTTAGTTTCCTTTCATTAATTAAACTCCCTAGAAAATACATTTAAAATTATGTATTTAGCCATATCATAAAATATTATGTTTTCTCCAAATAAGCACATTCGTTATTAGAAAATAATTTACTTATTGTCTCATGATATTATTCTTAATATAATATCAAATAACTATATGTACGACACATGTACATATATTATATATAGAAAATAGATAATAAGTTTATTTTCTATTATAATAAATCGTTTCCATCAATTTAATTACATATAGCAAATACGTTTTAATATATTTACTATATTAACCAATCACACCTCATCCAAAAACATATAAGGTAATATTATTATTCAAAAATAACATTTCCTCCTTTTATTAAAATAATTCAATATTAAAAATTATTTTAATATCCTTTATTAGAAATATATAATAACTATTTCTCTTTCTTTTCTATAAATTGTTCCCCAAAATAATTTCTTCAAATATTCATTTAAAGATATAATGATTTCCATCTCCCTTTAATAACGTATATATATTTAACGTTATTCGCACATTAGACTTTCTCACATATTACTATTCTAAGTAATATATATAAAAGTACCAACTATAATTACATATTCAACACACATATTAATTCACTCATTTACTTAAGTAAATTAAACACTGTACTATATCATCATAGTTAATTAAGATTCAATACTGACATTATATTATTCCATAATATAACTCACAACTTATATTAACTAATATTTATTCTTATTAGTTAATTCCTTAACTAACTCATGCTTCACTATCCAAACCTATTCACGGATAGCTTAAGTGCTATTAATAACTTATATTATAAACATACTAGTTATTAATACACATACTCAAGAATATGGTGATTATACATTAAGGATATTTAATGTCACCAACTTACTATGATAAAATAATTCTATAAATTATTTAATATCGATAGGAATTTATCCACTTCCTTTATCTCCACTGAATCGTCTCTACGCTAAATAACAAATATATATTAATAATATATTTATAAATCACAAAAACACATTTTACATAGTCCATATTATCCTATGTAATATAATACCACATACCTCATATCACATATATATATTATTATTCGAACCCATCTCACAGTTTAAGAATTTTATTTATTAAATCCTTATTTAATAATATCTTAAAAATTCGGGTTCTTACAGTGTTTATCAATTCTATTATTGAATGACAATTGATTATTATCAAATTCCTTTTCTTATACCTTTGTTGTTCTTGTAGATTGAATATGGAGATTCAATTCTCTTCTTGCTTCTTGTTTGCTTTGATTTCTTTACTCATGAAATAAACTAGCTTCTCTTTCCTCTCTCTCTCTCTTTCTATGTTGGTGATTTGATCAAACATCCAAAATGAATAGCAAATCTCTTATATTTATAGAATTGGCAAGGCTTGGGGTAGTTTGGTCATTAGGACCAAACCTCCTCTTGCCTTATCTTTCTTATGTCTTGCCCATGTGCTAGAATGTGCTAGCACATGCCACCCTTAGGCTTCACATGTCACCCCATGTGCCACACATGTGTCCATGGGTTGCCCCATGGGTCATCCCATGGGTTTAACCCACCCGTTAACCCATCAGTTCGATCCACGGGTTAAGTTATTAATAATTAATTCAAATTAAATGTATTTACTTTGTATAAAATTCGTATTATACATCATATCAATTCTCGTATCCTCGTCGTATTATACTCGTATCATACTCGAATTTATTTCATATAATAATCATTTATTATTATACTTAATCAATTATTCTTGGATTTTACTTTTCCTAACACTTAGGGTTTTACGTCCACAAGCGTAAACTTCGCGAGCCATAAATGAAATATTATTACATATTCCATCTCGTCTTTAAATCCTATAATTACGCATTTCTCAGAATTTCAATAATAATTCCCAAGCAGAAACGGATGAATAGTGATTTTCTCCGGAGAAAACTTTTCTCGACTAACTTAACTTTTCTTGGTATATTATCGTTAAATCATTCGACAGAATGTCATCCTGACATTCTGATTTCCCAGAAAGGCTTTGGGTCTCAAACCCTAACCTTTAGGGTTTCAACACATGAATAGTGCTTATTTCGTCTTTTTTTCAAAAATATTTTTTTTCGTCTTATAAATTCACATTAATTATTTCTAGCACGTAGCCAAAATCCTAACCATTTCCAAACTCTTTAGGTCATAGAACGACCTTCGATTAGCTTACTCAATTTAATTAACAAATAATCAAATTTTATTCAATAAATCAAATAAAATTCATTTACATAAACGTTCAATTTTTCTCGGGCGTTGCATTCTCCCCCCTTATAAGAATTCTGTTCCTAGAATTTTGATACAAGTTAATCAAACAAATGAGGATAAGCCTTCCTCATCTTGTCTTCGAGTTCCCACGTTGTTTCTTCGACATTGTGGTTCCTCTATAACACCTTCATCGAAGGTAAGACTTTGCTTCTAAACACTTGTTCTTTCCTATCAATGACTTGAATAGGAATCTCTTCATATGTTAAGTCTTTCTCGACTTGGATTGGTTCATACTCGATTACGTGCTTGTAATTCGGCTTATAGGGACGCAATACCGATATGTGAAACACGTTATGAATATGTCCCAACTCTAGAGGTAATGCTATTGCATATGCTACCTCTCCTACCCTTTTCAAAATTTTATAAGGTCCTATAAACCTAGGACTTAACTTTCCCTTCTTCCCGAAGTGTATCTTCCCTTTCCAAGGCGACACCTTCATGAACACATACGAACCGACTTCAAAATCTCTATTCTTCTGATGTGGATCGGCATACTTTTTTTGTATGTCTTGAGTTGTTACTAGCCGCATTCGTACCAACTTAACCACTTCCGCTGTTTGTCGTACCATCTCTGGTCCTAATATTCGACGCCCTCCCACTTCTTCCCAGCACAGTGGCGTTCTGCACTTCTGTTCATATAACGCTTTGTTTGGCTGCATGGCATGCCTATACTAGCGTGATAAATGTTGTTGTAGGCGAACTTATCCAACGGTAGATGATCGTCCCAACTCCCTTTGAAATCCATAACGCAAGACCTTAACATGTCTTCTAGCGTTTGAATTATTTTTTCACTTTGTCCATCCGTGTGTGGATGATACGCCGTGCTTAACCTCAGCTGCGTTCCCATCTGTTCTTTCAAGATCTTCCAAAAATTCAAGGTGAATCGCAGGTAGCGATCTGACACAATCAAAACTGGTATTCCATGTCTTGAGACAATCTCATTGACATAAAATTTAGCTAACTAGTCTAAGTTGTACTTTACTCTTATCGAAAAAGAATAAGCCGACTTCGCCAAATGATCCACAATTATCCAAATAGCGTCGTATTCTTTCTGCGTCGTTGGAAGTCCTACTACAAAATCCATCGTGATATGTTCCCACTTCCACTCTGGAATCTTCAAAGATTGTAGCAACCCACTGGGTCATTAATGTTCGACCTTAACTTTCTGACAAGTTAAGCACCTACTAACATATTCTGCCATCTCCCTCTTCATGTTTGTCCACCAAAAATTGGTTCTAAGGTTATGATACATCTTGGTACTACCAAGATGAATCGAGTACCTCGAGTGATGAGCTTCATTCATTATCTCCTCTTTCAACTCTGGCTCACACGAAACCCAAATTCTTCCTTTAAATATTAATTACCCTTCGTTATCAATACTATACGTATCCTCAGTACTATCTACAATCTTCTTCTTTATCTATTTGAACTCATCAGTTCTGAGTTGCACCTCATTCACCTTTTATACGATAGTAGGTTGAACCTCCACTGCAAACAGCTTCTCTCCTTCATTATTTGGACATCTCACTTCTAATTCCATTCTCGCCATCTCTGTTATCAACTCATCTTGAGTTCTTAACATCAATAGCTTCTCCCGACCTTTTCTACTTAAAGTGTCGGCCACCACATTCGCTTTCCCTAGGTGATACAGGATTTCACAGTCGTAATCCTTTATCAAATCCAACCATCTTCTCTGCCTCATATTCAAATCCTCCCGAGTGAAGATATACTTCAGACTTTTATGTTCTGTGTAAATCTCACATTTCTCCCCATATAGGTAATGCCTAAAAATTTTAAGGCAAAAACCACTACTGAAAGTTCAAGGTCATGAGTAGGATAACCTTTCTAATATTCCTTCAACTGCTTAGATGCATACACAATGACCTTGCCATGCTGCATGAGCACGAAACATAATCCTTTATGCAACGCATCACTATACACTACAAAATTCCCCGTCTCATCCGGTAAAGACAATATCGGTGCTTGACTTAATCTCTTCTTCAGCTCCTAAAACCCGTCTTCACATTTCTCTGTCCATACGTACTTCACGGTCTTCCTTGTCAAATTTGTCAACGGAGTAGCTATCTTCGAGAAGCCCTGGATGAACCTCCGATAGTAACCCACTAACCCTAGGAAACTCTGCACCTCCATCGATGTTTTTGGTTGTTCATAGTTAATCACTGATTCCACCTTTGCTAGATCCACTAAAATCCCTTCTTTGTCGATGACGTGCCCCAAAAGCTGTACCCTCTCTAACCAAAATTTACACTTAGTGAATTTCGAGTACAACCTCTCTTTTCTTAGTGCTTCCAACACTAATCTCAAATGTTTAGCGTGATCTTCTTTCATCTTGGAATAGACTAGAATATCATCAATGAACATTACGACGAACTTGTTCAAATATTGTTTAAACACTCTGTTCATCATATCCATGAATGCGGCTGGTGCATTCGTCAACCCAAATGACATCACTAAAAACTTGTAATGGATGTAACGAGTCCTAAATGTTATCTTAGGTATATCTTCTGCTCTAACCTTCAACTGGTGATACCCCGTCCGCAAATCTATCTTAGAAAAATATTTTTCCCCTTTCAACTGTTCAAAGAGATCATCAATAGTTTATTCAACTCTTGGTAGTCGATACAAAGCCTCAACGATCCATCCTTTTTCTTTACAAACAATACTGGTGCTCCCCATTGAGAAACGCTCAGTTTAATGTACTTCTTGTCCAACCGTCCTTGTAACTGTATCATCAAGTCTTTCAATTCCATTAGCGCCATACGATACGGTGCCATCGAAACTAGTGTCGTTCCTTGCACAATGTCTATAACAAATTCGGTCTCCCTATCAGGTAGAAGACCTGGCAAATCACTCAAAAATACGTCCTCATATTCCTTGACTACCGGTATCTATTCCAATATTGCTCCCAATCGCTAGGTATCAACAACATGGCATAGGTAACCTTCACATCCTTTCCTTAACAATTTCCTGGCTTGTGACATGGTTAGACAATAAGAGCATCCAGGTAATTTACTACAGTGGAACACTACCTTGGGTTTCTTAGAAATTCGAAGGTTCACACTTTTATTTTGGAAATCTATAATCGCCCCATGGTCAACCAACTAGTCGATCCTGAGAATTGCATCAAACTATCCCAAATTTATCGGTATAAGATCTACTGACAATTTGTTACCTCTAATATCTATAAAAAAACTCCTATGAACAAAATCAACAAGAAGTACTTCTTCTTTTGCTACCTTAATATTCAAAGGTATTACAAGTTTTTCGGAGAGTAATCCTAATTGTTTAGCAAATTCACATGCTATAAACTAACACGTAGCACCCGAATCAAACAATACATAAACATTTATGTCGTTGACCAGGATAATACCTGCTACGACGTCGCTTAATGCAAATGCAATCTGGACCGTCATATTAAAAGTGCGGGCAGTCGGTCTACCCTGTAGTACTGCGCCACCAATCACTAGCTTATTGCACTAGCTCCTTTCCCACCATCCGAACCCTTCTTCGGACAGTTCCGTGCCATGCGGTCCATACATCCACACATAAAATAACTGCGATTTTTTTCGGACTGGGACAGTTAGGCAAAATATTCTCTTCCTATCCGCAGTTGTAACACACTACCTTGCCCTTGAGGCAGACTCCCAAATGATTCTTCCCGCAAGTCTTGCATGCATCTATCCTCCTCTTAGGAAACACTTGCTTTACTCTAGTATTCTCAGAGTTGAAACCCTTTCTCTTCTAGCCACTCCCGCTGGCTCCCTCAATCTTGACTGAAACGTCAGTCTTACCTTTATTCTTTTTCTCCTTGTGGTATAGGGTCAATGCCTCACTACCACCCTCGGCTATAATCGCCTTCTCTAACATAGCTCGAAAGGTAACACTTTGGAAAAATGATATCCGGTTATAGAGCCAGGGTTTCAATCCCTGCTCTAACTGCATTGCTTTCCTCAACTTTGTGTCCACTTGGTGTGGAACAAACCTCGCCAGTTCATTGAACCTGGCTGCGTATTGGGGAACTGTCATATCCCCCTTGCTTCAGTTCTAGGAATTGAATCTCCATCCTCCCTTGCATGCTCGTGGGGAAGTAGTTCTCGAATAATATCTCCTTGAACCATGTTCACGTAACAACGTCTGTTCCGGCCCTACCCTGGTTTACCTCCCACCAGTAGTTGTCCTCGCCCTTCATCATGTAGGTCGTAAAAGCAGTATTTTGCGCCTCACCAATATTTGCTATTATACATGCCTTCTCAATTTCTTTCACCCAAACCTGGGCAACTATAAGATCCGTAGTTCCATAGAACTCAAGCGGACCTATAATCTTAAACTCCTTGAAGGTAGTCCCCCGACCTACCCCAGGATTAACTCGTACATTATCTCTCGTTCTATTGAGAGCCGTAGCTAATAAATTCACAAACTCTCACATCGGGTTATTATTCCCTTGCTCCTCCTCTTTACGAGGTTCTTCTTCCTAGTTTCTTTGACGTCTTCTTGGCAGCATTTTCTATTAATGCGAAAACATTTTCATTATTATTCATTTCTTCATTCGGTTATTATTAACAATCACTAATAACTCAATTACATTGACAAGCATTTCAATAAACTTTTATATTAAGATGCTTCTTTGTAGTATAACACTACATCGTTCGTCATTACATGGCTTCAGCCATTTACAACACTATCCCGCAATTGCTTTTCAAAAGTTGGGATTTACAAAAGACTACCCTTGTTTATACAAAAGAGGGTTTTACGTCATTACCAGCTACACACTATTTACATAGCTAATTCTTCTATACATACTATTGGACTACATCTGCCTCACGGCATTCTCGTAATTCGTATCGGCCATATAGGGAACTATATCCCGGCTAATGGTATGCCGAGTATATCCCTCCTCCACGGGATACTCAGCAATCTGGTGCTGGTAATCCTTATACGAACTTCTATGGGTGTAGGACATTCAACTAATCTTTTGCTTCTTGTTTAGAAGCTCTGCTTTCAATTCCTGGACCTCTAGCTTTAAGTCCCGAACTTTATCCTTGGCCAGCACCCTCTTGTCGTGCTCGACCTTCCAAAAGACCTGCATGTCCTCTTTATCCTCTTGGACATCGTGAACCTCTTGCTTCAGGTCACGAACCTCTTTACTAATTTGGACGTTCCGGTCCAATACTCCCATGAACAACACCTTCATGGACTCCCCCAGTGTTATCTCCTCCTCCTCTTGTATATGCAGTACCAAATTAATCGGCACTGTCTCCACCTCTTCCTCCGAAGTACCATCAAACAATGACGCAAAGTCAAAGTTATCCGAGTTTTCAGATGGATGTTCCTCCTACACATCAGTCTCTTCTAGAATCACTATCGGTACCTCTACTATCGGCATTTTTACAACCTCTACAAAGTTGTCTGAGTCCTCACTAACTTCCTGTACTTCATTTTAATATCCATAATTCCTGATATCTATAATAAGACACAATAACTTGATTAGTACACAATAAAATATTATAAACATATATCACATTTAATATGTTTAAGGTTACTTTTCTCTTTAAAACTCTACCCAAGTTTTATTCACTTCTAACTTCTACTTCTCTTATTAAGGTTATAGCTTAAGGTTTTTTTCCCTTAAGTTTTATAACCTAAAGCTTTTATATCCACCTATGACGCCCCCAAATCCAGGTACCTTCAAACCCTGGATATGGTGCTACACGATACTATAATCTACTCATACATTCAATGAAAGACCGCAATAACATGCATCAGTTTACAAAATATTAAATTATATTAATCTTTTCCCAGGTTCTGTATAACCATTACATTGTTCTGTGTTATAATATCAGTAACTACAAAACTAATACTATACTAGTACAAAGGTAACTACTTGTCCATCTTGGACTTGCCTTTGTCTTTACCGGATCCTTCGGTCCGTTCGCTTTTAGTTGAAATCATTTAGTTTTAAGCAAGGATAAGCATAAATAGCTCAACAAGTTCAACATCATATCTTAACACCACAAAATCAAGAATCATATCACTTTGTCTTCAATAACTGTATAATAGTTATGAAGTACTTAATAATAATAAAAATAACGTTTTGATTCATTTAAAACCATTCTCAAGGACTCATAGCCTCTTCGGAATCTGTGTTGGTCACCGACCATGAACCATCATTTAGTTCTCATTCATGAAAGGAACAACCCGGCACTGAGGCCATAAATTCGATATAGCTTACAGCACATCCATGTGATCAGCCTGAAGTACTTTATGTTGATCAACACTCATACATTAAACGTGTTTACGTTTAATTGGTGGCAACCTCACGTGCCTGTCGAATTAACGACGTAAAAACATTTGTTTATTCATACTCAGGTTTACTTGATAATCCGTTCCAATCAATTGGCATTGGATAACCACATTGTAAATATTTTGGAAAGATTTATGGAAAATAAACCAAAATATGATAAGTCTTAGTCAAGCCGAATAAAATGACATCGACTATTCAGTAACGGTTTATGCATAATAGATCGTGTATAATGGCAGCTTGTCCAACACAAGGTATAGACAAGAGTTTAGAAAACTTGCATCAAGTAGAACTTGAACAAGGTTAAGAAACTTGCCTTTACGTGTCTAAACCCTTCAATTTAGTCTACTCGATCTTTACAACTTCTACAAAGCATAAACACATAACATACCAAATGAGAATCCATAATTGATATATAATTTATAACCTAACTTCTCCTTCTTTTATAAAATAATCGAATTGTTAAGCTAATAACATTCGTTCAAGTTATTTAACGTTTATTATGGCTTATTAACATCTATATGTCATAAACCGACTCCTGTCGATCATCATTAAGCACAATGACAGACGAAACCCTAACTGGTTCGTTACGTTAACCACATTCCCATCGAATTCCCATTATCGTACTCAATATAGAATTTACATGAGTTTTAACTTCATTCGATGTCATTCATGCATTACGTACCTCTATTACATGTTATATAACCTTAAGGCACGCTCACAACTCGATTACCATTCATAGTTCACATTATCAGATTTCGAGTTTTAAATTTAAATAAATTTTGTCAACGTTTAATTCATCAAACCATTCTTAAACATGTTGTTTAAGTGATTTCTCTTCATGAATATTAACCATTTAGTTTTCTCATAATTACTATGTAGAAAACTAGTTTAAAAATCTTCACGTTGGAAAAAATTTCCTTAAGAGCGTGGCAGCGCCAGCATAAGGCTTATACCCTGTGCTGCGACGCTGCCTCGTAGTGACTAAACCCTGCTTTGGCACTGCAACGCTGTTTACAAGGGTCTGGGAGGTGCAGCAGCGTCGATCCTTAGATTCTGAAAATTTAGAATTTTGACGAGCACGTAACATGATCGTTACAACTCGAAATTGGCTTGTTCCAAAGCCAATAGTTCATATATCTTATGTCCTATCATTTCATCAAGTCGAAATTCATTTCTGAATCCGTCGGCTGGAATTTAGCCGATTAGTCCATTTTTACGCGTTCGTTAAACATTCGACGCTCAATTCTTTATTTTAAATACGAATTGGTTCGTTCTTGCTCTTGCAAGTCTTATTTACCTAATTACACATTATGACATCGAAGACCATCAGTTCCGAATCAAATGGCATCTTTTGACTTCTATTCCGGGAATTTTATGATTTTGACGATTAACGTCTAATCGCGTAACTTTCGCCGATTCTTCGTTCTTCAATATTTTTACTTCGAACCGAATTGGAATCAATCCCTTGGTTGATTATTAATGATTCTAACCATTATAAACATTTACATTTCAATGGTTTCTCATGCTCATCATGCAACCTCTCATGATTTGATAATTCTTAATTAATTCCTTAATCAATTCTTATGATTTCATTATGCATGGCTTGTTATTGTTCTTAATTCACCATTTAGCCAACCTTATACCTTCTTATTAAACATGTTCCACCAATTTACTTCTCTATCAATTCTATTATTGAAAGACAATTGATTATTATCAAATTCCTTATCTTATACCTTTATTGTTCTTGTAGATTGAATATGGAGATTCAATTCTCTTCTTGCTTCTTGTTTGCTTTGATTTCCTTACTCAAGAAATAAACTAGCTTCTCTTTTTTCTTTCTCTCTCTCTCTCTCTCTCTCTCTCTCTCTCTCTATGTTGGTGATTTGATCAAACAACCAAAATGAAGAGCAAAGCTCTTCTATTTATAGAATTGGCAAGGCCTAGGGTAGCTTGGTCATTAGGACCAAACCTCCTCTTGCCTTATCTTGCCTATATCTTGCCCATGTGATAGCACATGTCACCCTTAGGCTTCACATGTCACCCTATGTGCCACACATGTGCCATGTGTTGCCCCATGGGTCGCCCCATGGGTTTAACCCACCCGTTAACCCATCGGTTCGATCCACGGGTTAAGTTATTAATAATTAATTCAAATTAAATGTATTTACTTCGTATAAAATTCGTATTATACGTCGTATCAATTCTCGTATCCTCTTCGTATTATACTCGTATAATATCTCGTATCATACTCGTATTTATTCCGTATAATAATCATTTATTGTTATATTTAAACAATTATTCTTTGATTTTACTTTCCCTAACTCTTAGGGTTTTAAGTCTACAAGTGAAAACTTCGCTAGCCATAAATAAAATAATATTAAATATTCCATCTCGTCTTTAAATCCTATCATTACACGTTTCTCAAAATTTTAATAATAATTCCCGAGCAGAAATGGATGAATAGTGATTTCCTCCCGAGAAAACTTTTCTCGGCTAACTTAACTTTTCACGGTATATTACCGTTAAATCTTTCGACAGAACGTCATTGCGACATTCCGATCTCCCAGAAAGGCTTAGGGTCTCAAACCCTAACCCTTAGAGTTTCAACACGTGAATAGTGCCTATTTCGTTTTTTTCTTAAAAATATTTTATTTTTATTTTATAAATTCACATCAATTATTTCTAGCACGTAGCCAAAATCCTAACAATTTCTAAACTTTCTAGGTCATAGAACGACATTCGATTAGCTTACTGAATTTATTAAACAAATAATCAAATTTTATTCAATAAATCAAATAAAAATCATTTACATAAACGTTCGATTTTTCTTGGGTGTTACATTCGCCCCCCCTATAAGAATTCTGTCATGCAGAATTTCGATACAAGTTAATGAAACAAATGAAGATAAGCCTTCCTCATCTTGTCTTCGAGTTCCCAAGTTGCTTCTTCGACATTGTGGTTCCTGCATAACACCTTCACCGTAGGTATGACTTTTCTTCTCAACACTTGTTCTTTCCTATTAATGACTTGAATAGGAATCTCTTCATATGTTTAGTCTTTATTGACTTGGATTGGTTCGTACTAGATTTTGTGCTTGTAATCCGGCTTATAGTGACGCAATACAGATACGTGAAATACGTTATGGATATGTCCCAACCTTGGAGGTAATGATATCGCATAAGCTACCTCTCCTACCCTTTTCAAAATTTCAAAAGGTCCTATAAACCTAGGACTTAACTTTCCCTTCTTCCCGAAGCGTATCTTCCCTTTCCAAGGCGACACCTTCAGGAACTCATACGAACCGACTTCGAATTCTCTATTCTTCCGATGTGGCTCAACATACTTTTTCTATCTATCTTGACCTACTACTAGCCGTGTTCTTATCAACTTAACCACTTATGCTATTTGTTGTACCATCACAGTGGCGTTCTGCACTTCTGTCCATATAACGCCGTGTAAGGCGGCATGCCTATACTAGCGTGATAACTGTTGTTGTTGGCGAACCCCAACTCCCTTTGAAATACATAACGCAAGACCTTAACATGTCTTCTAGTGTTTGAATTGTTCCTTCACTTTGCTCATCCATTTGTGGATAATACGCCGTGCTCAACCTCTGCTGCTTTCCCATCTGTTCTTACAAGCTCTTCCAGAAATTCGAGATGAATCGCGGGTCGCGATCTAACACAAATAAAACTGGTACTCCATGTCTTGAGACAATCTCATTTACATAAATTTTAGCTAACTGGTCTAAGTTGTACTTGACTCTTATAGGCAAAAAATGAGCCAACTTCGTCAAACAATCCACTATTACCCAAATAGCATCGTATCCTTTCTACGTTATTGGAATTCCTTCCACAAAATCTATTGTGATATGCTCCCACTTCCACTCCGGAATCTCCAATGATTGTAGCAACCCACTGGGTCGTTGATGTTTGGCCTTAACTTTTTGACAAGTTAAACACCTACTAACATATTCTACTATCTTCCTCTTCATGTTTGTCCACCAAAAATTGATTCGAAGGTCTTGATACATCTTGGTACTATCAAGATGAATCGAGTACCTCGAGTGATGAACTTCACTCATTATCTCCTCTTTCAACCCTGGCTCACACGGAACCCAAATTCTTCCTTGAAATCTTAATAACCCTTCATTATCAAGGTTGTACGTATCCTCGGTACCATCTACAATCTTCTTCTTTATCTATTCACACTCATTAGTTCTGAGTTGCACCTCTTTCTCCTTTTCTACTATAAGAGGTTGAACCTCCATCTCAAACAGCTTCTCCCCTTCATCATTTGGATATCTCGCTTCTAATTCCATTATCGCCATCTCTGTTATCAACTCATCTTAAGTTGTTAACATCGATAGCTTCTACCGACCTTTTCTACTTAAAGCGTCAGCTACCACATTCACTTTCCCTGGGTGATACAATATTTTACAGTCGTAATCCTTTATCAACTCCAACCATCTTCTCTGCCTACTATTCAACTCCTTCTAAGTGAAGATATACTTTAGACTTTTAATTATGGTATGTGTAAATCTCACATTTCTTCCCACATAGGTAACGCCTCCAAATTTTTAAGGCAAAAACCACTGCTGCAAGTTCAAGGTCATGAGTAGGATAACCTTTCTCATATTCCTTAAATTGCCTAGATGCATACGCAATGACCTTGCCATGCTGCATGAGCATGCAACCAAGTCCTTTATGCGACGCATCACTATACACTACAAAATTCCCCGTCTCATCCGGTAAAGACAATATTGGTGCTTGACTTAATCTCTTCTTTAGCTCCTGAGACCCGTCTTCACATTTCTCTGTCCATACGTACTTCACGGTCTTCCTTATCAAATTTGTCAACGGATTAGCTATCTTCAAGAAGTCCTGGATGAACCTCCGATAGTAACCCACTAACCCTAGGAAACTCCGCAGCTCCGTCGGTGTTTTCGGTTGTTCCCAGTTAATCACTGATTCCACCTTTGCTAAATCCATTGAAATCTCTTCCTTGTCGATGACGTGCCCCAAAAATTGCACCCTCTCTAACCAAAATTCACACTTAGTGAATTTTGTGTACAACCTCTCTTTTCTTAGTGCTTCCAACACTAATCTCAAATGTTTAGCGTGATCTTCTTTAGTCTTGAAACAGACTAGAATATCATCAACGAACACTACGACGAACTTGACCAAATATTATTTGAACACTCTGTTCATCATATCCATGAATGCGACTGTGACACCCCCAAATCCGGGTACTTCATTTCCATAGGCTTTGGTGTTCACTGTCCAAATATAGCATATCTATCTACCCATAATAAATGCAACTCATGAAATAAATAGAATTCCTCCCCTTAAGGGGTTATAACATCTAAATAAATAAATAAATCCCAGGTTGAACTAACCTTAAACATCAATGCGGAAACGTAAACCAATAAATAAGTCTTAAGCAACATCATAAGTCTTAAACATAATATTCATAAACAAATAACAAGTCTTCATCACTTGTTAGCTTTGCCATTGCCTTTACTAGTGGAAGGCTCGTCAGTCCTTTCAATCTTAGCTGCAATGTAATTATGTAAGAGTGAGCAAAGATTGCCCACAAGTATAACAACATAACAGTGGTAATAACATGCGAGAAATTAAATAGTTCTGAATAACAGAAAGCTCGGCTTTTGAATCAAGAATAAATAACAAGAATCAAAAGTGTATCTTAGGGTCATAAGACCAAGAACTATGTCCCAAGTTGTCAAATATTTCTACTTTAAACCCTTAACAGTCATAAGACTATATGGACTCTACTTCTCGTATTTAGGGGGATCAGCCCTTAGTACCATGAATGTGCAGATCATCGCAACGCTAACGCGTAAATTAATCCCGTATAAAGGGTTATTCATCTCAGTTTGACATCAGAGTCCGCACCAATGGAAGTTTAGTTTGGATAAGCTTAATAATTGTTCTAGAATTTACAACGTTCATCAACTATGGACAAGTCGAATCAATAAGGGTTCGCTAGTCTTACAAGGTTAAACAATAAACTGATAATCAATCAAATAACGAATCTCAAAAGTATACAATTGAATAAGTATTGTATAACCGAAGTATTGCTTTAAAGAAATATAAATCTCATATGGAATCTCAAACTTGAATAAACAAGAATAAGAACTTGCTCAATAAAAGGAATATGATTTTAGAAACTTACATAACGATAATAAATTAGGGATAGAACACTTGCTCAATTTAAAGAGTATAGTTATAAAACTTGCCTCGTGCACAAGCTACAATTATAACTCACGTTCCTCATTAATCCTACATATCATTACATTCATAGACAAATTAATTCTAAGTCTGATTATACGCATCAAGTCACAAACATCAGTGTTTGAACACGTTATAAGACTTTTCAATTAACGAGTATACATAAGGTATTTAACTTATCAATTACTCACGTAAAACAAGTTAATAATTTGTTTTAACATCTCAATATATGTTTAATATGTCATCATGTTTAGTACACAACATTTTAAATTATATTTCTGAACCTTGAACGCTTAAATAAAATTTACTGTGTCATTCAGCTGAACGGCATTGCAGCGCCTAGCTTGTACTGGGGACTGGCGCTGCAGCGCTGAGCCCACGTCAGCCAAGGCTTTGGCCTGGCACTGCAGCGTTGGGTTCCTTCACAGAACCGGCGCTGCCGCCCCGTGATTACATCAGCCAGCTGCTTGCCTAGCGCTGCAGCGCCTAATTTCTTCACAAAACCGGCACTGAGGTGCCAAGTCGTAGTGAAGGTCTGACAGTTAGCGAAGAACACACAGAGAAAGCCAAAAATGCCAAATTAATCTCAAACAACAAATTTTAATGTTACCCATAAGTTATAAACTTAGCAGAAACATCATATAACGTTTCTATCTCGTTTTTAACAACTTAGATCATATAATCAATCAAATTAGAACACATAAATTTCATGTTTTTGATATTTTTTAAAGTTTCGACAAAATCATGAAATTCTTCATTACAAATTCTTTATAACATCGAATCTGTCTGTTTGAATTTCGTTCTCTTCGTTTTAACATACATAATCATAATCAACCACCAATTTTATGTTTCATAGACAATTAAAGCATAAAAATTTGTACATGAGGGCCATATTCATTCTTTAACACTCTATATTTTATGAAACTTCAATTGAAGCATGATTATATGAAGTTGATTACTCTAAAGCATGAATACATGATATAAAACATGTTATGAACAACTATTAACACATATAATCATATCTCAAGCATTCATCAAAATTTTCATTCACAGAGAACTTAAAAATAGTTTACATGGAGAAACCATAACAACGTGAAATATAGAACTTGGGATGATAATATTACCCTTGCTAACTCTATTTGATGCTATAAATTTAATTCTCCAACTTTTCTTCCTTCGATTCTCAATTCTCTCTCAAATTTTCTCTATAAGTTTTTCCCTCTGATCAATATGATATGAAGTCTGATACGTTATATGTAAGGTTTGATATATATCATATACGTATATAATATATAACTGGTAGAGATAGTGGTGTTCGTTAATTCCATAATGGTTTTAACTGACACCCACTATCTTAAGGGCTTGTTTGGTTTGACACAAAAGCTTAGTCCTTTCCCATTATTTTAATTAAAGTGTTTATTATATAGTTTATTTGTCACACTTTAATTAATCAAATAATCATTATTTAAATTAATTAAATAAAAGATAATATTACACATTAAATCACATCATCAAATAATTAAAATTCTTATTTATTAATGATGTAAAATCATTAAATCTCTAATTAATTTTTAAATTAATTAGAATAACGTTATAATTATTAAACAATTCATTTAATTTAATAAACTCAATTAAATTCATACTTTGAACTATAAACTTTCTCCACATTAATTTAATCAGTGAAACACATATAATTAAATTAATCTATCACAATTCCATCAATTAATTATTTAACTCAATCATTCTCTTGTGATTTCTTTAGTCTATCTAATAATGTTGGATGAGCTTATATTACGACTAACTTCTCTTTTGATTCTCGGGGTCCATTTACTTTTATTTTCAGCCTTTCCATTTCTATTATTAGCTCCTCCTGAGATGTTAACGCAAACAACTTCTCCCTTCCCTTCCTACTCAATGTGTTGGCTACTACGTTTGCCTTTCCCGGATGATAAAGAATTTCGAAGTCATAATCCTTGATTAATTCCAACCACCTCATTTTTCACATATTTAACTCCTTTTGTGTGATGATATATTTTAGACTCTTATGATATGTATATATCTTGCATCTTTCTCCATACAAATAATGCATCTAAATCTTCAAAGAAAAAATTACCACTGCTAACTCCAAGTCAAGGGTAGGGTATCATTTTTCGTAATTCTTCAACTGTCGCGACACATACGCAATGACCTTGCCATGTTACGTTAGTACACAACCCAGTCCCTTGTGCGACGCATCACTATACACCATGAAGCCTCCCGCATCATTTGGTAGGGATAACTTAGGCGCCTCGCTCAACCTCTTTTTTAATTCATTGAAACTATCTTCACATTTCTCCGTCCAAACGAACTTTATCGTCATCCTTATTAGATTGGTCAACGGGGTCGCTATCGTAGAAAAATCTTTGAATTAATCTTCGATAGTACTCAACTAACCCTAAGAAACTTCTCACCTCGGTTGGTGTCTTCGGTTGTTCCCAATTACTCACGGCCTCCATCTTCACAGGGTCCATTGAAATCTCATTCTTATATATCACGTGTCCTAGAAACTGGACTTCCTCCATCCAAAATTCACACTTCAAAAATTTTGTGTACATCTTCTCCCTTCTTAGTGATTCTAATACCATCTGCAGATGTTCGATGTGTTCTTCGTTGGTCTTTGAGTAGATCAGGATGTCGTCAATGAAAAATACCATGAATTTATCCAAGTATGGCTTGAAAAATTGGTTCATCGAGTTTATGAATGTTGTCGGAGCGTTAGTCAAACCAAATGACATTACCAAAAAATTTTAGTGACTGTATCTGGTTCAAAATGTTGTCTTCGATTATCTTCCTTTCGTACCTTCAGCTGATGATACCCCGTTCATAGATCTATCTTTGAAAAACATTTTACTCCCTTCAATTAATTGAAAAGGTCGTCAATTCTTGGTAACGGGTATCTATTCTTAATCGTCACCCTATTCAACTCTCGATAGTAAATATAGAGCGTCATCAATCTATCCTTTTTCTTAACAAACAACAGTTGTGCTCCCCAAGGAGACACACTTGGTTGATATATCCCTTATCTAGCAGTTCTTGCAGTTGTATCATCAACTCCTTCATTTCTATTGGCGCTATACGATATGAGGCTTTTGAAATTGGTGCAATTCCCAGTGCTAAGTGTATTACTAATTGGATTTCTCTGTCTGGCGGAAGGCCAGGTAGATCTTCAGGAAACACGTCTTGAAATTCTCTTACTATCGATATATCTTGCATTTCTACCCCCTTTTTCTGAGTATCTACAATATAGGCTAAATAACCTACACATCCTTTTTTTAATAATTTCTTGGCTTGCATTATTGTAAGGCGACACAATTTCCTAAGCGATGAGCTACCATAAAACACTACCTTAGACCGGTTCGGTGTCTGAAGGTTCACACTTTTCTTTTGACAGTCAATTATCACAGCGTGGTTATACAACCAATCAATTCCTAGTATTATATCAAATTCTCCCAATCTTATTGGAATCAAGTCTACGCTCAGTTTATGTCCCTAAATGTTTGCACAACAACTTTGGTAAACGAACTCTACGGGGATTACTTCTTTATTCGTAACTTCTATGTTCAAAGGATTTTCTAATCGTTCTTGGGGTAAATTTCATCGACTAGCAAAATCTTCAGATACAAAGGAACAGGTAGCACCCGAATCAAATAATACATAGGCATTTATATTATTGATTGGGATAATACCAGACTCCACGTCCTTCGCAACTACTGCTGTTAGGTTTGTAAGATTCATGAACACAATAAAATTGTATAAAAATAGCGGAAGCATGGTAAATCAGAGTTTTCAAATTTTACAAATCTTATACCCGGATCATCCTTTATGCACAGTTATTAATTAAACAAAAAAAAATGAAGAATAAGATTCATACCCTTGAAGATTCTAGCTTTCTAAGGTACGAGTTCAACTCCAAATCCTTTTCGTGTTGTACTTGAATCTACCGGGTTGATTCCTTCCTTTGATCAATGTTAGCCACCCAAGTGTTTGGCCTCTAGAGGTGATCCACCAAGAAAGAACAAGAATTCAAGAAGAAGGGGGTTTGGCAAAACCCTAATTTCTATCTCTATAGAAAATGTGTACTCTCCCAACTTTTGGAATAAAGTGTGTAACCTTTTTTCATAATAAGACTTTCTAATTTATAGATGTAGGCAACCCTCCTATACTATTTAGATTAGGGTTTCATATTAATGAATTAAACACTTTAAATTAATTAGGCTTCACAATCCTATTGGAAATAATTAAACTCTTTTAATTAATTAGACTCTTAATCTTATTTGCAATATATATATGAGAGAGAGTATCTTATTAATTAATTCTCAAACTTCTTTAGAAATTAAATAATAATAATAATAAGACTCCTCTTATTAATTTATATTTAATATTTTCAAAATATTAAATAATAAATATTAAGCTGTTTAATTTATACTACCACCATAGATTAAATTAAATATATATAACTTATTATTACGATTATGCCATTAGTTTCTTTAATAAATATTCTTCCTTTTATGGTGTGACCCTTTAGGTTCTCCATATTAAACCAGTTGTGAACAAATCAATTATAACAATTCTAATCTTATTTAAATAAATAAATTAAACTAATAATTTATTTAAATAAGTAATATTTATTCTACAATAAGGGTAATCCCCCTTAGCGATCAACGACTTTACAGATAATATAGATTTCAACATTAATCATAAAAGAACCTTTGAGTAAATAGTTACCGTACAATTCAATCCTTTCACCATACAACGTCCAAATTAAATATAAGACATGGAATTATTGTCAAGCCTTATTTTATTTAATTATATGTATTTCAATTCTTAAATGCACAAGCATAACCTTTGATATACCCTAAGGGTCTTAAGGGACATGTCAAAGTATAACTTATTTTACACAACATACTATGACGATCTCAAGTCTAAGGATCACTTGTACTACTATCACTACAGGAATTCCTATTGATAGACAAGTAAAACTCCATTAGGTATTCCTTAGCAAGCCATGTTAAGTGAACTTATTCTCCAATAAACACCTAAACACTTGCTTTAGTGTCTCCACACAAATGATCATGAGATCAATCATCCTCATCCAATGAGCAAGCAACGTATGCACCAATCTATCTGGATTCACTAATCCCCTTTTCAGTAATCCAACGATTTGGAACAATTTTAGTTTTTAAGCTATCTAAGAATTTAGATCTCATTAGCATGATCATCATCACGATTCTAAAAGCATTGCTTAAAACTATGGGTTTATCACATATTATAATAACAACATCATGTAGATAAATAAATGCCTTTAAATAAATAATTCTTTTATTAATAAATGAATAAGATTGTTACAAAGTATATGCTTTATCATCAAACATGATTTGCTTGTTTGCATACTACTTTCAACTGCGTCTTGGACGATCATGTTAAACTTTCTGGCAGTTGGTCGGTTGGATTGCGTAGAACCACCAATCTTCAGCTTGCTGCCTCCTTCTTGATTGCCGCTTCCTCCGTCGCTTCCTTTTTTTTGGGCAGTCCTTAATCTGATGTTCTGCCGATCCACAAGCAAAGCATCCTTTGATCTTTTTTGATTTTGGGCAGTTTGGGGAAATGGGCCCTCTCCTGGTAGCAGTTGTAGCAGACAATGCGTCCATTCTAGCACTCCCCTTGGTGGTTCTTCCCACATTTTGAACAAGCTTCACTTGTTTTCTTAAATCCTCTTTGATGACCTCCCGTCTAATTGTTGCTTCAAGTTTTTTTTTGTTGTTCCACTTCCTTTTTCCTAAGTTGCTTCTGTGATGCCCCCAAATTCAGACACTCGTATCTCGAATTTGGTGCATCACGTGCTAACTCTAATGTAATACTAAAATTGCAAACAACGGAATAATATAATAATTTACATTGTTATAACATAAGTATTCTTGTCCCAAGGTCTCGTAATCGTTACTACAACAATAAATAATTAAACTTAAACATATCTTAAACACAAATTAATCATTCCTAATACATAATAATAATAATAATAATAATAATAATAATAATAATAATAATAATAGGTTTCTAATTTTAAGAACTGGAGCTATTCCGTAGCCTTGCCCTTGCCCTTGTCCTTCCCGGAGGTATTTCCTTGCTCTACCTTAACTATAAAGTTTTTAGAAATGCAAGAATTAGTAACAAATTTACCCAGCAAGTAATATAGCAATAAGGGTGAGCAGTTATAAATTTTGAATCTCAAGGTTATAACGGTAAATGATAGTTCAAGAATAACAAGAAGTATCGATAGTTCTCAATAAGAGTCGCTATGGACTGAAAGATATCATCAAGATTTAAAAGTTTAATCATTTCAAAGTTCAAGAATAATGAACACTGAGCAGTCACAATGGACTAAGAACTTTAGGTAGAATTAACAGTATTATACTAAAAATCCAATATAAACAAGTACAATAGGTGATCAGCCTAAAGTATCCTACGTTATGTATAACATTTAAATATGCTAGTGTGTGAGCACGTCGGTTCCTCCAACAGTTATATAGTTTCCCATTCAATGAGGGTTGTTCATCTAAGTAGATTTATAAGAGTCAGCACCAAGTCAATTGGTTTGGATAGCTTTCTAACATAAGATATTAGTCTAGCAGAATCAAATGGTTTAGACAACCTTTATAATGCATTTAGGAATGATAAGTTCAATTCTTGCAACAACATCAAGATATAAAATTGATTTTTTTAATAGTAATAGATAAATGCTCGATGTAGATATGGTCAATATAGCAACAATTCGGATTTTACACAATAGGTAAAGTTAAGAGAGTTAGGGAACTTGTCTCAAGCGTAGTTTACCAACCTATAGCTTATCAACACTTTAAAATCATAGTGTAACATAGTTACGTTTATATGTATATTCATTAGTTATACAAGTTTGAAATATACATTATCTCATACACCTAATCAATACGTATGTTAAACACATACATAAGTCTTATCCTCGCTACACAATTATACCACGTATAACATCATATTAAATCATGAACTCTAAATCAATATTATTTTTACCACATTTAGAAACCTTTTACAAGTTTAAAACCTTCATGTTATATTATTTTTAAACATAAAACATCAATAAGTCATTACTTATAGCTTAGAACAAAAATATAAGCAAGCTGCTATGATCAGAAAACAAACAAAATAAATCAAGCCAAACTGCAGGAGGTCGCAGCTGTACTCTAGTTAGGCTTCGAGACGGCGGAGCTGCGCTGTCCCCTGACCAGACTAGAGTTGAGTTGTTGCTCTCCTAGTTTCAGTTCACCTCTTAGCATACCAAGACATTAACAATTATCATGCACACATGTTAAAGGGTTTTACATACTTGTGTAACCAATCGAGGATCACTTTTACATGTTATGGTCTTAAATTAGTATTTTAAATGAATTAAGGCCAAATAAGGTTATGGAATCCTGAAGCGAATAATATTAACCATCTATTCACATAAGAAGGTTATACATCCTAAAATATGCATGCTCGTAGGTGTTCACATCATTTACATATAGTTAATATTATTTCATTACTTGGAATTTTTTTTAAACTCATGCTTGATTAACTTTCACGGAGTCTAATAAGGGGTGTATACATATTGGCCAACTTAGTGACATAAAGAGTACTAGCATGCATATCAAAAAATTTGAACGTAAACCATAACATGCTTGTAAACATTAGTTTTCCAAAACCTTCAAGTCTTCTTTTAAAAGTTGTTTTGAACTAGGCTAACACAACTTAGCGCATGCAAACAGATTTTGAATCATGTTTCATGTATAGCCAAATAATATACACAAGCTCATATGGCCAGAACTTAAATATCATAAGTATCATCAAAGTCCATTTTCAAAACTATAAATTTCCTTTAGTAAATGTATACTAACGCAATCAAGAACATTCATGCTATGTTAAGGAGCCTAGGTTCACAAGTCAAGCCTGTTTTCATGCATGTCTAAGTATACCAATATGTTAGAACTTATCAGATTGTAACAGAAGTTGGAATTCCTGACTGGTGCCTGGTGCAGCTGCGCGGTGCTGAACTACAGGGAAAGCGCAGCTGCGCCCTGCCCTGGACAGTCCAGAAAATCTTCTTCTTCGGCAGGAATCCAACCCATACTAAGAAATCATTACTTAACATGCTCAATATCAATCACATTACTACCGTATATCCATATAAGCTCAGCTAGTATGTTGATAACAATTCACAATTAAAATCATCATCAACTTAGGATAGTTTTAATAATTCTTAAAGCTTGAGTATGAACATTACCTTCGTGAAATGAGTTTGCTAGTTGTGCTTCAAATTCTCAGATTCCTCCCCAAATTAATATACTCACACTCTACATAAACTTAGCAAAAAACTCAGCAATTTGAATTGAGAAGAGGGAGTCCGAATTTATAGAAAATCTAGTATCCATACAAAAGCTGTGTCCATGATTTTTGTTCAGCAGGAAGAAGAAGAAGCTGTGGGACAATAATAGTTTGGTAGCACAGTTGTAATTTACTGTGAAGGCCACTCCCCATTTCATCATTTGATTTTTCTGAGTTTGATATTGTAGAGGTAGCATAGGCCATTGGTAGCACATGAATTGGAGGAGAAGACGTGACTAAAATTATGGGACAAGGCTCAGCAATGTAAATGAATACCAAAATACTTGGGTTTTATTCCCTTTTTGGCTTATAATATAATTTTGATGAGTTATTATTATTACCTTGTGGTAATTTATGGGTATATATACACATAATCATATAATTCATTATTTCAATTCCACATAAATATTGAAATAATATTTAATAATAAATATTTATTTACTTAAATTCATTTGCTCCCATATATTTAAAATACACCACTAACTGACCAACCACACATCATAATGTCACATAAGCTCCTTAGTACAATTATTTAATTTATCATACTTTTATTATATAGTTTTGTATAACATTTATTCACATACCAATGTCACAACTTATTTTATATTAAATGGATGTATCAACTCTATTATAGATTGCTACACATTACATATTTGTTGTCCGATTTATACAATAATAATTACGCACAAGTGCACACGGTCAATCAAGTAATATAGTAGTAAGAAAAGTGTTGAACCCACAGGAAACAGTTATCAAACAGCTATTTCGATTATCCAATTTCTACTAATTTATTATATTTAAACAATCACTCCAATTGATTTGTGAGAAATAACTAAATTAAAGTGATTAAGAATCAATTAACTAACAATTAATGAATACCAGATGATTAAAATATAGGAATACAATTTTCCCAATTACTCCATAATAACTCTCTTACCATATTTCAACTTAATCTATTCCACCAAATTGACAACTAGGTTTACTTCACAATTTACTAAAACCTTTTGATTATTAGCAAAAATATCTATTTTATCTATTTTACTACTTTCGTGTAAAATACTTAAAATAAATTCATTAAGTTCATACCAATATCATAGTTGCACATGGCATATATGTATTGTCATCTTATACACTACTTTGTTATTCTAATTAAGAATCAACAAATTCATGTGTTAATATATTCAGTTCTAGTATAAGATATCCTCTTTCAATTCAATCAAAGATATAATATTAATCGTTGGCCAAACTATTATTCAATTATACACAGAATATATCAATCAACTCAAAAGAATTATAAAGTGAAAATAATAGTAATCGAATTAAAGCTTCATAAAAGGTTCTATTGTACTCCTAATAGAGATTTAGTTCATCATCAACTTGGGAACTCAAAGATAATAACTAATCAACATCATGATATAGAAATTAATTATAGAGGAAGAAGAAAAAACTCTGTCGATGCTCTTCAATCTTCACTCCAAAGCCTATCTCACTAAATCTCCAATGTAGAATCAACTTGCTCCACAAGAATAGCCTCCAATGATTTTCCGTCAAGCGATCCTTAAAACTAAGAGAATAACTAGTATTTATAGACCTCCTATCAAACCCGTATTACAATTGGTAAGTCAAAATCCTTTTCTAACTCAACTTAATAATTAATGAACAAAATCTGGTATTTCCCGTTCGACCGGCACGCCCCGCGCCCGGCTCTTGCACACAGCAGTTTGGTCCGCGCCTACTATGCAGCTTTTTATCCTCGTCCAGCGCGCCCCACATATGTTTTAAAGCCTACCTCGCGCGACCCGTGCCCAATTGTCAGATCACCCAAATTTCCCAGCTTTTCTCTTCAATTTCATTTGCTATCCTGTTCCACTCCTCTCACCTACAAAGTATCATAAAAACATCGCAATTAACATGAACAATACCCAAAAACTCACAATATATCAAGCTAACTGAGATCAAATTCTCATCAAATTACCCCAAACTTGAACCATTGCTTGTCCTCAAGCAAACACCACTATACTAACAAACTAAGTACAACAAATGCAACTACAAAGATCGAGCATCAACCACGGTATATTATCTTAACTTCTCACATTCTCACCTCACAAACATAACTCTTGCCTCTTTCTGTGCGTGTGTGCCTAACATCGTTTCAGCATTAACATGATTCATATAGTCAAATTCATGCACACAATCGCCATTGAACAAACTGATTTACAATCAACATGGCATCCACATAAGTACTAGGGAAATCAAAAGATTAAGAAATAACAATAAGCTCTTATACCAGGCAGGTGCATTTGAATGCTCCATCCCCCTTGTTATTTTTTTAATCCGACTTGTGCAATGTTTAACTTTCTTAGGCTCTTCAATGCTACCAGTGTAACGGACTTTCGACCAACGACTTCTAAACCCGAAAGCTTTAGGGCGCTAGGTGTAAAGACATCCCCTAGGGCTTACTTGTCCAAGTAACAAAGGCCACGAATTTAAACTAAGTCAGTTTTTATTTCATAAGTACTTTTTTTTCCTGATTTTCTTGTCTTTATTTTCTTTTTTTTGTTTTTTTCTGAGCCACAATTCCCCTAAACTTATGTATAAGCCAATGTTTAATTGTAATCTGTGATCAAGTGAATACATGCCCATGTTTTATCTTATATAAACTTTCTCGCTACTATTGATAGTCAATTGGTGTGCTTGAGATTAGAAAAACACGAGACTTATGCTATGAAGTTCATATGATCAACATTAATCAACACATGATAATTAATTTAAGCATGTAATTCGTAGATCAGACTGCTCATTGGCTCTTATCTCGACTACCAAGGCATAAATGCTCAATCTCAAATAAATCCTACGTGAATGCGGATATTTATTCATTTTTGTTATTTATACTTTTTTTAATATATAAGCAGATGCAGAATAAAATTGTAATAACACTATATTATATGCAATCTACTATGAACTAATATAAATATACTATAATGAAACTAAATTACCCCCCCCCCCCAAACTTAACATTAGTATTGTCCTCATTATGCGAAAAAGTAAGAATTGAAACACGAGGACTTCCCTGCGAGATGAATCAAAGCTCATCTTGAGGACCTTCCTCATCCGAAGGGGGTTAGGCAGGTAAAACAGGAGGGTTGGGCAGCTGGACTTGTTCAGAATTTGGAGTGAACCGAGAAAATGCATCTGCCAATGCCGTGAATGGGCCAATATTGTATGCATGCATCGTAGCTTGGCGTTGAGTAAGCCGTAAACTTTGCTTTTGACTTAGTCTCTGAATAGATGTAGATGACTCTGCTTTTGCCTCTTCGGTCATTGGCAGATCCGTGACTGGTGGCGACGAGGGTCGAAGCATGATATACTCTTCTCCCAGTGGGTGTGACTGTGCCCTTTCCCAGGCTTTGTATTTGTCAATTATTTGATGGTCAATGACCGCCGTGGGCATCTGTACTGGCTTCGCCAAATTCCACTGTACCCCGGCCTTACGGAAAAAATCCGTGATAAGAAATCTGTGTACTAGGGCGCCGGTGGTGCCACCTCGTAAAAGTTGGTCAATAAATTCCTGAATGCACAACCCCATGTCAACCTGGAAGATCTCGATGGCATTAGGTCTACTAAACCAATGATGCACTATGCCATACAGGAGGCATGCCCATTCCTTAGTTACATCCTTCTGATGTCGTGTGGGCATGAGTTTTACATAGAGGAACGCGTACTATACCTTGCTATACTTGCTAAGTGCCGAATGTGGGAACGTGATTTTAATATTCGACCCAGCCTTGGTTACCCATTGTGTTCCCGGCTTGCGGAGACAGGCGATAAGATCATCTAAGTCTGGGAGGAGGTCTTCATATCGGTCCCCCATTGGTGTTTCTTACCCGAAATAGTCATTAATGGTTGTGGCATGAAAAGAGACCTGTTTGCCCCGAACCATTACAACTCAACCCACGTGCTCGATTGCATTGGCATAGAATTCCTTGACTATAAACGGCACGGCTGGTTGTGGTTGTTCTACTAATTGAAACCAATTCCGCTCAACAATCATCAATGCAATGTCGCCATCTAAGTTCGCATCAAGCTTTAACCTCCTTTCCAAAACCAAAGTCTTCTTATCGAGCATGGTGCTAGACCTTCTTTCGGCGACTTCACTGACGAACCTAGACCCGTCAAATTGTTGCCTGACACTTGAACTCGAAGCTCTTTGACGTTTGGAGGCCATATTTGATGTCAATTAGTTGTTATATCACACACTAATAGTAGAGGCAATTTGTCGAGCAGTTGGCATGCAACCTTGTTTTTCCCCCAAACTTACTGTCCTTTATATCACAAATCTTTCCACAAATTTGCGATAAAATCATTGGGTCATCAGTAACCCGTGGTATCCCAATCACAATTATATGAATAAAAAAACACAATTGAATATGAATATGATGTATTTTGTGATCCAACACTGAATCAACTTCTTACCTTTTATTATTTGTACTGAGTGCCTGTGATACTCACCTAAACCGTGATGAACGAGGATGTGTAGGAGTGGTGTAGCCGTGGTGGGTTGTATGAGAGAGAATCAGTTATGGAGGAGTATATGATAGGAGAGATTGTATGTTGGTGGTGATGTTGGAGATAGGTGGTGATTATGTTTTGTAGAAGACTTGGGGCGAGTGTAGAAAGGATTAGAGTTTTATTTGGATTTGTAGTGCGTGAGGGGGAGGATGGATTTAGGGTTTAAGTAGAATAGGAGAGGGGGAATTAGAAGTTGAAGTAGAAGAGGAGATGGAGGTGATGTGTATGCACGAGGAAGAGGCAAAATCCGTGTTTTAAAATGCTCCTAGCAGCGCAACGCGGTCCACGCTTGAATTAAGCATGAAGAGGCACGCCCCACGCCTGGCTGTGGTGGCTTTCGTAAATTCTCTGCATTGGTAGCGCCCCCGCCTGCCTTGGAATAATCAAGACAAAATGCTGCATAGGTAGCGCGCTCCGCGCTTAGATCCCCCTAGTATTGGCGCTGTCCGCGGCCATCTATTTGCTTCGATTATTTTGCTCTTTTTACTTGGTCTCCTACGATAATTATAATAATAGTTTCAATACCCTAAGAAATTAACTAAAAAGAAAATTATCAATGAGCTACATGCTATTAAATACTACCGCGCTTAGATCCCCCTAGTATTGGCGCTGTCCGCGGCCATCTACTTCCTTCGATTATTTTGCTCTTTTTACTTGGTCTCCTACGACAATTATAATAACAGTTTCAATACCCTAAGAAATTAACTAAAAAGAAAATTATCAATGAGCTACATGCTATTAAATACTAAAAATGAAGGGTATAGAAATTGGGTTGCCTCCCATACAGTGCTTGGTTTAACGTCGTCAGCCCGACTTAGTTTTCGAGATCATTGTTGATCCGCGAGACTGATTGAGGTTTGTTCGCGATCCAACTCTCCGCCCAGATAATGCTTAAGTCTCTGTCCATTATCCTTGAACGATTGTTTTCCTTTGGAATCTTGCACTTCTATTGCGCCATACAGATAAACCTAAGTGATCGTGAATGGTCTATACCATCTTGATTTCAATTTACTCGGGAATAACTTCAACCAGGAATTGAAAAGTAGCACAGATTGTCCTGGTTCAAAGGTTCGTTGGACAATTCACTTGTCGTGCCATCTCTTGGTTTTTTCCTTGTATAGTTTGGCGTTCTCTTATGCTTGCACTCAAAATTCATCCATTTCGCTCAGTTGCAGCCGTCGCTTCCCACTGGCTGCTTTGAGGTCCAGATTTAACTTCTTTATTGCCCAGTAAGCTTTGTGTTCTAGTTCCATAGGTAAGTGACAGGCTTTACCGAACACCAGTCGATATGGAGATATACCGATTGGAGTTTTGTAAGCCGTACGATATTCCCATAGTGCTTCATCCAACTTGCTCGCCCAATCCTTCCGTGATGGATTAACAATTTTTTCTAGAATTTGTTTCACTTCCCGGTTGGACACTTCTGCTTAGCAATTTGTCTATGGATGATAGGTCGTGGCAACCTTATGACATACTCCATATTTAGCCAAGAGTGCTGCAAAGTATTTATTACAAAAATGTGTGCCCTCATCACTGATGATAGCTCTCGGCGTCCCAAATCTAGTAAAGATGTTTTTGCGGAGAAAGTTCAAAACTACCATGGCATCGTTAGTAGGGAGAGCCACTGCTTCCACCCACTTGGATACGTAATCCATTGCAACCAATATGTACTTATTATTGAATGATGATGGGAATGGTCCCATGAAGTCGATGCCCCATACGTCAAATAGTTCTACTTCCAGCATGGTATTTAGTGGCATCTCTTTGCGGCTCGGTATGTTCCCAACTCTTTGGCACCTGTCGCATCTTTTAGCAAATGCATGAGAATCTTTGAATAGTGCTGGCTAAAAGAAACCAGACTATAGGACTTTTGCTGCTGTCCGATCTCCTCCGTAGTGACCGCCATATAATGAAGAGTGGTAATGTTGCAATATTCCCTCAATTTTGGATTCGGCCACACATCTCTGTATCATCTGATCGGCACACTTTTTGAATAAGAAGGGCTCGTCCCACATATACTGGTTTACCTCGAATAAGAACCTCCTCTTTTGCTGAAAATTGAAGTCGAATGGCACAATCCCGCTGACGATGTAATTTACAAAATTTACGTAGTAAGGGGTCTTTGTTGCTACTGTGAATAGTTGTTCATCCGGGAAAGATTCATTGATGATGGATTTATTAATTTCCCACTGTTGTTCATTCTCCAACCTCGACAAGTGATCGACCACTTGATTCTCTGTCCCTTTTCTGTCCCGAATCTCGAGAACCAATTCTTGAAGTAACAGGACCCAACGGATTAGTCTCAGTTTTGCATCTTTCTTCGAGATGAGGTATTTTATTGCTGAGTGATCTGTGAATACTACTACCTTTGTTCCAATTAGATAAGCTCGGAATTTATCGAACGCAAACACTACGGCTAGGAGCTCTTTTTTAGTTGTTGTGTAATTTACCAGCGCATCATTCAGAGTTTTTCTTGCATAGTAAATTGCATAGAAGACCTTATCTTTTCTTTGTCCCAATACAGCTCCTACTGCGTAGTCGCTTGCATCACACATTAACTTAAATGGTAATGTCCAATCTGGTGTAACTATGACTGGAGCGGTAACCAACTTTTCTTTCAACACTTCAAAAGCTTTTAGGCAGTTAGAATCAAACTTTAATGATATATCTTTCTCGAGTAATGAACACAAAGGTTTAGTGATCTTGGAGAAGTCTTTGATAAAACTTCGATAAAATCTTGCATGACCCAGAAAACTACGAATCCCTTTTACAAAATTAGGAGGTGGTAGATGTTCAATTGTTGCAATTTTCGCTCGATCCACCTCTAAACCTTCTGATGAAACCCGGTGGCCTAAGATGATCCCCTCCCGTACTATGAAGTGACATTTTTCCCAATTAAGAATCAAATTAGTGTCCACAGATCTCTGAAGTACTAATGGAAGATTTGCTAAGAAAAGATCGAAACTATACCCAAACATCGAGAAATCGTCCATAAATACCTCTACGTTTTGCTTCACCATGTCAGAGAATATAGCCATCATGTATCGTTGAAACGTAGCTGGTGCATTACATAACCCAAAAGACATCCGATAGAATGCGAATGTTCCGTAGGGGCACAGTGAAAGTTATCTTTTCTTGATCTTTGGGTGCTATGACAATCTGGTTGTAGCCCGAGTATCCATCCAACAAACAGTAAAACTGATGCCCTGTAAGTCTATCCGACATCTGGTCAATAAATGGTAGGGGGAAGTCATTCTTTCGGGTGGCTTTGTTTAATTTTTTGTATTCCATAAATACTCGCCATCCCGTTACCTTTCTAGTTAGAACTAGCTCATTGTTCTCATTTTCAACGACTGTCATTCCTCCTTTCTTGGGCACACACTAAACTGGACTAACCCATGAACTGTCCGATATTGGAAAAATGATGCCTGTATCGAGCCATTTGATGATTTCTTTCTAAACAACCTCCTTCATAATTGGATTCAATCTACGCTGCTGTTCCACCACCGACCTCGCATCTTATTCTAACAAAAATTTATGCATATAGAATGAGAGACTGATTCTCTTAATGTCGGCTATCGTCCATCCAATTGCAGTTTTAAACTCTCGAAGTACTCTTAGTAACTTCGCCTCTTGTGATTCTGTGAGAGAAGCTGAGATGATGACGTGTAATGTAGAAGATTATCCTAGATAGGTGATAAGTGGATTTTATGACCACTTATTCGGATAGTAACCAACTCATTCTGTTGCTCAAACTCAAGTATCATTGTGCGTTATATGTGTTTTTGCTTTGTTTTGTGATTTTCAGGTTTAAAAACTCTCCAGGTGCAAATTAAGCTTAAAAGGGCAAAAGAACGCTTAAATGGGGCAAAGCACTGAAATGGGCTTAAAGCATGAAGATAGCATGGGTGAGGAAGCAATGAAGGTGATGCCACAAGTCTAGAGGCCAAAAGGAGCAAGAATGGCATTTGAAGCAAAAATGGGAAGGAAATGCAATTCCGGACATCGCTTGGGGGATTTATGTTCATTTCTTATTCTTGGATTGGAGCTTAGTTCATATTGTAGAGCATCTTCTAAGATTTCCAGAACATCTTGAATCATCCCAATCGGAGTTCGGAGGAGAGTTAAGCCCCGTATACCAAAGGACGTTAAACTCCACTATTCTGGGTTTCTATTGCACATCTGTCACTTGGAGCTCAATTTCAGCCTTCATCCATCCATTATTTCTCAATGCTTAAAGAATAAAAGTTGTAGAGCTCTTTGATAGCTTCGATTTGACAGGTGGTAGGCCTCGTAACTCCTCCCGGATCAAACGTTATAGCCGTTTTACCAGAGGACTCTGCAGTAGAAAAGCCTTGGCGCGGGCGCGCGGATTCTAGTGCATTTTTGGGCGTGGCCGCGCCAGTTCCCAGCTGTGCCAGACTTGACTTTTCAATTGAACGGGACTTGGCTTTTGATTGGGATATAAGGGGGCGCATTTTGGGGAAGAAAGGGTATCAAATATTGGCCTTAAGCCCTAGCCCTAGCTTGTTCTTCCATTTCCCTTACATTTCTTGTATAGATTAGGAGTAGATTAGTGTTAGATTAGGGTTTAGTTAGTTAGTTAGATTCTAGGGTTAGATTAGAGAAGAAGATTGAAGCAAGAGATTGACATTGAAGATCCACACTTGGACACAGAACAAATATTTGCAATTTCTATCTCTTCACTCTCCTTGTATTCAATTTGTATTTGGATAATGTATAATCTACTTGTGGATAATATATTCGGGTTGTCTATAGCTTAAGCATATTTTGAGGTTTCAATGGAACCTAATGAGTAGTTTAATTTGATATTCCTTCCATGATGGTCTTATTTGATTACTATGTGTTTGTCTATTGCGATGTATGCTTTCATTGCTTAATTAAGTCATGACCAATTACTGTTATAACCCACATGGGATTGAAAGACGAAGTGTGGGTTTAGATCTAATCGTAGTAGCGGGCGATTGTATGTTCACATGGCATTGGACGTACGATTTGTGATTAGGATAGACATATACCGAAGCGCCTCTTGTAGTCAATAGAGGACTTGACCTTAAACCCTATTTATTTGTAAACACCATAGACATTTAGGGGTTTAAATAATGTGGGTGTTCACGTGCGTTCTATCATCCGTGGATTGCACGTGATATGGATTAGGTGCATCGAAAGATGGCCTTCTCTTACCTTCGTGTTCTCGGCTAACAACTGTAATGATTAATTTGACCTAAGTGGAAGTGTGTCGACTTAGACGAATCATTAGGGGAAATTGGAATCTCTTATCTTTATTATCTGATTTTACTCTAGGATTAATTAGTTTAAGTTACTTCCTTGCCTAGTTTAAAGTAGTTTTAATTCTTTCTCTTTACCACCCGTTTAAATAAGACTGAAATGATTATGTGCTAGTGTTTTGGCGACCTATTATCCATTAATTCTCCATGGGAACGATCTTTACTTACTCTTTATTACTTGTTGGCCGCGTATACTTGCGCGAATATATTGAGTGATAAATTGGCCAATAAGTTTTTGGCCCCGTTGCCAAGGAACTAATTGGATAACTGTTTGCCAACATTAGTTTCAATCAAATTAGTCTTAATTTAAACATTTTTATTTTTATTTAATTCTCTTCCTATATTCTCTTCTCAGTTACAATGGACTTGAATTTCTATCCATGGAACCAAAGGCAAGAGCAACCAAGGGAAGCATAGAATGATGGCGTCAACCCAATTGCAACACTGTCAGCACAACTAGAGGTTCTCTCAAGGAAGTTGGATACTGTTTCAGCCCAACGAAATCGAGAGCTAGTTACTTCATATGACTATAGTGCTGGAGCTTATATAAGCCATCAGGAGCCTATCAGGTATGGCCAGGAGCAGTATGGGGGTGGTTATTCCTACACCAAACCTTATCCCACTTATTAGCCAGATTGGGGGTATCACCCAGACCCTTCAGCAAACCCTTCATCAGACTATTATCAAGACCAGTACTGGGATTCAAATCCTGTTTACGCCCCAGAATGCACTTTCCAGACTCCAGTTTACGAGCCTCAAAATAATTTTGAGGGTGACACATAAAATGCAAGCTTGGAGGAAGGAAGTGGCATAGAATCGCTAAAGGACATCTTGAATGAGCAACAGAAGTCATTCAAGAGTATTCATAATTGGGCAGAGCAGATTAGCAAGGCCTTGATGATAGAGGATGAACAAGGGATGCAAAACCATACTGTGAGCTATCAAGAACAATATGAGCCAAGTCCAACTTATGCACCAGAACCCCCATATCAATCCCCATGTTTACAAGGAGAACAGTCTCCAATGGAATTCATGTATAGGAGCTTAGAAAGCCAAGAGGAGAGGCTTACGAGCCAAGAGCAATGAAGCCAGAAATTCCAAAATCAGATGGCCCTAATCCACAACACTCCTACCAATGAGCATCATTACATGGAGCCCGAGGCTGAAACAAAAAAGGTAGGATTGGAAATTATGTGGGGGAATTCCATAGCATCAACAGAGGAGACCTTGATTGAGCAAGAGCAATCGATTGAGGATCTTCAGATTTGGGTGGAGCAGATTAGCACGACATTAAGGAAGGAGGAGGTATGTGAACAAGAGACAACAGTACAAGATTGTGTGCCTCCAATGACTAAAGCCGTGAGTTATGACCCTCAGAAAGATTGGTGCTATAAGATGGATGCAGAGACTGATGAAGAGCCTGAGGTGCACTTGGAACTGGACGAGCGAAAGGCAATGGACATCTAGGAGCCAATTGGGGCTGTGGAGTATGAATGTGAACCAACAGTGACAATCCACCAAGAGCCTCCTCCGCCTAAGTGGAACAAGCCAGTCAAGTTTGCACACCCTTGCCACCTTGGTAGCCACATTACAGAGCCGGATCTCGATGATATGAGAGAGTCCGCAAGCTTCAAAACGTAGTGGTCAGAAGAGAAGAGAATAGAAGAAGAAATCGTTGTGTTGTATGAACCTTAAAGCCCAAACCAGTTCACATACACAATGGAACCCTTGCCTAGCCCCCCTACCTTTAGTACAGGGAATCCTTGTTCATATCATGTGCTAGGTAGTTTAAATCTGCATCCTCTCCCATTGGGAAGCCGCCAAAGTCACACAGCTATTCTGATGGATGGAGGGGTTCTCCAATACCGTCGGGGAGTTGGATAGCAGTGGTCAGACAAAGTCGAGCTAGAGGACTATAAATCAAGCGCTCGATGGGAGGCACCCCATCAATTTTCTCTATCTCTTTGTTTAATTCTCCATTTACATGCTTTCTATCACATTTCCATCCCCCTCGTTTAATTCTTATTAGTTAATATTTAGTTTAAATTTTTGCATACTGTAGGAATTAGGAGTTCATTGCCTATATTTTTGAACTTAGGTATGAATGCGTATATTTTTGGGATTACAGAGCTTATATCATACTTTTGATGCACTTGCATTACATTTACGCCTTTAGAGAATTTTTGGGAATATAAATGCATATATCTTTCCATGTTCATTCTCTTGATGTAAATAGATTTTATATACTTTTGTTAGTCTAGGAGGGCTTAATAAGTATTTTCTATGTATTTCAGGTCAAAGGCTTCTCGGAATGAATGAAAAGCAAAAGCCAACCTCAGTTCATGCAAAAAAAAAAATCTCCAGCAACAAAGTTTGATGGTCAGAGCGGCCGCACCCAATCCAAGGCATTACCAAGCGCCGCCGCGTCACACATAAATTGGCCCTGTCTTGGGAAAAATCCAGCAGATTTTGGGGGGTATCACTTCATGTCAATTATTAGTAGCCCCCAAAGCCTCAGTCCCTATAATCCCAAACCCTCAGTTCCTTAATGCAATCCCCCATCTCTTCCATTTTATGCACTTCCCCCCCACTACAAGCCTTAATTTTGAAAACTTCCTACCTCTTCAATCCAAAGTACCAATTCCCATCCACCTCATCCTCTCAACCTGATCAATTGAGACATTGAGTGTGGGATCTCTAGCAGAGCAAGATTGATATGGAGTTGGGTTGGTTCATTGAGTATAGTGTTGAGCGGGGTTTATTTTACCAAGAGCAGAGAGAGATGGGGAAACTTTTGAGAGGATGCCACTTCCTTTCATGAAACATAAGAAGCCGAATAGGGGAGTTTCTTTTTACCTTTACCTTCAATGAGGACATTGAACAGTTTAAGTTTGGGGGTATTGGTGTTTATTTTTCATATAGGTAATTCATTTCATGTTTTGCATGTAAATAGTTCATTGCATGTAAGTTAGTTCATATAGTGCATGTAGGTTGTAAATAGTTAAAATTTGTGAAACTTTTAAAAAAATTCTTTTGTTTTTGCATTCTGTTTTGTATTCTGTGTTAGAGCATACTGCATGAATCCAATTTTTAGTTTGTTAGTTATGTATGTTGCATGTGAAGAAACTGAAATCACTTGATTGTTGAACTGATTTGAGACTTAAGCCTGATTTCATGGTCATATATGTAAATCCTTACTTATCAGATACTGTGTAACCAGTAAGCACGATAGAGTAAACACCATGATATGCTAAGTTTAAATGTTTACATACTTGTCTTCTGGTGGAAAACTATATTTTAATAAAAGAGTTTCAGTTCCCATATAATAATAACTAGACTGTTAAAAGCTTAAGTTTGGGGGAAACAGAGGACATGCATGATATATGCGGGGAGATGGAGCGTAAGACGCAGTCCCTTGAAGGAGAAGAAAAAGAAAAAGAAAAGAAAAGAAAATGCATTGAAAAAGAAAATTAGAATAAACACTTCGGCTACGTCGAGTTCTGTGGCCTTTGATATTCGAGCAAGTAAGCCCTAGGGGTGTCTCTACACCCAGCGCCCTAAGGCCGTCTAGTCTGGGAGTCGTTGGTTGAAAGCTTGCTACATGGATATCATTGAAAAGCCTAAGAGAACTAGGCATTGCACAGTCGAATGTGTACACGGGAAAGTGCGAATACGCCCTCGTGAGTAATAAAAGCTTAATGAAAACCCCCTATTGACTCTTAACTCTAGTAATGCACGATCTTAGTTAGAACTTATATGATTTACTGTTTTTCTTAAGTTAAAGCTTGTTTTTCCCCTAAGAAGCATAGTAGGTGAGTTATTTATATGAATGCATATCTAATGGTTGCTAAGCACACAACGCACAATACATCAGTGTTGACAGTTTTGGATTTATAGAATATGCCTTATGGTCTTGCTTTGGGTAGCTTATCTGTTCGACTAGCTCGTGGTTTTTTGAGGCATTGCTTTGAAAGTTTAATACTGGCTGGGAACTTGGATTCGCATTCATGATAGCGTAGGTTGCATACATTGTAGATACGACATTGCATCTTTTGTTTAGTTTTGTTTTGGTTGCTTGAGGGCCAGCAACATTTAAGTTTGGGGATATTTGATAAGTGGATTTTATGACCACTTATTCGGATAGTAACCAACTCATTCTGTTGCTTAAACTCAAGTATCGTTGTGTGTTTTATGTGTTTTTACTTTGTTTTGTGATTTTCAGGTTTAGAAACTCTCCAGGTGCAAATTGAGCTTAAAAGGGTAAAAAATTGCTTAAATGGGGCAAAGCACTGAAATGGGCTTAAAGCATGAAGATAGCATAGGTGAGGAAGCAATGAAGGTGATGCCACGAGTCTAGAGGCCAAAAGGAGCAAGAATGGCATTTGAAGAAAAAATGGGAAGGAAATGCAATTCCAGACATCGCTTGGGGGGTTTATGTTCATTTCATGTTCTTGGATTAGAGCTTAGTTCATATTGTAGAGCGTCTTCTAAGCTTTCCAAAACATCTTGAATCATCCCAATCGGAGTTCGGAGGCTAGAGTTAAGCCCCGTATACCAAGGGACTGTTAAACTCCACTGTTTTGGGTTTCTATTGCACAACTGTTACTTGGACCTCAATTTCAGCCTTCATTCATCCATTATTTCTCAATGCTCAAAGAATAAAAGTTGTAGAGCTCTTCGATAGCTTCGATTTGACAGGTGTCAGGCCTCGTAACTCCTCCCGGATCAAACGTTATGACCATTTTACCAGAGGACTCTGCAGCAGAAAAGCCTTGGCGCGGGCGCGTGGATTCTAGTGCATTTTTGGGCGCAGGCTGTGCCAGTCCCCAGCTGTTCCAGACTTGACTTTTCAATTGAACGGGACTTGGCTTTTGATTGGGATATAAGGGGGCTCGTTTTGGGGAAGAAAGGGTATCAAATATTGGCCTTAAGCCCTAGCCCTAGCTTGTTCTTCCATTTCCCTTACATTTTTTGTATAGATTAGGAGTAGATTACTGTTAGATTAGGGTTTAGTTAGTTAGTTAGATTCTAGGGTTAGATTAGAGAAGGAGATTGAAGCAAGAGATTGACATTGAAGAGCCACACTTGGACAAAGAACAAAGATTTGCAATTTCTATCTCTTCACTCTCCTTGTATTCAATTTGTATTTGGATAATGTATAATCTACTTGTGGATAATATATTCGAGTTGTCTATGGCTTAAGCATATTTTGAGGTTTCAATGGAAGTTAATGAGTAGTTTAATTTGATATTCCTTCCATGATGGTCTTATTTGATTACTATGTGTTTGTCTATTGCGATGTATGCTTTCATTGCTTAATTGAGTTATGACCAATTACTGTGATAACCCACATGGGAGTGAAAGATGAAGTGTGGGTTTAGATCTAATCGTAGTAGCTGGCGATTGTACGTTCACATGGCATTGGACGTACGCTTTGTGATTAGGATAGACATATACCGAAGCGTCGCTTGTAGTCAATAGAGGACTTGACCTTAAACCCTATTTATTTGTAAACACCATAGACATATAGGGGTTTAGATAATGTGGGTGTTCACATGCGTTCTATCATCTGTGGATTACACGTGATATGGATTAGGTGCATCGAAAGATGGCCTTCTCTTACCTTCGTGTTCTAGGCTAACAACTGTAATGATTAATTTGACCTAAGTGGATGTGTGTCGACTTAGACAAATCATTAGGGGAAATTGGAATCTCTTATCTTCATTATCTAATTTTACTCTAGGATTAATTAGTTTAAATTACTTCCTTGCCTAGTTTAAAGTAGTTTTAATTCCTTCTCTTTACCACCCGTTTAAATAAGACTGAAATGATTATGTGCTAGTGTTTTGGCGACCTATTATCCATTAATTCTCCATGGGAACGATCTTTACTTACTCTTTATTACTTGCTGGCCGCGTATACTTGCGCGAATATATTGACCGATAAATCGGCTAACAGTAGGTATACCTGAGGTGACTCGATAATTGCTTCAATTCTAGGATTGGAGGTTCCTCAATTGATGTCTTTGGCTGTGCTTTTTCTTTCTAAGATCGATCTAATTCTTCAAATCTCTTTCCATATGGCCTGAATGAAGGAGATGCGTTTAATAGGTGTAAATACTCCAAAGAATCTGGAAAGTCTGCTGCATCTGAATTTCCCAACGCTGTATCAAGTGGAACCCCGAATACATTACTTGCCACGAACTCTTGTGCCACGGTCTCAACTAAGTCAATCGAAAAATAATCCTCGGTCTCTTTTGGAAAATGCATTGCCTTGAACACATTGAATATTACCTCTTGATCCTGTATCCTCATCGTGAGTTCTCCTTTCTGGACATCAATCAGTGTTCTCCCCGTGGCTAAGATTGGACGCCCAAGTATGATGGGAATCTCCTTATCTTCCTAAAAGTCAAGCATAATAAAATCCACTGGGAAGAAAAATTTGTCTACCTTCACCAGTATGTCTTCTACAATTCCCTGAGGGTAAGTCAAAGACCTGTCTGCTAGCTGGAGGGGCACGTTGGTGGGCTTTACCTCAGGTAAACCCAACTGTGTGTAGATGAATAACGACATCAAATTGATATTAGCCCCCAAGTTGCATAGTGCTTTTCCAAAAGAATTTTTTCCCAACACTACACGATATAGTGAAACTACCTGGGTCCTTGATCTTTGGTTGTAATTTATTCTGTAGAATTGTACTACACTCCTCTGTAAGTGCAACAATCTCAAACTCTTCTAACCTTCTTTTTCTCGACAGGATTTCCTTCATGAATTTCGCGTAACTCAGCATTTTTTCTATGACTTCAGCGAACAGGATATTAATATGCAATTTCTTGAATACCTCCACAAACTTTGAAAATTGCTTCTCTTCTTTCGCTTTCCGGAGTCTCCCTGGATGTGGAATTGGTGGCACATAAGCTTCGGGCTTGTTCATCTATGCCTTTTCTCATGTTTCACCTGATGTTCCTTCCTCTTTCGCTGACTGCACCTCATTACTCTCATCAGTAGATACTTTCTTAGTTAGCTCTTCTTTAGCTGCATCTTCTAAATTTTTCCCTTTTCTTAGGGTGATTGCCTTACAGTGCTCTTTTACATTCCTTGGGTTCATTTCTGTAGTCACTGTGCAATGCTCCTTGAGGGCTAGAATTCATAGATGTAGCCAACTGTCCGATCTAATTTTCAATATTCCATAGAGTTACCTCATGAGTATTCTTCCATGTCTCGTTATCCTTGATGTATCTTACTAACAATTCCTTAAGCTCTGGTTTTCTTTCTTATTGTGTTGGCAGTTGTTGTTGTCTTGCCTGAAATCTTGGGGGTGCGGCTTGTCGTGGAGCTTGTGATTGAGCTTGTTGCTAATTTTGTTTATTACTCCACGAAAAGTTTGGGTGATTTCTCCAACCTGGATTATAGATGTTTGAATTTACCCCATACTGCTGTTGCTAACCATAATGCCCTACAAACTGTACTGACTCAGTGTTGATAGCACACTGATTTGCTGGATGGGCCCCTGCACATAATTCGCATACCACTTCCACTTTTTGAACATTATGTACACCTAGAGCATCTATCTTCTTCGTCAAAACTGACACCTGCGCTGATAGTGCTGTTACGACATCCAACTCCAATACTCCTACTACCTTCGGTTGAGACGTTCTACTTATTGGCCATTGGTAGTTGTTAGCCGCCATTATTTCTAACAGGTCATATCCATCCTCACAACTTTTTGCATTCAACACCCCACCTGCAGCGACATCTATACTGGTTCTCAAATGCCAGTCTAGACTATTATAGAAGGTGTGAACCTATAGCCATACCGGCACCCCATGGTGTGGACATTTTCGAAGCAGCTCCTTGTACCTTTCCCAAGCTTCGTATAATGACTCTGAATCAAACTATTTGAAGGAAAGGAAAACATCCCGCATGTTTGTCGTCTTCGCTGGTGGGAAGAATTTGGCAAGAAACTTTTGCGCCAAATCATCCCACGTTGTGATGGATCTGGGTGGCAATGAATGTAGCCAATTCTTCGCTTTGTCTCTCTAGGTAAACGAAAATAACCTCAGCTTCACTGCATCTTCTGTCACCTGATTAAATCAGAATGTATCGCAAATTTCCAGAAAACTGATCAGGAGATCGTTGGGATCATCCGTTGGTGCTTCCCCGAAATGGCATGAGTTTTTGATCATATGAATCGTGCCTGATTTGATCTCAAAACTATGTGATGTAATAGCAGGTCATGCAATACTAGACTGAATGTCTGTAACCTTCGGCATTCCATAATCCCGCAGTGGATTGTACTCTTCATTATCTTGATTTGCCATTGTCCCCTGATTAGCTCTTCGTCCTTGGCGGAAAGTTCTTTCAATTTCGCTGTCGTAAGGAACTAGCTCGGATCCCTTGGACCGTGTTTTCATAAACAACTGAAAATACACTGTGCATACACAAATCCTGGATCACTTCTTGAACAGACTTGAACAGAATTTAAGCATGTAAAACCAAACAACTAAAATAAAAATCTGTTTGAATAATCTAAATTATATAAAAATTAATAATAAAATAATTATTAAAAATCTTTCCCCGACAACGGTGCCAAAAACTTGTTGTCCGATTTATACAATAACAATTACGCGCAAGTGCACACGGTCAATCAAGTAATATAGTAGTAAGAAAAGTGTCGAACCAACAGGGAACAATTATCAAACAACTATTTCGATTATCTAATTTCTATTAATTTGTTCTATTTAAACAATCACTCCATTTGATTTGTGAGAATTAACTAAATTAAAGTGATTAAAAATCAATTAACTGACAATTAATGAAAACTAGATGATTAAAACATAGGAATACAATTTCCCCAATTACTCCACAATAACTCTCTTACCTTATTTCCACTTAATCTATTCCACCAAATTGACAACTAGGTTTACTTCAAAATTTATTAACACCTTTCGATTATTAGCAAAAATATTTATTTTACTACTTTCGTGTAAAATACTTAAAATAGATTCATTAAATTCATATCTGTATAACAGTTGCACATGGCATATAAGTAATATCGTCTTATACACTGCTATATGATTCTAATTAAGAATCAACAAATTCATGTGTTGCTATATTCAGTTCTAATCTAAGTTATCCTCTTTCAATTCAATTAAAGATATGATATTAATCGTTGGCCAAACAATCATTCAATTATGCACAGAATATATCAATTAACTTTGAAGAATTATCAAGTGAAAATAATAGTAATTGAATTAAACATCATAAAAGGCACCATTGTACTCCTAATAGAGATTTAGTTCATCATCAACTTGGGAACACAAAGATAATAATTAATCAACATCATGATATGGAAATTAATTTAATAGGAAGAAGGAAAAACTCTGTCGATGCTCTTCAATCTTCACTCCAAAGCCTATCTCATGAAATCTCCAATGTAGTATCAACTTGCTCCACAAGAATAGCCTCTAAAGATTTTCAGTCAAGAGATCCTTAAAACTAAGAGAATAACTAGTATTTATAGACCTCTTATCAAAATCCTATTACAATTGGTAAGTCAAAATCCTTTTCTAACTCAATTTTATAAATTAAAAGACAAAATATGGTATTTCCCGTCTGACCGGCGTGCCCTGCGCCTGATTCAAAGCCTAGCTCGCACGGCCCGCGCCCAACTGTCAGATCGCCCAAATTTCCCAGCTTTTCTCTTCAATTTCATTTGCTATCCTGCTCCACTCCTCTCACCTGCAATGTGTCATAAAAACACCGCAATTAACATGAACTATACCAAAAAACTCACAATATATCAAGCTAAATGAGGTCAAATAATAGGTTTTCAACCTACTCATCAATATTATTATTCATAGCCAATAATTAATAATAATAAAAATTAATCTCTCACTATTTAATTATTTGCTCATAAATTTAGTATAATCATATAAAATAATTCCATCATTAAATCGTTTCTTCATTACTTTAATAAACTAATATTAATCAATCTCATTATTAAATCATTCCTTCATTAATTTAGATAATGAATTTTTTAATCTTCCATTATGCCACGCTAGGCAATTCCCAAAAGCTTTAAATTAAGCTTTCCATCAAATCCATCATAACACATGGTTGTCACCTACTTAACTTAATTTAATAGAATTTTTATATCCCATGTCACAACAATATTTATTTATATTCAAATAAATATTCAATTTTTATTAATATAATTTTTAATATTAATCAAAAAATTCTCGAATATTACATCCTCCCCTCCTTATAAGAATTCTGTCCTCGAAATTAGTACAAGGTTCCACAAATAGATGGGGATAGTCCCTCCTCATTTTATCCTCTAACTCCCACGTAGCCTCCTTGGCATCGTAGTTTGGCCAAATAACTTTTACAGAAGATATAACTTTATTTCTCAAAGTTTGTCCTTTTTATCTACTATTTGGACAAAAATCTCCTTGTAAGTCAAATTCATCTCTACCTGAATGGACTCATAGGATATTACGTGCTTATAATCAGGCTTGTACGGACGTAGCACGAAAATGTGAAACACGTTGTGAATGTGTTCTAGTTCAGGCGGTAAAGCTACCTTTTACGCCACTTCACCTACTCGCTTCAAAACTTCGAATGGTCCTATGAACCTCGGACTCAATTTCCCTTTCTTACCGAATCGTATCTTCCCTTTCTAGGGACACACTTTCAAAAATACGAAACAACCAACTTCAAAGTCTCGGTCCTGACGGTGCAAATCTGCAAACTTATTTTGGCGATCTTGAGCTGCTACTAATCTGGTTCTTATCGTAGTTACTACCTCGGCTGTTTGTTGAACTAATTTCGGCCCCAAAATTTGTCGTTCTCCGACTTCGTCCCAACACAACGTTGTTCTGCACTTTCTCCTGTAAAGAGCTTTGTACGATGGCATGCCGATACTCGCATGATAACTATTATTGTAAGCAAATTCTACTAAGGGTAGATGGTCGTCCCAATTCCCTTTGAAGTCCATCATGTAAGTTCTAAGTATGTCCTCTAGCATTTGTATAGTCCTCTCACTCTGTCCGTCTGTCTGAGGATGATAGGCGGTACTCAACATTAAATGTGTTCCCATCCTTTTTTGCAAACTTTTCCACAAATTGGATGTGAAGCGCAGATCCCGATCAAAAATAATTGATACCGACACTCCATGTCTCGAAACAATTTCTTTTACGTACAGGCTTGCTAACTGATTTAAATTGAATCGGATCTTGATTGGTAGAAAATGAGATTTCTTCGTTAGTCGATTCACGATAACCCAAATAACATCATAACCTTTCTATGTGACTGGAAGTCCTACATCAAAGTCCATCGTAATGTGCTCCCATTTTCACTCTGGTATTTCTAATGGTAAAGTAGACCAATTTTCCTTCGAGGTTCTTCCTTGACTGATTGACAAGTAAGGCATCTACTGAAACACTCTGCCACCTCTCGTTTCAGATTGGGCCACTAAAAATGTTGTCTAAGATTTTGGTACTTCTTCGTGCCTCTTAAACGAACAGAATACGTCGTAGTGTGTGCTTTGTGCAAGATTTCATCTCTCAGTTTGGTTACAACTGGCACCCATACTCGTCCCTAAAATCTCAACATATCGTCCTTATCCATCTTGAACTTGTCTTCTTCATTTTCTACTATTCTCTTTCTTATCTTCTCGCATTCTTCGTCCTTCCCTCGTGATTCCTTTACTCTATCCAATAATGTTGGATGAGCTTCTATTACAAATATTTTTTCTTCATACCTTCCAGGTCCGTTTACTTCTATTTCTAATTTCTCCATTTCTCTTATTAACTCCTCCTGAGTTGTTAACTTGAACAATTTCTCCCTTTTCTATTCAACGCGTCAGCTACTACGTTTTCTGTGACGCCCCCAGAATATGTCCAGTCAACCCAACCCATTCTGAGTCGCCAAATACATGGTACAGAATTCAAATACAAACTTTATATCACACGGTCGTGCAAAATACGACCACACAACTGTGAGTGTCAATACAAATATGTAGAAAATATTAATATTCAAACTAAGTCCTCATTACAAATATTATCACACTATTTATCAGAAATAGTGAGGACTACTACTGCTCTAACTCAGACCATCACTTTGTCCCCCGACTAGTTCCTGCGACATTCTCATTTCCTGAAGAGGACAATAGATGAAAAGGGTGATCTCAACTAACCCAGTAAGGAATATTATGACTAAGATAATGAAATATAAATTATCGTTAGTCTTCAACAATTCAGATAAAATATTATTGACAACAAGTTTTAGATCAATATTCGCAGCGAAAATAATAATTCATTAGAAGAGTTAAGCGGAGAATGAAGTCTACTATCTTCTATGATTTAAAAGTTCATCATCAATATTTTATCCTTGTAACATCAATCAATATACATCTCGAATCAAATATTCATCTTTGCACTACATCCAAAGATATTCATTTGTATTATCAATTGGTCATGTTCATCTCAACACCTGTCATCTTTGCACTACGGCCAAAGATATTCATCAGGTAATCATTCATCTTTGCTCTACAGGACAAATATATTCAGTTATATCACCATTTAGGACTGAGGATGATGAAAAATATTTTAAAGAACGAATCCAGTGTGATAAAGGACAAAGACTAAGGATTCGTAATCTAATTTATCCAAGTTCAAAAGTACTCCATAATAATACTTTGTGGAGCAAAATTCAAGAATAAAGCTCAAAACTTAGATCCAATCAAAGATAAGAACTTTAACAAGCAACTTGGATATATAGAAGAAAATTTAATTTTTCCGTGAATAGTGCCGTATACGTGAATAGTAACCCCGACAGAAAAGTAAGAATTTCATAATAAAATCCATGATAATATTTTGGTATAATGATATTGAAAAGAATAACATCATTTATGAAAGAAAATAACATCCCTTACCTCAAAAGAATGGTATTTCTGACTGGAATATCGGATATAATACCGAAGAAAACTTGCACTGAATAGTAACACTCAAAGTATCTAAATACTCACAAAAATATGCTCGATATTATAGAGAGAGAAAACTTCTGATTCTGGTGTGATTTTCAATTCTAACCTAAGCACCCTATTTATAGGAAAAGCTTAGGATGCCAAAGTAGACTTTTTAATAAAATAATATTTTTTTAAAAAAAAAATTCCAGCCGCCTCGTGAGAAAAAAATTCAGAATTTTCCAAGCAATGACAAAAGTGGGGCCCACCATTTTATTAAAAAAATATTTATTTTTGAAACTTCAATAATTCATAATAAATAGCCCTTTTATCAGAAAAATATAAATGATATTTTCTTACCATAAGAACTTTAATTCTCTACAACTTTGTAGAAGGAAATTTTTCCAAATTTCAAACATAAATTATTCGAAATCCATAAACTGATGATTTTTCACACCAAAATACTGATAAAAACACATCAGCACTAATTCCTTCTTTTATATCCACAAAATAAATATTTTCTTATCATATAAATCAATAATTAATTATTCACAAATAATATTACAGAACTACATTATTGACAACCAGGTCGTTCCTAGGAAAGAGGGGGCCTTTCGATAAGGACTTCTCCTTACTGACGCGCAATTAAATAACCCCTCCTAGACGGAACTTCCTTAGACATTGTCAATAATGCTATCTAATAATATTATTCAAATAATATGAATTATTGAGTTGATAATGTGAAATACTGTGCAGTGACAATTATTGAATCAATAATACAAAATATCAACGGTAGCAATTATTGAATCAATCATATAAAATAGCAACGTAACAATTATTGATATAAAATATCAACGTAGCAAATATTGAATCAATAAAATATCATGCAATTATTGAATCAATAATATAAAATATTGAACAGTAATTACTGTAACAATAATTGAGTAGTGACTTCTTACGTAAGAATCAATAATTCAAAATACTGTGCAATACCGTGTGCTACTGTGCAACACCGCGTATTACTGTATTTTAACCACCGGGTATTTTAACAGTACTAACGGTAACAACTACGCCGTTATTTTATAAAAAGGTTATTTCTGTCGTTTTCTATATTCGACAGTTATTCCGTTATGGGGCCCACAAATAGCTGCACCGTCGTCCGAATATTCCCTGACAACATGAATATTCCACGACCAAACAAATATTCCCCGACAACAATGAATATTTTATAACCACTTGCTTATTTTGAAATATTTGCACATTTCACCCATAGTTTTTCACATTTATCAAATCAACGCCTTACTATTTCGAAATAATATATAAGAAAATTAAATCTTTATTTATAAAAGTTTGGGTCTTACATTTTCCTTTCCCAGGTGATAAAGAATCTCGCAGTCATAATCCTTGATCAATTCCAACCACCTTCTCGGTCGCATATTCAACTTCTTATGTGTGAAGATATATTTCAGACTCTTTTTTCCCAGATTTTACTTTTCAGCTCCTGTAAACTCTGTTTCAACTTGAACTGGACCGAGCCGGAGGGGGTGGGGCCCACTTTAGGGAGCCGTAGGTAGAGGTGCGGCAGCCGCATGTGGGCCCGCTCCCTCCTATGAGTTTAAGTTGAGCTCCTGTGCCTTTTCAAATTTATTTTTAGTTTTGAATCCTAAAGGAAATCCGATTTTCTTTCTTAGATCTAGGAAGTTCGAGCAGGTTTTTCCTGATTTCATCAGCGCACAAACGCTTTGCACATCTTAGGTAATGTTTACATCCTTTCTTTTCCAGTTTTGATCGTCAGAATGTTGTAAACCACGTAGTGTGCTTTTAAACGCAATGTATCAAACATGTATGCTTATATGACTTGATAAAAATTTTCAAACTTCATAAGTATGTATATTTTACTGTGATGCACGTTTTGATGTAAGAAAATTAGAATTCTGAGATAGTCAATTGACGCCCTTTTTGATCAGTTTACTTATCCTTTTTGAGGCCTAGTGAGCTTGGACTTTCAACTTAAAAATATCCATGGTAATTTAGGTACCATGTGAAGTGTACTTTTGATTTTTTTTATAAATATGAACTGTTTCTATTTTTGGATAGGTGTGCTACTGAATGGCCACCTAGACATGCCTGTTTGTATGCAGACAGTCCATTTTACAAAGGAGACTTTGGCGAATTTTTTTCTAAAGCCTGAGTATTTCATAAACATGCTATTTTTGACTCTACTAGGGATTTTGACTGACCCATGCATGTTTTAGGACTTAAAAATGCATAAAATAATGCTTTAATTTAATAAGTTACAGGTTTAGGCTTACCCCACCCTTTCTGAGGTGTTTTGGAGACTTTGTCCAGATTATGGAGCCAGATAGACCCAGTAGTGCTAGCAGGGTCATTCCAGGAGTTAGACGGTGGATTGTCTTAGATGTTCCTCAGCCACGGCCAGCCCGGCCGCCTCGCAGATTGGCTGAGTCAGTGATTCGTCCTATCTGGGTTGATTCGCTGGTTAATGTGGACGATGAGGATGTACCTTTTGTTGATCCTGTTCTATGTCAGGCTCCACGTGCGGAGCTTCCATGCATTGTGGCACCACTTCAAGAGCTGCTGGGAGATTTGAGGTGCCATCCATCGAGATTCCTTTATGAAAATAAGGTGACTGAAGTTTTCCTTCTGAATTATCTTCCTTTCTTTCATTTACCATTTTAGGGCACATGTTTGATATGGGTGAGCTTTTTAACCCAGGTTCCTTGCTTTACGCAGCCCAGGGGAAACTGGTTCAATGTGCATTCTTTGTACTATACTCTGCATCCGGAGTACAGAGCCATTGTTGACACTTGGGGGTTTCAGATGTTCTGATCTATCCTTCCCGGCCGTTGCCGCTAGGGTTATTTGAGGGCATTATCTGAGCTCTGGTTGCACCAGCCTCAGTCTTTCCATTTGCTTGATTGCGAGGTGATGATAATGCATATGGACTAGAAGTTCATCACCGGGATATAGTTCGTAGGTTGGCCAGTGCCGGTTGTGGCGGACATTTCACCTACTTCCATTCAGTCCCTCTTGGGAGATCCTGCGACAACCATAAAGGGTCAGACGGTCCGTTCTGGTCCTTTGAGCGTAGATGCCTAGAGTGGGGCTTTCACTAAGCCTCTGCCTAATGATCAGAGGGTTAGAGATCGTATCCTGCGGCGACTATTTTTAGTGATCATCAGGGGTTGTTTCTTTACGAACAACTCTTCGACGGTGTCCTTTGCCCTGGTCAGTGCCACTCAGTATGTGGAGCGCCTCAGTAATTTTGATTGGGGTACCTACACCTTTGCCTATTTTCTTCGAGGGATATGCTTGCGCTCGGAGGGTGTGACGGAGGCTTGGTTATGCTTTTACCCATTCCTGCTGGTGAGTACATCTCTCTTGTACCTTTTTGATTCCCTCATTTATATTTGTCAGTCTTGATCACTGAGTACTTTTTATACTTGCATGCCCAGTTTTGGGCATACGGAAAGCTTCCTTGCCTACGTACTACCACTACTCTAGGCATGGAGACTTATCCGAGGGGACGGTGCTGGCATCACTCCACATTAACAGAGGTCCTTGCAGTTGAGGGATTCACTAACTCTAGCCTGCAATTAGAGCTATTGACGGCCGAATCAATCTCGTGGGTGCAGTATACCTAAGACTTTTTGACAGTGGGGTTTGAGGGCGATTTTCCCACTGGCCGGGAGTTTGCTATATCCACCCGCAGAGTCCCATTTTTGATAAAGGGAGGTTGCGAGCTCTATTTAGGGGAACGTGCTATTAGAAGCATTTCGGGAGAGATCTGTATTCCCATTAATTCTCCAGCTTGACATCATTGGCCATTAGCTCAACCACTTATAGACATTCTACTAGTGGGCATAGATTGCTTCACTCTATTAGAGGGTTCTTACAGCCAGGAGGCATTTCACAGCTGGTGGAGTCCTCATATCATTGGGGCTCAAAATCGTGCAACCCAGTTTATGGCAGATATGGTGCCAGGGGTCTGTGATGATGACAAACTGGATTGCTTGCCTCCGAGATCCGACTCATCTAAATCACATCACAAGATTGACCCAGCAATTTCAGAGGGCACATTTGTCCATCAGAGACCTTGGCAGATTCTTTTGCTCCTTCGAGCACTGGAGCAGGCCCTGATTAGGTCCATTTTCTTGCACCTTTGCAGGTGCTGATCCTTCCTTGTATCTACCAGACATTCTTACTGGCCGAGATTTTAAGACTCAGGAGGAGCTGAAGCAAGTTAATAGCCTGGATGCAGACATTCTTGATCTCTTTGGATAGCTTTTCTCACTATATCTTTTGATAGGCCTCTGTTTAGCTATTGGGCGGCTGTGCCCCATTTCTCGCTATATCTTTTGATATGCCTCTGTTAGTAGTTGGGCGGTTGTGCCCCATTTCCATGTACTTTGTATTTTATATTTCATTAGCGGACAGAGATGATGCTTGCAGTAGATAGTTTATTCTCGATATGCATGATATTTCCTATATATTGCATCATGTTTATCATTTTCATTATGCATATATTATGTCATGGATATGCACTTAGATATGTGAGTTTAGATTTGACCCCTGGATGGTCTTATAATACGGTGATACAAATGTCGTCATCTAACGATCAGCCGCATTGAGCACTCACCACCATCCTTGGTAGCATCCTCATTAAGGTCGTGGTACGATATTCTGTCCAATACAGCCAAAGGGACAGTAGATCAGATGTTGGGGCATTCCTTGGCCCTTCTAGATTTCCAGGTTCCATAAGGATTTATAGACGACATTCTATCCTACTGGATACCTGAGCGGCAGGTTTTCCATTTTGGAGGGAACGAGTTGACCCCGCCCCTAGAGGAGTATGAGCGGCTTACAGGTTTAGCACTGGACTTGCCTTGCGCTCACACGGCTATCAGGAGGAGACCATTCATGCGTATGTCAGGTCTGAGACATAGAGTAGTCACTGATGAGATCATGTCATGAGATGTGATCTCTATCAACTTTCAGATCGATCGCTTCAGCCAGCTAGATAGCTATGGTGGACACTCTGGGGATTTTATCACTTTGGCAGATAAGTGGTATTTGGCCCAGGTAGACGTCTTATTGTTGAACATCATGGCTTACGTATATAATCCACTATATTTAGACCATTTAGATATTGGTTTGATGGTCGTGGTCCGTGCCCTTAAACAAGGTAGTACTATTCTGCCGATGATATTGACCGAGACCTTAAGTTTGGCTACCTTTTACAGCACCCATCCTGAGGGGTTTTTTAGAGGTAGCTCTGTCCTGCTGTATGTATGGCTCATGACATATTTTTGTCCGATTGGCACCTTTAGACACAATGGATTCTGCTTTACCCATGAGATAGCCCTGTCCTACTCCTTCCAGCCGGTAGAGTGTTCAGATGCAGTGGCATGGCCTGCCTTTCTATCAAATATTGAGCCTCCCTTTTTGATTTTTTCATGCTCAGGGCTTGTCTCCCCTAACAGCTTCATCACCCATGCTAGTTGGCATGGACTATCTGCCCCTAGCGGGATTAAGAGGGGTGACCACTTACCATCCATTGGAAATTATGGGTCATTTTAATTAGTTTTAGAGCCTACACCAGTTTGAGTGGCCGTTGATCAGCGGATATCAGCTTCACCTCTATCGTCAGCTGACCTGATCAGGATTTATGAGTGTTGGACTAATAGAGAGAGGGCTAATTTCTCTACTAGCCATCCGGATCGATCCCCAGAGTATTCAGCTTGGTTAGAGTCTGATATAGCAGCAGTTGCGATTATCTAGTTAGCTCCGATCATAGATTCAGATCAAGAGGAGCCTATGGAGGATCCTGCTTCTCCCACGGAGGACAATTTGTTTATGGGTTTGACAGCACCGTTAGTTAATGATCCACCGACTGTTCCTGCCGGCACAGATCCAGCTATTGTAGATTCACTAGCTCGGATGACTTTCGAGAGAGATCAGGCTAGGGCATTGATGTTGACGGCCCTTTCTAGCAGAGATACAGCTGTCGTCGCCAGAGACGAGGCTCGAGCTACTTGGGATACGGCAGTGATTGAAAGAGATGAGGCTTGATCTTCTCGAGATGCGACTTTCCCTGAGATTGAGGAGAGTTTGATTGCCAGGGATGCTGCCTTTGTGTAGTGGGACGAGGCCATAGCCACCCGAGATATTCATATTGCTGACAGTACTTCCCTCCGATCATATACACATGGCCTGGTTGCAGACATGAGTGCTTACATAGATGGTCACAACGCCACTATACAGATGGCTGTGGATGTTCTTTCTCGTATGGAGACTAATGGTATTACGCTTGCAGCTGCTCTCGCATCTTTAGAGAGAGATGCCATGTTGGCACTGCTATCCCGCTTGTCTATGGATCCATAGTTTTGCTTTGTTTTCCCTGCACATACTAGATCAACCATTTTTGTCATGTTCAGGACACTATGCATATATTAAACATATATCAGAGAAATATATTTTGATTCACTTCAATGTTGGATATTTATTGTCATTGCTGGTCATACGTACTCCCGGGCTGAGGGAGATCAGGTCATTCGTAGTTCGATCTTCTAATAAAAACCAAAACTGATTCGACCGATTCGTATGACCAGGATGATGGCTGGCATGTTTTTCAGACATAGCACCTTTTTATGGTGTTTGAGTTGATGAGTTGGGGAAATTTGCTCCCGTCTATCTCTTGCAATCTGATAGCTCCTCCTGTCAACACTTCTTTGATAATGAAAGGGCCTTCCCAATTTGGGGCGAATTTTCCTTTGCCTTAGTCTTGATTTGCCAGAAATTTCTTTAGCACTAGGTCATTTTCTTTGAATTGCCGGATTAAGACTTTTTTGTTGTATGATCTAGCGATCCTTTGCTGATATAACTGCGCGTGGAAAATAGCTGTAGCCCTCTTTTCATCTATCAGGGACAGCTGATGGTACCGCTCATGCAACGACTGATCTTCTTCCATTTGAGCGTCTATTAACACTTGCAAAGACTCCATTTCTACTTTTATGGGAAGTACTGCTCCCATGCCATAGACCAATGAATAGGGGGTAGCCCCAGTAGAGGTACACATTAACATCCTGTATGCTAACAGAGTCAGAGGCAACAGGTCATGCCATCCTTTGTGATTGGCAGACATTTTCTGCATAATCTTCTTGATGTTCTTATTGGCCGCTTCAACAGCACCATTCATCTTGGGCCGATAGATGACAAAATTGAGATGCTTGATATGAAACTTGCTGCATAAATCTCTCATCATCTGATTGTTTAGGTTCTTAGCGTTGTCTGATACGATCACCTCCGGTTGTCCATATCGACAGACAATATTATTTCTGATAAAACCACTGATTACCTCCTGGATGACTTTGGGAAAAGAGGCATCTTTAACCCACTTGGTAAAATAATCGATTATGGTGAAGATGAATCAATGTACGTTACTGGCTTTGGGTTCTATTGGCCTAATCGCATCCATTCCCACATAGAGAAAGGCCATAGCGAACTCATGTTGTGCAGCTCATTTGGAGGAGCATGAATAGCTTTTTCATGGACTTAGCATTGATAGCATCTCCTGATATGATCATCGCAATCATCTTTGAGAGAGATCCAATAATGCCCTGTTCTCAATATCTTCTTGGCCAGTAGATGACCGCTCATGTGTGGACAACAGACTCCACCGTGGACTTCATCCATCAGTCTCTGGGCTTGCTCTTTGTCATGGCATCGTAACAGGACTATTCCAGCATCCCTTTTGTAGAGTGTGTCTCCGCTCAGATAGAACTTCATAGCCATTTTGTGAATCCGCTTTCATTCGACTTGACTTACCCTAGCCGGTGTAGATCCATCTTGGAGATATTCCTTGATGTCTTGATGCCAAGGCTTTTTGGTAGGAGGTATCTCATCTGATATTTCTCCAATGTAATTCCTGTATGTCGGGGCCTTCTGGTTTGTGAATTTAATGTCGAGAATTCCCCTCATACCTGATATGTTAATTAGGGAAGCCAACGTTGCTAACGCGTCTGCAAAGTCGTTCCTACCTCGAGGGATGTGGATGAAGGTTATCTCTTCAAACTCCATGATATGTTGATGACCTGTTGGTGATAGGGCAGCAAATGTAATTCTTTGGTATGATACGCCCAGGTGGTTTGTCTGATAACCAACTCAGAATCTCCAAAAACTAATAGATGCTGGATACCCATGGACTGGGCTAGTTTCAACCCCATTATACAGCCTTCATACTCAGCTGTGTTGTTGGTGTTGACAAATAATAACTTGGTAGCCATAGGATACTGCTCTCCTGTACCAGAGATGAAGACTGCCCCAGCTCCAGCACCTTCTATGTTCACCGCTCCATCGAAATATATTTTCCAGGGTTGGATTGTATTCTCCTAAGGGATTTGTTGAATTGTCATGATCCCATCATTTGGGAAATAAGTTTCCAAGGGTTCAAAATCCCCTGACGGTGCTTCGGCTAGTTGATCTAATGCCTTGACTTTTGATGGACTTTTGAGTCACGTAGACAATGTCGAACTGTTGGAGGATCAACTGCCAATTGGACAGTTGATAATTCAACATTGGTTTGTTGAATACGTACTTCAGTGGATCCATGCGGGAGATGAGGTAGTTTGTGTGCCCATGCAGATAATGTTGTAACCTCATGGCGGCCCATGCTAATGCATAACATGTCTTCTCAATCAATGTGTACTTCTGTTCGCCACTGCTGAATCTTTTGCTGATGTAGTAGATAGCTCTCTCCTTACTACTATCATATTTCTGTCCCAGCATACAGCCCACTGCGTTGGCATTAATGGACAAGTACATAAATAGGGGAACTCCATCCCTCGGGGGTACCAAGACAGGCGCTTCAATCAACTGCTTCTTAATGGCAAGGAAGGCTTTTTGGTAATCTTCATTCCAATTTGTGGAGGAATTCTTCCTTAATAACTTGAAGATGGGTTTACAAGTTGCTGTGAACTGGGAAATGAACAGACTTATGAAATTGGTTCTTCCTAGAAACCAGCGTATCTCCTTCTCTGTTCGGGGTATGGGCATCTCCGTGATGGCTTTAATCTTGGTAGGATCTAGCTCAATGCCTCTATTGCTTACCAGAAATCCCAATAACTTACCTGATTTGATGCCAAAAGCACATTTGGCCGGATTTAGCTTGAGGTTGTACTTATGCAAACTGTTAAACAGCTTCTTGAGATGGTTGATGTGATCGTCCTCCTTTCGAGATTTAATGATGATATCATCCACATAAACCTCTATCTCCTTATGCATCATGTCATGACACAGGGCCGTCATGGCTCGTTGATATGTGGCACCGACATTGATGAGGACGAAGGATAAACGTCTATAACAGAAAGTTCCCTAGGGAGTGACGAAAGTTGTCTTCTCCCTGTCCTCTTCAGCGATCATGATTTGATGGTAACCGGCAAAGAAATCCACAAAAGAATACATGTTGTACTGTGTCGTATTTTCTATCAGGATGTGGATAAACTGTATCGGGAAATTATCTTTGAGACAAGCTCTGTTCAAATCCCGGTAATCCACGCATACTCGTACCTTCCCTCTGGGCTTATGCACGGGAACTATGTTCGACAGCCACTCCGGGTATGTTGATACCATGATGATGCCGGCTTTGAATTGTTTGACAATTTCTTATTTGACTTTCAGACTCCATTCGAGTTTCAATCGTCTGAGCTTTTGCTTGACTAGCTTGAATCCATCTTTGATGGAGAGTCGATGGATGACAAAGTCAGTCGACAAGCCAATCATATCTTCATTCGACCATGCAAACACATCCTGGAACTGAGTTAGGATTTCAATAAGGTCGGTTCTTTGGTCTGGGGTGAATTCTAGGCCTATCTGGATTTCTTTAAGGTTTTTTGAGGTTCCGTTATTGATAGTGGTGGTTTGGTCTGGTTTGGTTTGGGTTTATCTTCGACCCATTCTTTGATCTCCTCGGGAACCTCATAGTCATCTACCTCCTCTTGATCAATCTCCATCAAGTTGAAGTTCAATTCTACATCAAAGTTATAGTCACTGTGACAGGTTGGCATCTCATCAGTAGTGACACACAAATCCAATTTTGGAGTCCTGAAAAACAAAATGCTTTCGCTTTAATATATGAAACTACTTAAATATACAAAGCATTTAGCAAAGCATGACAAAAGTTATTGCTATAGATGTGCAACCAAAATAAGCAGTAAATAAAACCATGTTACAGGGCAGATGGACTCTCTGCCCTTTTACCCTTTTTGAATGATGCAAAGGACACTGCTCCAGTTGTCTAGAGTCAAATCCTCATGAATAGGGAGGATACAAGATTTCTGGTCGTCTGTCTCTTCCTTGATGACGACTAAGACATCCTTCAGATCAGAGCCGTGGTTTTTCTTTGAACTGCCCCCCTTTTCTTTCTTGATGCGAGGAATTTGGATCTGATCCTCTTCGTCACTATCTAGGATATCATCATTCATACCCTCGTAATGTATAAGAACATGCATGTTAGCAAATGGGACTCGTCCTTCGTACATTAAATTTTCTTTTCCCTTTTTGCTATCCACCTCAGGCTTTGGGGCTTTTCTCTCACTTATTGGTATGACTGGAGGAAACAGCATGGCTGACACAACAGCAAAAATCTTCCTCATTGGCTTCACAAACCCTGCATCAGTGAGGTTTGGCAACAGTATAGTGGAAGCATGAGCCTTTGGATGCTTGTGTGGGTTCCAGTGGTTTGACCTAGATGAATAACCTAATCCGACTTTCCCTGACTAACTCGGGATTTGTACCAGATTCTTGATATATTGTTAATTCTTCCGTAACCCTTCTCCAGGGTGGAAACCCAAAGATACCATCTTCTGGCCCACTATCATCACTTCGGGGGATACTTTTGGTTTCAAGATTGGTGCTCCAACTTGTAGCTATTGAGTATTGCTCACCTCCAATGCTTGAAAACTTGTAGGTTCAATCCCTACATCTAGACTAATCACCGGCATGTCCCCCTATATTCAAATAGGGTATTCTGGTTTGGCATTTACCGTGATTAGGTTGCCATTGATATTGTACTTAAGCTACTGATGGAGGGTGGATGGAACTGCTTCTGCCATGTGGATCCATTGTCTTCCCAGCAACAAGTTGTATCCGGTGGTAATGTTAAGGACCTGGAAAGATACATAGAAAGTGTGGGGACCTATCTCCCGTGGAAGCTCAACCTATTCCACAGCAGCTCTGCGAGACCCATCGAAAGCCTGGATAACCATATGACAGGTTCTGATCTGGTTTGGGTTAATCTTCATTCTTTCCAAGGTATCGTAGGGACAGATATTTAGGGACGATCCTCCATCTATCCGCACTGCTCCGATCACATACCCTTATTACATCACTTATCTATGTACTAACTTTCGATGGTCTGTGCCTTCCGCGGATATATCATCATCAGTGAATGATATCACATTGCTGTTGAAGATGTGTTCTATCACATGAAAAAATTTCTCAGCATCCACTGTCTTTGGCAGATGGGCTTCTTCCAGTACTTTCACCAAAATATCGCGATGATCCACCGAGGATAAAACTATGTCCAGGATGGACATATGCTTGGGTGCATCCTTCAAGCTTTGCACCACCTTGATCTCGTTATGCCCCATTTTTCTAAGGAATTCTTCAATCTTCTCTTTAGCCACCTTTTCTTTGGCTTTAATGACTGAATTGATCACACGCTGAGCCAGGTACAATGGATTCTCCTAGGATATGCTTGAAACTTTATTCGAGGTTGAACTCTCATCATTCACATAGTTCCATGGGACTATTATCAGACTGATCACTAGATATTGGGGTCTGAAAGGCAATATTAAAGGCTCGGGCACAGCTAATTTCACATGATTCTGTGCTTCTTAGACCCATTTCCCTGGCAGTATTAAGGGTGTGATGGCTAGCTTCTTCTCGCAGGAAATAACAACCACTTTTCCTTTATTCCATGCCGTGGGAATAAAGAGAGTTTCGTCATCAGGGAGGCCATAATCTTGATTTCCCTTTTCAACTCACCATTTTCAATCATATTCTGGATCAGGTGACGAAGTCCCCAGCAATGCTCGATTTCATGACTTGGCACATTGGAATGGTACTGACAAATCCTGTCAGGCTTAACTTTACTGGATCGAGGGTTCACCGGGGGTAACAAATCTATAACCATCCCCTCATTGATCAACATATGGAAGATTTCCTTCATCGGCTGGTTCAAATTAGTGAAGTTTCTCTGAAAGGCAAACTCCCTATCTGCTTGAAATTTCTCCTCATTGGTCACCTTGTCGGCTCAGGGTTCATGCTCATGAAATTGATAGTGATCCCACATAGCGATGGGGTTATTTCTGGCGTAGTAGGACTTGCTTCAGACTGGTTGGACTGGTTTATCAGCTGCCTGGTTACCTGATGTTCATATACGATCAGATCCGCTAACTGTCCAATCTTTTCCATAAGGGACTTGATTTCTTGTTCTATCATAAATCTTCTTTCTGATAACTCCCAACTGTATGGGCTACTAGTACTGGATTGAGTTGCCTCTCCAATATACCAGAGATATTTGGCTCCTTCTCCATTCTTTGTGCTAATCATGTTGACATTCTCCTCTTTGTACTGAGGGAGAGGATTGTCTTGCACATGCGGTTGCTCCGGTTTGGTCACCACAATCTCTCCGTTGTCTTTCAAGTCTTGGATGTTGTACTTGAGATCCCAACAGTCTATTGTATCGTGGCCTGGAGATCGAGAATGGTATACGCACTTCTACTGGAGGGGAAATTTTTTCAGTCTTTCAATTGGAGCAGATTTGAGTGGTGCCTTTCTTGAGCCTCGTAGAATTAGTCTTCTTTGAGTCCAGTACTCAAACACCGACGGGTTTGCCTACTGGTGGAGAAATCACACAACATACATTCACATACATCACATCTCACCATATGAAATGATGACATTTGTGCGAAGCACTAATATAATGCAGTAAAGCATTCATTCACATCCATTTAATGTAAAGACGTAGCATTTTACACACACACAAATATAAAAGAAAATTTTGAAAAAATTTGAACACGGCCTAAGCCGTCTACTGCCCCCAGCAGAGTCGCCACCTGTCGACGTTGGGAAAAAATATGGGTCGAGTTAGACCCGAATCTTTCTCTCTTCCGAAGTTTTTCTTTCTTCTACCCTTATTACCTTGTCTGTTTTATGAAGGGAGAAGGTTTTTTAGGAAAATGCCAACATGTATCATGTCAACGATTTGAACGGTTTACAGAGTCGCTAGTTGGTAGATTTAAAATGTTTGTACCAACTCAACCGAGCTTTATTTTAAAAGTAGGCCCAATTGTTGGACACTGTCAAAACTGAACTTTTTCGAGTCCAAGAAGACGTGTTCATAACCGGATCTTTGATTCTTCGCAGTTTGTCTGTTGAGCTGTATTGTGATGTTTTCACTCGGGATCAATGTTATGGTTCTTTCTGACCTTGATGGCATCAATTCCTCTTGATTTTTACCTAATTGGCTTCAAGGTGGTAAAATAACCATTTTGTCCCTCCAGGGGTTGTCTCCTATACTGGCACGGTCTTCGATTATTTTCCCAAGGTTGTCTTCCAGGTTTGGATCCTAGACGATTCTGTTTGTCCCCAGGGTTGTCTTCAAGGTTGACATGGTTTTTCCAAGGTTGTCTCTGAGGATGATGTGATGCTTTGGAGTTGTCTCCGAAGTTAATTTGTCCTCCCAGGTTATGACAGGGCATGAAAAAGATCTCCCAGTGTTGTAGCCGGGGTTACTGTACCTCCCGGGTTGTGACTGGGGTTTGACTTGACATCTTGGTATAATGACCGGGGTTGACCTTGACATCTCGGGGTTATCACCGGGGATGTTTGAATTCCTAGTATGGTTACCGAGGCTTCACTTGACATCCCGGTGTTGTGATCGGGTCTGACTTGACTTCCCGATATTGAGATCGGGGCTGAGTTGACATCCCGGTATTGAGACTGGGCTGAGTTGACGTCCCGGTATTGAGACCAGGGCTGAGTTGACATCCCGGTATTGAGACTGGAGCTGAGTTGACATCCCGATATTGGGACCAGGGTTGAGTTGACATCCCTGTATTGAGACCATGGCCGAGTTGGCATCCCGGTATTGAGATCGGGGCTGAGTTAACATCCCGGTATTGAGATCGGGGCTGAGTTGATATCCCGATATTGTGACCAGGTCTGAGTTGATATCACGATATTGTGACCAGGGCTGAGTTGACCTCCCGGTATTGAGACCGGGGCTGAGTTGACATCCAGGTATTGAGACCGGGGCTGAGTTGACATCCCGGTATTGAGATCATGGCTGAGTTGACATCCTAGTATTGATATCGGGGCTGAGTTAACTTCCCGGTATTGAGACCGGGGCTGAGTTGATATCCCGATATTGAGACTGGGGCTGAGTTGACCTTCTGGTATTGAGACCGGGGTTGAGTTGACATCCAGGTATTGAGACTGGGGCTGAGTTGACATCCTGATATTGAGATCGGGGCTGAGTTGACATCCCGTTATTGAGACCAGGGCTGAGTTGACATCCCGGTATTGAGATTGGGGTCTAAAAGACGGTTTTTCCCCCTGCAGGGTTAGTAATAGGAATGCAAAATTTTGAGTGTCTAAAATATTCATTAGTTATACAAGTTTGAAACATACAATATCTCATACACCTAATCAAGTTGTATGTTAAGCATGTACATAAGTCTTATCTTAGCTACACAATCATACCACGTATAACATCATATTAAATCATGAACTCTAAATCAGTATTATCTTTACCACATTTAGAAACCTTTTACAAGTTTAAAACCTTCATGTTATATTATTTTTAAACATAAAACATCAATAAGTCACTATTGATAGCTTAAAACAATAATATAACAAAGCTATATGATCAGAAAACAAACAAAATAAATCAAGCCAAACTGCAGGAGGGCGCAGCTGCGCTCTAGTTAGGCTTTGAAATGGTGCAGCTGCGCTGTCCCCTGGCCAGACCATAGTTGAGTTGTTGCTCTCCTTGTTTCAGTTCACCGCTTAGCATACCAAGACATTAACAATTATCACGCACACATATTAAAGGGTTTTGCATACTTGTGTAACCATTCCAGGTTCACTTTTACACGTTATGGTCTTTGATTTGTATTTATAATGAATTATGGCCAAATAAGGTTATGGGATCATGAAGCAAACAATATTAACCATCTATTTGTTGGGTTTGTACGAAATCGTGATGCAATCAAATTGCAAAAATTAGCGGAAGCATGGTATATCAGAGTTTAAAAAAATTTCTACAAAACCATTACCCGGATCATCCTTTATGCAAATTATTAATTTAAAACGATAAATAAGAAGTTATGGAATCATACCCTTGTAAAGCGAAGCTTCCAAAGGTACGAGTTCAACTCCTTGTTCTTCGTGATCTCCTTGAATTTCCTTGTTAGATTCCTTCCTTTGATCAACGTTAGCCACCCAAGTGTTTGGCCTGTAGAGGTGATCCACCAAAGAAGATGAATTATCAAGAAGGAGGGTGGTTGGCTTAGTTTTCTATCCTCTATAGAAAAGTAGTACTCTCAAACAATTGGAATTGCCTCAACTGATATCTATTATAAGACTCCTCTTATATAGATATTGGTCAACCCTTCTAATCCTATTAGACATGGGATTTTTTTTAATTAATTAAACTCCTTTAATTAATTTAGGCTTCCCACCACATGGGGAATAATTAATTAAATTCATTTAATTAATTTGTCTCCTAATCATATTAGAAATAAATGAGAGTACTAATATTAAATTAATTACTAAACTCCTTTAGAAATTAAAATAATAATAATTGTAATAATATTAATAAGACTCCTCTTATTAATTTATATTTAATATTTCCAAAATATTAAATAATAAATATTAAGCTATTTAATTTATTCTATCACTATAGATTAAATTAATTACACTTAATGCATTATTACGATTATGCCATTACCTTCTTAAATAATTATTCATCCTTTTATAGTGTGACCCTTTAGGTTCTCTATATTAAACCGGTTGTGAATAAATCAATTAGAACAATTCTAATCTTATTTAAATAAATAAATTAAACTAATAATCTATTTAAATAAATAATATTTATTCTACAATAGGGATAAGCCTCCCTAGCGATCAACGACTTTTCAGATAATATAGATTTCAACATTAATCATAAAAGAACCTGTGAGTAAATAGTTACCATACAATTCAATCCTTCCACCATACAATGTCCCAATTAAATATAAGACATTAATTTACTGTCAAGTCTTATTTTATTTAATTATATGTATTTCGATTAGAAAATGCACAACTCCAAATAATGCAAATTAGAAACTCCTTTCTAATTTCATTTTACCTTGGCCAAGGATTCATGGGTTGTCATTTAACGAATCACATAAGATATATCTCCTCTTTTACTAGAGGTGGTAGATTCTTTATTGATCATTCATTATCTCCATATGTAACTCATTATACCCACGCATACCCTTTTATATACCCTGAAGGACTTTAAGGAATAAGTCAAAGTATAATTCATTACATACAAGATACTATGATGATCTCAAGTCCAAGGATCACTTGTACTACTATCACATTAGGAATTCCTATTAACAGGCGAGTAAAACTCCATTAGGTATTCCATAGCGAGTCACGTTCAGTGAACTTATTCTCCAATAAGCACCTACATACTTGCTTTACTGTCTCCACACAAATAATCATGAGATCAATCATCCTCATCCAATGAGCAAGCAACATATGTACCAATCTATCCGGATTTACTAATCCCCTTTTTAGTAATCCCACGATTGGGAACTATTTTAGTTTTAGAGCTTTCTAAGAATTTAGATCTCATGAGCATGATCATCATCATGATTCTAAAAGCATTGCTTAAAACTATGGGTTATTTACATATTATAAAAACAGCACCATGTAGATAATTAAATGCCTTTAATAAATGAATATTTTATTAAAAAATAAATAAGATTGTTTAAAAAGTACGTGCTTTATCATCATACATGATTGGCTTGTATGCACACTACTATCAATCTCCCACTTGCACTAAAGCCAATCGCCATGGTATCTCATACCCATCTTCTCTAAGTGACGATCAAACTACTGTTGTGTTAAAGCTTTAGTAAATAGATCTGCAATGTTGTCTTGAGAGTCTACACGCTCCAAGGTGACGTCTCCTCTTTCAATGATCTCCCTGATCAAGTGATATCGCCGCAACACGTGTTTAGATTTTTGATGAGACCTTGGTTCCTTAGCCTGTGCAACTGCTCCTGTGTTGTCACAGTAAACGAGAACTGCTTCTCTAATGCTAGGAACCATACCAAGTTCATTTATGAACTTCTTCATCCAAACAGCTTCCTTTGCAGCTTCACTTGCAGCTATATACTCTGCCTCTGTCACTGAATCAGCAATTGTTTGCTGCTTGGAACTCTTCCAACTCACTGCACCTCCGTTCAAGGTAAAAACATACCCCGAAATAGATTTACTGTCATCTTGGTCCGTTTGAAAACTTGAGTCTGTGAAGCCCTCGAGTTTTAATTCAGACCCACCATAGACAAGAAAAATATCCTTAGTCCTTCTCAAGTATTTTAGGATATTCTTCACTGCCTTCCAGTGCTCTTCTCCTGGATTCGACTGGTATCTGCTCGTTACACTAAGTGCATGAGCAACATCCGATATAGTACATATTATACCGTACATGATAGATCCTATTGCAGAAGCATAAGGGATCTTACTCATATGGGCTCTCTCCTCAGGTGTCTTTGGGGCCTGTTTCTTGGAGAGATGTATTCCATGGCTCATCGGCATGAGACCTCTTTTGGAATCTTCCATGCTAAATCTCTTTAGCATTGCATCAATGTACGTTCCTTGGGATAAACCAAGCATCCTTTTAGATCTATCTCTATAGATCTTTATCCCCAAAATATAAGATGCTTCTCCCAAGTCCTTCATGGAGAAGTGTTTAGATAACCAGATTTTAATCGATTGTAGCATAGGAATGTCATTCCCTATCAGTAATATATCATCAACATATAATACAAGGAATAAAACTGTGCTCCCACTAACCTTCTTGTACACACATGGTTCATCGTCGTTTTTGATAAAATCAAACTCTTTGATTGTCTCATCAAAACGAATGTTCCATCTACGAGAAGCTTGCTTCAATCCATAAATGGATCGTTGCAGCTTACAGACTTGATTTGTTCCAACCTTTGAAACAAATCCCTCTGGCTGTGTCATATACACATCCTCCTCAAGTTTCCCATTGAGGAAGGCTTTTTCACGTCCATCTGCTAGATCTCATAGTCGTTATAAGCTACAATCGCAAGCAAAATCCGAATGGACTTGAGCATAGCTACTGGTGAAAAGGTTTCATCATAGTCAACTCCTTGTCTTTTTTGAAACCTTTTGCAACCAGTCGGGCCTTATAGGTCTCTACCTTGCCGTCCGCTCCAGTCTTTCTTTTAAAGACCCGTTTACACCCAATAGGCTTAATGCCTTCAGGTGGTGAAACCAAAGTCCATACTTTGTTTTCATACATGGAGTCCATTTCGGAATTTCATAGCTTCAAGCCATTTTCCTGAGTATTTATTACTCATAGCCTGTTCGTAATTCAATGGATCATTATCATTCATGATGTGTACCTCATCGTCATCCTCTATAACGAATCCATACCTCTCAGGTATCTTTGGTACTCTTCCAGATTTACGAACAGGGTGTGGTATAGTAGGTTCTTCTACTTGGTCAGGTACCTGACTTTGATCCGTGGTAATTTGTGGTTCTTGAACTTCTTCAAGATATATCTTACTCCCACTGACCCCTTCATGGATAAACTCCTTTTCCAAGAAGGCAACATGTTTCGCAACAAACACCTTTTGATCAGTTGGATGATAGAAATAATACCCTAAAGTTTCTTTAGGGTATCCCACAAATCTACACTTATCGGATTTAGTCTGTAGCTTATCATTTTCAAAATTTTTGATATAAGCTGGGCAACCCCAAGTCTTAACATGCTTAAGATTTGGTTTCCTCCCCTTCCACATCTCATATGGAGTCTTTGGGGCGGATTTGGTAGGTACCTTGTTAAGTAGGTATGCAGCCGTTTCTAGGGCATATCCCCAGAAAAAAATTGGAAGGTCGGTAAAACTCATGATGGATCGAACCATGTCCAACAGTGTTCGATTTCTCCTTTCAGATACTCTATTTAACTGTGGTGTACCTGGAGGAGTCCATTGTGAGATTATACCATTTTCTTTGAGACAATTGAGAAACTCACCGCTTAAGTATTCTCCACCTCGATCTGATCGAAGTATCTTTATACTCTTGCTCGTTTGTTTCTCTACTTCACTTCTGAACTCTTTGAACTTTTCAAATGATTCTGACTTGTATTTCATTAAATACACATATCCAAATCTTGAGTGATCATCAGTGAAAGTAATAAAATAAGAATACCCACGCCGTGCACTTGTTGTCATAGGTCCACAAACGTCTGTGTGAATCAATGCCAACAACTCTGTAACTCTTTCTCCTTTTCCACTAAAAGGAGATTTAGTCATTTTACCCATGAGACAAGATTCACAAGTTGGATATGATTCATAATCAGATAACTCAAGGAGCCCATCTTTATGCAACTTGGATAATCTTGTTTCATTGATATGACCGAGTCTACAGTGCCACATGTAGGTATAATTAATATCATCTCTTTTTCTTTTCTTAGTTTGTTCAATTTAAAAAATATTTTCTTGTAAGTCAAGTGTATAAAGTCCATTTCACAAATTTCCAACACCATATAAAACATCGTCTTTATAAATAGAACAACTATTGTTCTTTATAACAACGTTAAATCCTTCCATATCCAATATAGAAATTGAAATAATGTTTTTAATAATATTCGGAACATAATAACAATTATTAAGATAAATGGACTTGCCCGAAGGCATTGCTAAATAATAAGTTCCTACAGCTAATGCAGCAACCTTTGCTCCATTCCCCACCCGTAGGATCACCTCATCATTGTTCAGCTTTCTACTTCTGACCAGTCCCTTCACATTATTACATATGTGAGAACCACAGCCGGTATCCAATACCCAAGTAGAATTTTGACTTTCTGAAAAATTAATTTCAATCATGAACAAACCTTGATTGGAATGTCGAAGCTTCTCCAAGCTTCTTGTCTGCCAGAAACTTCTTGCAGTTTCTCTTCCAATGACCCGGCTCGTTGCAATGGAAGCATATTCCTTTGCTAGCTGGATCAGATTTCTTTTGTTCCTTTATGTTCACCTTGCCCTTGGTCATCCGAGATCGGAAGAGCTCCTTAGATATCTCATATCTAGCAGTCCTACTTTGTTCATCATACAACTCCTTGAGGTGAATCAACATAGTAGGAGCATCCATGTTTCTTGTGCTGACGCTGAAGCTCGTTATTCATGTATGCAAGCATGATGCATTGAGCCACAGATGCATCATCTTGCCACTTTACAATGGTGGCAATCTCTTCCTCAGAGGCTATTTCTAGAACAGTTCCAGGGACAGGTGAGTTTAGGACATAAGAAATCTTTTCAGCAGTGAGAACTATTCTTAGATTTCTTAACCAGTCCGTATAATTTGGCCCGGTAAGCTTATTAGCATCAAGTATGCTTCGCAGTGAAATTAGTGATTTTGACATTTTTAAAATTCTGCATGTGAAAAATAATATTTTAGCAAATATTCATTTTATTAATTTTGCATACCAAAATAAATTTATGTCTTTATTTTAAATTGGTATCTCCCACTATTTTTATCAAACTATATTACCCTCACTTATATAATTCGGCAACATCTAATTAAAGATTTGCTAGTGAGAATAAGGATCCCATTTCAAATGTATATAACCTTGTGGATAGCACAACAAGCGATATACAAATAAATAGGTAGACAACTCTTGTCAATTACATCACTATATAACTCCTTTTATTTTGCCTCTTAAATCATAATGGTCAAGTGTGTGCACATCCGAACTAAAATAATTTAAGTTAAGTCCAGCCTAACACTTTCATAAATTCAAAAAAGAAAAATGTTCGTCCTTGTGGATAGCACAACAAGACTAGATCGTTCAATTTTCTTGATAAGCATCAAATGTGATTAATTAACATCTTAAATACGCAATACTTGCCTTGTGGATAGCACAACAAGCTCATATTAAATATTTAATACTCTATTAATTTATCATGCTAGAAGGCGACGTTCGATATTCCAAATATCATTTGAATGCTTCGGACTTAATATTATGTCTTTGAGGGGTTTGTTATTATTTATCTCATCTTGTTTAGCGCGCATGCACATATATATATATATATATATATATAAAATACGCGTCATTTTACTAAACATGCGAAGCATGTTTGCATAAAATATAATATATATAATATTTAGCATGCAATATAGAATACTATATTCTACCCGGATTGATTATGGACTTTTATTCTAGTTTGGTTCACTAGAGCCACCAAGTGAACCAAAAGGTCAAACCTAGGAGTGCAAGAATTTAAATTTACATATAACTATTACATTTAAACCTGGGCTCCATACAAACGGGTCTTTACGCGCTCCTTGCTCATTGGTCTCCAATTTCTTCAAGATAATTCTAACTATTACTATTACATTAAACTATTTAATTTAAGTAAAAACCTTGATCAGCAGTCAAGGGAAAGTACATAGGAGGGAGATAGAATTTTACATCAAGAAAAAAAAATTTAGAGAAGACGAGGTACACAGACCCCATTTAATAAAATCCATTCATTCAAGCATTCAACTAAAATAAAATTCAATCACATTGGTCAAATAGTCCATAATCAATCCTCATTTATTACCATACATATCACCATATATATCAATAAATAAATATTCATCTCATGAATTAAAACATTCCATATATATATGAGTATCATTTAATGGGCAATTTTAAATTGCATGAAATCCAATTTTAAGATTAAAATAAACTCTTTATTTTAATTATAAAATTATTTAGAATATAATATATAAATATATCATATATATATATATATATATCATATATATATTTGATATTACCGTATATATTATATATATTTACATAACGAATCAGGTTATATATATATATATATATATATATATATATAATATAAATTCACATTTATTTTTTTAAAAGAAGTCGCCATCTTTTATTAAAAGAGTCCTGCAGGTTTATTAAAAGAGTCCTTTCTTGATGGGTCACCTTCTTTTTGGAGTAAGAAAGAGACAACACCTTTTCTTTGCAGAATTCAAGATTAGCACCCCAAAAAAAAAATTGTGATTCGTCCCAAAAAAAAAAACGACATTTTTTTTTCTTAAAAAAAATAATTTTATACAATAAAATTATGCCCAATAAATTATTTTAAATACATACCCATATGTATATGAAATCAAAAATAAATTAATAATTGCATAAAGGTTTGGCTCTGATGCCACTGTTGGGTTTGTACGAAATCGTGATGCAATCAAATTGCAAAAATTAGAGGAAGCATGGTATATCAGAGTTTAAAAAAATTTCTACAAAACCATTACCCGGATCATCCTTTATGCAAATTATTAATTTAAAACGATAAATAAGAAGTTATGGAATCATACCCTTGTAAAACGAAGCTTCCACAAGTACGAGTTCAACTCCTTGTTCTTCGTGATCTCCTTGAATTTCCTTGTTAGATTCCTTCCTTTGATTAATGTTAGCCACCCAAATGTTTGGCCTCTAGAGGTGATCCACCAAAGAAGATGAATTATCAAGAAGGAGGGTGGTTGGCTTAGTTTTCTATCCTCTCTAGAAAAGGAGTACTCAATTGGAATTGCCTCAACTGATATCTATTATAAGACTCCTCTTATATAGATATTGGTCAACCCTTCTAATCCTATTAGACATGGAATTTCTTTTAATTAATTAAACTCCTTTAATTAATTTAGGCTTCCCACCACATGGGGAGTAATTAATTAAATTCATTTAATTAATTTATCTCCTAATTTTATTAGGAATAAATGAGAGTACTAATATTAAATTAATTACTAAACTCCTTTAGAAATTAAAATAATAATAATTATAATAATATTAATAAGACTCCTCTTATTAATTTATATTTAATATTTCCAAAATATTAAGCTATTTAATTTATTCTATCACTATAGATTAAATTAATTACACTTAATGCATTATTACGATTATGCCATTACCTTCTTAAATAATTATTCATCCTTTTATGGTGTGACCCTTTAGGTTCTCTATATTAAACCGGTTGTGAATAAATCAATTAGAACAATTCTAATCTTATTTAAATAAATAAATTAAACTAATAATCTATTTAAATAAATAATATTTATTCTACAATAGGGATAAGTCTCCCTAGCGATCAACGACTTTTCAGATAATATAGATTTCAACATTAATCATAAAAGAACCTGTGAGTAAATAGTTACCATACAATTCAATCCTTCCACCATACAATGTCCAAATTAAATATAAGACATAAATTTACTGCCAAGTCTTATTTTATTTAATTATATGTATTTCGATTAGAAAATGCACAACTCCAAATAATGCAAATTAGAAACTCCTTTCTAATTTCATTTTACCTTGGCCAAGGATTCATGGGTTGTCATTTAACGAATCATATAAGATATATCTCCTCTTTTACTAGAGGTGGTAGATTCTTTATTGATCATTCATTATCTTCATATGTAACTCATTATACCCAAGCATACCCTTTTATATACCCTAAAGGACTTTAAGGAATAAGTCAAAGTATAATTCATTTCATATAAGATACTATGATGATCTCAAGTCCAATGATCACTTGTACTACTATCACATTAGGAATTCCTATTGACAGGCGAGTAAAACTCCATTAGGTATTCCATAGCGAGTCACGTTCAGTGAACTTATTCTCCAATAAGTACCTACATACTTGCTTTAGTGTCTCTACACAAATAATCATGAGATCAATCATCCTCATCCAATGAGCAAGCAACATATGTACCAATCTATCTGGATTTACTAATCCCCTTTTTAGTAATCCCACGATTGGGAACTATTTTAGTTTTAAAGCTTTCTAAGAATTTAGATCTCATTAGCATGATCATCATCATGATTCTAAAAGCATTGCTTAAAACTATGGGTTATTTACATATTATAAAAACAGCACCATGTAGATAATTAAATGCCTTTAATAAATGACTATTTTATTAATAAATAAATAAGATTGTTTACAAAGTACGTGCTTTATCATCATACATGATTGGCTTGTATGCACACTACTATCACTATTCACATAAGAAGGTTATACATCCTGAAACATGCATGCTTGTAGGTGTTCACATCATTTACACATAGTTAATATTAGTTCATTGCTTGGAAATTTGTTTAAACTCATACTTGATTAATTTTTATGGTGTCTAACAAGGGGTGTGTACATATAGGCCAGCTTAGTGACATAAAGAGTACTAGCATACATGCCCAAAAACTTGGAATGTAAACCATAACATGCTTGTAAACATTAGTTTTCCAAAACCTTCAAGTATTCTTTTAAAAGTCGTTTTGAACTAGGCTAATATAACTTAGAGCATGCAAACAGATTTTGAATCGTGTTTCATGCATAACCAAACAACATATACATGCTTATATGGTCAGAACTTAAATATCATAAGTATCATCAAAATCCATTTTCAAAACCTATAAACTTCCTTTAGTAAATGTATACTAACGCAATCCAACAACATTTACAATTGGTTTGAATATAATTTAGTTAGGTATTAGCAACCCATTATTTTCCATATTATTTCAAGTCCACATAAATATTGAAATAATATTTAATAATAAATATTTATTTACTTAAATTCATTTTCTCCCATATATTTAAAATACACCACTAACTGACCCACCACACATCATGATGTCACATAAGCTCCTTAGTACAATTATTTAAATTATCATACTTTTATTATATAGTTTTGTATAACATTTATTCACATACCAATGCCACACCTTATTTTATATTAAATAGATGTATCAACTCTATTATAGATTACTACACATTAAGTACTATTATTCATAGCAAATAATTAATAATAATAAAAATTAGTCTCTCATTATTTAATTATTTGCTCATAGATTTAATATAATCATATAAATTAATTCCATTATTAAATCGTTTCTTCATTATTTTAATATGCTAATATTAATCAATCTCATTATTAAATCATTCCTTCATTAATTTACATAATGAATTTCTTAATCTTCTATTATACCACGCTATGCAATTCCCATAAACTTTAAATTAAGCTTTCCATCAATTCCATCATAACACCTAATTTTCACCTACTTAACTTAATTTAATAGAATTCTATATCCCATGTCACAACAATATTTATTTATATTCAAATAAATATTCAACTTTTATTAATATAATTATTAATAATAATCATAAAATTCTCAAAAATTACAGCTTCCTCCGCTACTACTTCCTTCACGGCTCTGTTCTCCATTGTTATTGTTCTTCTTCTCCTTGTTATACTTGCTCAAAGCCTCACTACCTCCTTCCGCAATAATGGCCTTCTCCAATAGCGTGACGAATGAGTCGATTTGGAGAACTAACACCTTGTTGAACAACCAAGGTTTCAGTCCTAGTTCGAAGTGTCGAGCCTTTTCTTCCGTATCTACTTGGTGCGATGCAAAATGCACGAGTTCATTGAATCTTGCCGCGTACTGGGCTACTGTCATCTCTCCTTGCTTCAGTTCCAAAAACTTAACCTCTATCCTATTCTTCATTCTCTTCGAATAGTAATTTTGAAGAACAATATTTTGAAACTTTCCCATGTTATAACTCCTTCTCCTGCCCTCTGTTGGTTAGCTTCCCACCAATAGTTCGCTTCACCCTTCATCATGTACGTAGCATATGCAATTTTCTAATCTTCACCCACACGAGCAATGGTGAATGCTTTCTCCATCTCCTTAATACAAGTCTGTGCTTTAATAGGGTCAGTAGTTCCCCTAAATTCTTGCGGTCCTACACTCCTAAAGTCTTTAAAGTTGGTTATCGGAACCGCTTACTGGTTGTTGCATATTGGTGATAGTAGTGTGCATACAAGCCAATCATGTATGATGATAAAGCACGTACTTTGTAAACAATCTTATTTATTTATTAATGAAATATTCATTTATTACAGGCATTTAATTATCTACATGTTGCTGTTTTTATAATATGTAAATAACCCATAGTTTTAAGCAATGCTTTTAGAATCATGATGATGATCATGCTAATGAGATCTAAATTCTTAGAAAGTTTTAAAACTTAAATAGTTCCCAATCGTGGGATTACTAAAAAGGGGATTAGTAAATCCGGATAGATTGGTACATATGTTGCTTGCTCATTGGATGAGGATGATTGATCTCATGATCATTTGTGTGGAGACACTAAAGCAAGTATGTAGGTGCTTATTGAAGAATAAGTTCACTGAACGTGATTCGCTATGGAATACCTAATGGAGTTTTACTCGCATGTCAATAGGAATTCCTAATGTGATAGTAGTACAAGTGATCCTTGGACTTGAGATCATCATAGTATCTTGTATGTAACAAATTATACTTTGACTTATTCCTTAAGACCTTTTAAGGCATATATAGGGTATGCTTGGGTATAATGAGTTACATATGGAGATAATGAATGATCAATAAAGAATCTACCACCTCTAGTAAAAGAGGAGATACGTCCCATGTGATTCGTTAAATGACAACCCAGGAATCCTTGGCCAAGGTGAAATGAAATTAGAAAGGAGTTTTTAATTTGCATTATTTGGAGTTGTGCATTTTCTAATCGAAATACATATAATTAAATAAAATAAGACTTGACAGTAAATCCATGTCTTATATTTAATTGGGACATTGTATGGTGGAAGGATTGAATTGTATGGTAACTATTAACTCACAGGTTCTTTTATGATTAATGTTGAAATCTATATTATCTGGAAAGTCGTTGATCGCTAGGGAGGCTTATCCCTATTGTAGAATAAATATTATTTATTTAAATAGATTATTAGTTTAATTTATTTATTTAAATAAGATTAAAATTATTTTAATTGATTTATTCACAACCGGTTTAATATGGAGAACCTAAAGGGTCACACCATAAAAGGAAGAATAAATATTTAAGAAGGTAATGGCATAATCGTAATAATGCATTAAGTATAATTAATTTAATCTATGGTGATAGAATAAATTAAATAGCTTAATGTTTATTATTTAATATTTTGAAAATATTAAATATAAATTAATAAGAGGAGTCTTATTAATATTATTATAATTATTATTATTTTAATTTCTAAAGGAGTTTAGTAATTAATTTAATATTTAGTACTCTCATTTATTCCTAATAAGATTAGGAGACAAATTAATTAAATGAATTTAATTAATTATTCCCATGTGGTGGGAAGTCTAAATTAATTAAAGGAGTTTAATTAATTAAAAGAAATCCCATGTCTAATAGGATTAGAAGGGTTGACCAATGTCTATATAAGAGAAGTCTTATAATAGATATTAGATGATGCAATTCCAATTATTGGAGAGTACTCCTTTTCTATAGAAGATAGAACACTAAGCCAAACACCCTCCTTCTTGATAATTTATCTTCCTTGGTGGATCACCTCTAGAGGCCAAACACTTGGGTGGCTAACGTTGATCAAAGGAAGGAATCTAACCCGAAAATTCAAGGAGATCACGAAGAACAAGGAGTTGAACTAGTACCTGTGGAAGCTTCGTTCTACAAGGGTATGATTCCATAACTTCTTATTTATCGTTTTAAATTAATAATTTGCATAAAGGATGATCCGGGTAATGGTTTTGTAGAAATTTTTTAAACTCTGATATACCATGCTTCCGCTAATTTTTGCAATTTGATTGCATCACGATTTCGTACAAACCCAACAATTGGTTCATTGTTTCTCCCTCGTAAGGCCTCCCTTAATAGGTCGACTAATTGTTGAATAGAGTCTACTTGCTCTCTCTCATTGTTGACCGATTCCTCTAGTGTTGTTAGTTTACGTTTGGGCACCATTTTCGACATCATAAAATTTTGTTTTATTACACCATTATAAATTTTTAATTGTTTCTTTAAGGAAAAATTTTATAACACACTTTTGAAACAAGAACATTTATATTCATATGCCAAAATCGGTACATCATAAGTGATCATTTCCTAGCATACTTCTATAAATGTCAACATCTATCCCCTAATATCACAAAAGATGGGGAAACACTGACATACTACTCCATTTACAAAAATTTAGGGTTTACATAAACTATCCCATATCTCACACAAAAGATTGGGGTTGTACAACAATACATACACAACACAACTATACTACTGGACATCTAACTGAACAAGTTATCCCAACATCCCGCGCTCCACTACACTCTTGTACTCAACCTGTCCAATGTGCGCAATCAAATCCCTACTCATGGTATATCGGGTTTGTCCTTACTCCGCCAGGTAATGGTATACACCATCAATTAATCTCTCCATGGCTGTGCGAAAAGCATGGCCCATCTATTAATTTTTCACTTCTTACACTTTACCTCATCTTCCAAGTCTTCGGCCCTATCATTAGCCTCCCACTTCTCCTCGAAGTGGATCCTTTCCATAACCTCTAGCTCAAGTTGGGTGCGAAGAGCCTCTTTCCCGGCTTTCTCAATCAACTCCCTCTGTTGGATTCCTCTAGCTTACCCACCAGTCCCAAATTTCTGTCCAATAAACGGTGAAAAAGGGTTCCAATCTGTGTTCCCGCTTCCTTACGATAGGAAATTTCTACCTCCATCTCTTGCATCTCAAGCTTCCTTGTATGGTCCTCATCCTTAAATTTCTGTATCTCCGTCTGTCTCTCCTTAGCCTCGGCCTCTAACTCTTCGACTCTATATTCCAAATCCAAAATTTTCTCCTCATATTCTCCTAACATCCGGTCCACGAACGTGGTCTCGTCAGAATCTCGCACGGGCTCATCCTCCATGGGTTCCTCCTCGGGATCCGACTCCATTTCCTCGTCGTTCTCAACCTCGACAGGGGCCAATACCGATATGGGCTCAGCTACCATAGGTGCCTCATACACCACGTGTATATCATGTGGCTCCTCCTCTACGATCCTACTAGGGCCTCCTAGATCTGCATCCTACAACCACAAACACAACATAACAAACAACAAACTCCATTAAAATGTCAAATAAAACATAAATTCATTGTATTGAATGAAACTATATTTCATAACACCACTAACTCTCTAGAAAAACTCTATATGAGTTTTATCTCCTTCTATTCTCTAAGTTCTTCTAAGGTTATAGTCTAAGGATTCTCGCTCCTTGTTGGGTATTTTCTATACGCGCTACATGCAAGTGTACGTGATTAATAAGTAATATAATGATAAGTTAGATGTCGTACCCACAGAGATAATAATTCCTATTTAATCTAACAAGTACCAATTTTATACTACCTCAGCTTTATTAAACTAATAATTAAAAGATGAGTATTTAACTAAATTACTACTTAAACCAATTATAACACTAACTCAAGATTTTCATAAGTTTTAGAGAATTAAGCCTACAACTTCACTTATTATTTCACTTCAGATAATAATCTTTTCTCCAGTTTATGTCAATTAATCTAGATTATTAATCAAGAACACTAAAAAAGATATAACCACCTTTCGATGCATTATACCCATACTCACTCGCATCCACAGATGATAGAATTGAGCAAGACACCCTAGATAACTATTTCACTGTATCTCTATGTGAATTACAATTAAATAAGGTTTATAATCAGGTTCTTATAAGATTACATATGGCGTAAAGGTATATCTCTATCCTAAACACGAATCATGAATTCCATCTACGCAGAAATCACAAACATATGTCACTATGGCTAGTTCCAAGCACATATGTCCTCTCTCAATTTCATATGGGATAACAGATAATTGTTGATTAGGCAATTATATAAATTAAGCTCAACTCATAGCAAATAATATGGGAATAACATTCTTAAACAGAATTAAAGTCTAATTAATCATCCATTACTTAAAAAGATCCATCATAGGCTTAAATAAGTAATTAGTTCATAACAAATGAATAAAAACCAATCATCCACAGAGTATTAATCACGATGAGTACAAAGTAAAGATGAATAGAGAAAGAAAGAAATATAAAACTCCCGTCGTTACTCGTCTCCACGTTCGCTTTGCGTTTTGTCGGGTTAAGCTCTGCTTCAATCCTCGTCCGCTGATCAATTCTTAAGCTCGGGCTTCAAGTTGTCTCAGTCCCCCCTTCATATGAGCCTCCTTAGTGTATATAAGAGCAAATCTTGCTCAGCAATTCCTTTTCACAATCCTGCTCAAAGTAGGATAAATCCGTCTCCTCTGCCGAACACGCGCCCTGGCGCGCTACGTTCCCTTTGTATACGTGCCCCGGCCAGTCGCGCCCCAGCGGAATATTAAGCCTAGAAATTTGGCCTGGCGCGCCTAGTAAAAATCCAGCCCATTTTTCCTTTCAACAGCCCAATCTATCCTTTTCTTTACCCATTTAGATCTGGCACACCACAACCCACAAACATGCATAAAAAGAACCTAAAACATACTCAAAGCCATGATATCTTAAGTTTAAATGATACTACTTCGTAGGTATGAAACCTACTTATCAAATACCCCCAAACTTAATATTTTGCTTGTCCTCAAGTGAAAATGAAAACAACTAAATTAAAAACAAACAATGTATCTATATGTATGCATATGCATGACATACTCCCTACATGCCTACGAGTCCAGCAATATATCAATCATGATATTCAACAAAGGCCTCGAAGATATCATATGATACTCAAACAATACCAAAAAGTCAATTTACAGTTCATTAGTACTCAATTAGTCCATCCAACCCTGTCCTCACTCATGTTGTGTGTGTGTGTGTGTGCTTGTTAACTATTCTAACCATTATCAATTCAAAAACACCACAATTAAATTTCTTAGCAGAAAAATTTCAGTTAAACTCCAACTATTCTGCATTTATGACAAAACCAAATATAGTAATTACCGAGTTCGGGGACTTCAAATGGGAATTGAATTTCTTATTCTCCATTCACAGGTGCGTTTTACGCTCCATCCCGTGTTCACAATAAACTGTGCAATGTCTACATCTATTAGTCTTTTCATTGTTACCCGTTTAGCGAACTTTCGACCAACGACTGCCAAACCAGCCGATTTTAGGGCGCTAGGTGTAGAACACCCCAAGGGCTTACTTATTTAAGTAACAAAGGCCACAGATACAAACTAGTCCATGTGTTTATTCTTCTTTTTTTTTTTTACTTTCTACTTTCTTTCTCTTTTTCACTTTTCTTTTTCTTTTACCCTACTGCTTCCCCCAAACTCAAGTTCTTACATACTTTCAAACCTTTAATGTCAATAAAACAGTTTCATCAAATTTAACTAAGATTTTCCCCCCTAGAAACAAGTTGTGACCCCTTGAACTGCGTTGATTAGACAGTTAAACTCTTACGTGCTAACCAGTTACACAAGTTTCGGACAAAATTGGACTTTCATTTTGATTAACATCAGAACTCATCATTAATCTTCACGTTTGTTCGAGTTAAGATGCAATACCGATCCTATCATCGGCCGAGTTAAAAACATGTCAATCCATTGCTCAAACGCATGCAACCTATATGCCTAAATGCAAAATAAATATTTTTGTGATTTTCCTTAATTTTATTATTATTTTTACATGTAATTGATGCAAATAAGAATTAATACTACTATGCTTATTCTACGTGCAATTAACTAACATGACATGCACTATGCAAATTTACTAACTAAATGACTAAACTACCCCTAAACTTAAACAATACAATGTCTTCATTGGATAAAGTAATAAAAGTTTGAGGACTGCCCTGAGCTATCAAGCATCATGCTCGATCAGTGGATCCTTGGTAGGTGGGTCGTATACCGGGTCCGCCACGGGCTGTGGGGGAAAAATGATGGGAGTGGCTGTGGGACTGGGAACTGGAATTCTTCATTCATTGTGTTGAGTCGAGCAAAGGCGGCCGCGATAGAAGCGTTGAATTCATTCTGCGTGGCAAACATGTGGTCTTGCCTCGCAGCTAATCCTTGAAATAGCTCATCAACATAGTGCTGCATCTCTTGGAATTGGCCACTGAAAGGACACTTTGGCCTGGATCCTTGTTCATGTTCTTGCTCTTCGTCTTCATTAAAATCTGCATCCTACTCATCCTCTTCGTCACTAGCCTCCTCCTCCGAAAATATATATCTAAGGCTGCGTGGGTGGGACACCCCCCCTTTCCATTTTGAATATCTCTGAATCAGATTGGGTCGAGGCATAATAGAGATTGCTGGATGGGCTATGTGGACTACATTGTACCCCTGCGGGCACATAGTGCGTAAATCAAGGAAGGATGAGCCAAACCACCCTGGACGGATTCACGAAGGTTGTGACGGATGTTGTGATGGATGAGGCGGTCGACGTCAATGGATCGGTCTTTGCATATGGTGTAGAGAAACACCGCCCTTTCTTTCGTGACATCGCTCACGTGTGTGTTGGGCAGTAGTTTGGCACACAAGAACGTATGCTATATTTTTCCATATAGACTCAGGTGGTTACTTTGAAAATGCGACCCATTCGATGCTCATGTAGCATCCGACTTGCACAATCCTGCCAAAATCTGATCATAGTCGACGCTGCTTTCCTTGATGACTTGGTATTCACATGTTGTCTGTGGGAGATAATAGTAGTCATTGATCTCCTGCACAGTGAATGGGACCATTTTGCCTCTTACGAAGGCAAAGAATGGGGATTTATCGGGCGCATTTTCGTAGAATTCTTTGACCACCGCCACTACGGCGGCATCCGGATGTGCCACAAGCGTCTCCGCGAATCTGGTTAAACATCTACCCATTAAACTCGTCAGGAGCCAACCCACACTCCAACACCAATGGTTTGTTGGAGAGGTATTCAAATCGGTCCGCCGCCTCGACATTTAGAAATTTGTGTTTGTCGAATTGCTACGTCGGGGTGGACGAGCCTTCACCACGTTGCCTTTTCTGCTTCCTCAATGTCATTCTGTTGCTGGTGTGCCTCTAACTTGTAATGAGGTGTAGGAATGATTGGTGAGACCTTTTGGCGAACACTTGGTACGCACACTATGAAAGCTTGATTTTCTCACCCCCAAACTTGAATTGTTGTGCCCAATTGGTGAATTTTTCAGAATTTAGTGTAGCAACCTGTGCAATAGCAACTGATTATCCCAAAATCAATGTTACCTTTGAGGAATTGTTATGAATTCGGAGTGAATGACTTGTATGATTGAGAAATTCCTAGTTGCTTTAGAATGGATTTTAAAGAATGAGTCCTTGAAGATGAATGAATGATGTCTGCTTTGGTTAGGATTCAACACGATTTTGTAGATCGAGAGGGATTATTTAGTTGTTTGAAATCCTATTTGTAAATTGGTTTAGGATAGGGAAGTTTTAGAGGGGGGGGGGGGTTTGTGTTTTATTTGGTTTAGGAGTATGCAATCCGGTTGCTGAAGCCAGTTTTAAAAAAAACAAATATGCAGGACGCGCGTCGGGGCGCAGCCATTTTGTACTTGAACTTGCGCCGGAGCGAAAATGACTAGAGGGGTCAGCGTCGGGGCGAGGTTTGTCCTTCACGAATTTTCGTCGGGGCAGAAATGACCAGAGGGGTTCGCTTCGAGGGTCCCATTTTTCTTCGTGATTTTACGCCGGGGCGAAAATGGGCCGATAGCTCTAAGCCGGGGCGCATTTTTCTGCCTTGTAAATTCGCCGGGGCGCGTGTGGAATTTTTTGCATCCTTTGATTTTTGTTTTGACAATACATGTGGTTGCACCTTTTGACCTTATTAGCCTTCCTGACACCCTCCTATGAGCAAAACATAACAGAATCTGTACTGTCCTTTACTTGGTTCCATAAACACTATTCCTATACTAAAAAAAATTGCCCTAATCTACTCTACTCTACTTAAATCAGATCAAATAATTTGAAATTAAAAACAAACAAAACTTGAAATAAAGTAAGGATTGGGTTGCCTCCCATGAAGCACTTAATTTATAGTCTTCAGCCGGACTAATCCCTGTTGTTATTCTGGATCAGCCAGCTCGACAGCGGTCCCCTGACGATCGATGTCTCCTCCCCAATAGTGCTTTAACCGTTGACCGTTAACTTTGAATAATTTGGTGGACTCCCTGCTGTATATTTTAACGGCGCCATATGAAAACACTGTATTTTTAGTAAAAGGGCATGACCACCTGGACTTCAGTTTCCTAGAGAAAAGTTTCAATCGGGAGTTGAATAGAAATACCGATTTCTCGGTTCGAACTTCTTATCAAGTATCTTCTTATCGTTCCACTTCTTGACCTTCTCCTTGTACAACTTCGAATTTTCGTAAGCCTGCAGGCGGAATTCGTTTAATTCATTGATTTACAACAACCTTTTCTCCCCTGTTGCTGATAAATTGAAGTTTAATTTCCTGATAACCCAATATGCTTTATGCTCAAGTTCTAACGGAAGGTGGCACGCCTTCTCATAAACTAACTGATTGGGCGACATGCCTATCAGAGTCTTGTAGGTAGTCCGATACGCCCACAGAGCGTCGCCTAATTTCAATGACCAGTCCTTCCTGTTTGGATTGACGAATTTTTCCAGAATTCGCTTTACCACCCGATTAGACACTTCTTCTTGGCCACTCGTCTGAGCGTGATAAGTTGTGGCGGTTTGGTGTTTTACCCCATACTTCGTTAAGAGAGCGGTGAAGTATTTATTGCAGAAATTGCTCTCTTCGTCACTGATTATTGCTATTGGGGTGCCGAAACGGGTGAAAATATTCTTTTGTAAGAACCTTAAAACCACCTTCGCATCAATTGTCGGTAGTACGACTGCCTACACCCATTTTGATACGTAGTCCACTGCTAACAGGATGTACAGATTACTGAATGAGGATGGGAAGGGTCCCATGAAGTCGATCCCCCATATATCAAAAATTTCAACTTCCAGGATCATGTTTAGGGGCATCTCGTTCCGTTTTGAAATATTCCCCACTCTTTGACATCTGTCGTAGTTTTTCACGCACTGATGTGCCTCCTTGAACAAAGTGGGCCAGAATAAACCTGATTGAAGGACTTTTGCGGCTGTTTGCTCACTCCCATAATGTCCTCCATATATTGAAGCGTGATATGCCTGTAGGATGCTCTCAACTTCACTTTTCGGTATACATCGCAGGATCATATTGTCAGCACACTGGCGGAACAAATATGGTTCGTCCCACATATACCACTTGACACCATGTAAAAATTTCCTCTTTTGGTGGCGAGTCAAGTCTGGTGGGAGGATGTTGCTGACCAAATAATTAGCGAAATCCGCAGTACCACGGAAACTCGCCGTGGATCAAGAATAACTGTTCATCTAGAAACGACTCATTTATTAAACATTTATCAGTTTTGTCCTTGTCCCGATTTGCCAACCTTGAAAGATGATCAATGTGACGACCCCAGAATAAGTCCAATCCATCCAATCCATTCTGAGTCACTAAACACATGGTACATAATTCAAATACAAACTTTTATATCACACGGTCGTGCAAAATACGACCACACAGCTGTGAGTGTCAATACAAATATGTAAAAAATATAAACATTCAAACTAAGTCCTCATTACAATTATTATCACACTATTTTATAAAAATAATGATGACTACTATTGCTCTAACTCGGACCATCACTCTGTCCCCCGACTAGTCCCTGCGACATACTCATTTCTTGAAGAGGATAATAGATAAAAATGGTGAGCTCAACTAGCCCAGTAAAGAATATTATGACTAAGATAATGAAAAATAAATTATCGTTAGGCTTCAACAAATCAGATAAAATATTATGGACAACAAGTTTTAGATCAACAACCGCAATGAAAATAACAATGCATCAGAAGGATTAAGTAAAAAATAATGTCTACTATCTTCTATGATTTGAAAGTCCATAATCAATATTTTATCCCTGTAACATCAATCAATATATATCTTGAATCAAATATTCATCTTTGCACTACATGCCAAAGATATTCATTTAAATCATCAGTTGGTCATGTTCATCTCAACACCTGTCCATCTTTGCACTACGGGCCAAAGATATTCTTTTGTATCACCATTTAAGACTAAAGATGATGAAAAATATTTTAAAGAAAGAGTCCAGTGAGATAAAGTACAAAAATTAGGAATTCGTAATTTAGTTTATACAAGTTCAAGAATACTCCATAATAATCAATTGTGGAGCAAAATTCAATAATGAAGATAAAAACTTGGATTCAATCAAAGATAGGAACCATAATAGACAACTTGGACAAAAAAAAAGAAAATTTAATTTTTCTGTGAATAATACTGTATTTGTGAATAGTGCCGTATACGTGAATAGTAATTCCAGTATGAAAAGGTAAAAATTTTATAATAAAATTCATACCTATATTTCGGTGTCATGATATTGAAAGAAATAACATCATTTTTGAAAAAAATAACATCCCTTACCTCAAAGGAACAGTAATTCTGACTGAAATATCGGATATAATACTGAAGGAAACTTGTACTGAATAGTAACACTCAAAGTATCTAATTACGCACAAAAATACGCTGATATTATAGAGAGAAAACTTCTGATTCTGGTTTGATTTTCAAATTCTAACTAAGCACCTTATTTATAGAAAAATGCTTAGAACGCCAAAGAAAAAAATTTAATAAAATAATATTTTATTTAAAAAAATTTCATGCCCACCTCTATACCAAAATCAATAGCTCACCACCAGTGGGGCCCACCCATTAAAAAAATATTTTTATTAATAAAAATATTTATAACCCCAAAAATCAATTCAGACCCAATATTCCGGAACTTCCATAATTCATAAAAAATAGCCCTTTTATCAGAAAAATACGAATTCTATATCCTTTCCATATGAAATTTAATTCTCTACAACTTTGTAGAAGGAAGTTTTTCCAACTTCCAAACGAAAAATGGCCGAAATTCACAAACGGATGATTTTCCACACCAAAATACTGGTAAAAACACCTCAACACTAATTCCTTCTTTTATATCCACAAAAATAAATATATTTTTTTCATATAAATTAATAATTAATTATTCACAAATAATATTGCAGAACTACAATATTGACAACCAGGTCGTTCCAAGGAAAGAGGGGGCCTTCCGATAAGGATTTCTACTTACTGGCGCGCAATTAAATAACCCATCCTAGACAGAACTTCCTTAGACATTGCCAATAATGTTATCTAATAATATTATTCAAATAATATGATTTATTGATCTGATAATGGGAAATACTGTGCAGTGACAATTATTGAATTAACAATAATATAAAAATACTGTACAATACCGTGTGCTCCTGTGCAACAACGCATATTACATTACTTTATCCACTGGGTATTCCAACAGTGTTAACGGTAACAACTATGTCGTTATTTATAAAAAACTTATTCATGTCGTTTTCTTCATCCGGCAGTTTTTCGTTATGGGGCGCACAAATGGCTGCGTCGACGTACGAATATTCCCCGATAGCAAGAATATTTCACGACCAAACGAATATTCCCCGACAACAAGGAATATTTTATAACCACTTTCTTATTTAAAATATTTGCGCATTTTATCCATAACTTCCCCACATTAATCAAATCAACCCCTTACTATTTCAAAATAATAAATAGAGGAAATTCAATTTTATTCATAAAAAAGTTGGGGTCGTACAACCTCCCCTCCTTATAAAATTTCATCCTCGAAATTGACGTACGTACCTGGTGTTTCGAAAAGGTGAGGATACCTCGCTTTCATTTCTGATTCCAACTCCCAGGTCATTTCCTCAATAGCATGGTTCCTCCACAAAACTTTGACTTGTGGTATAACCTTTGTGCGTAGGACATGCTCCTTCCTATCCAAGATCTTGACAGGTACCTCCTCATACGTTAAATCCTCGCGCTATCTCATCTAGTTCTAACTCAATAATGTGATTTGGGTCTTTCACATATTTACGAAGCACGGATATGTGAAAAACGTTATGAACACGAGACATGCTTGCAGGTAATGTGAGTCTATAGGCCTCATTTCTTACTCGGTCAAGAATCTGAAATGGACCAATGAATCGTGGGTTGAGCTTTCCTCTCTTCCCAAACCTCGTAACCCCTTTACACGGAGCAACACGCAACTAATACATGATCCCCAACATTAAATTCCACGTCCTTTCGATGAAGATCGGCATAACTCTTTTGTCGATCCTATGCCGTTTGTATACGTTGTCGGATCATTTGGATTTTTCCCGTAGTCATACGTACCAACTCTGGTCCCAACAATGTTGCTTCACCCACCTCATCCCAACATACTGGAGAACGACACTTTCTTCCATACCGAATGGAGCCATGCCTATACTTGCCTAATAACTGTTGTTGTAGGAGAATTCCACCAATGGTAGGTACTTATCCCAACTCCCTTTGAAGTCTAGAACACAGAGTCTCAATAGATCTTCAAGAGTTTGAATAGTTCTTTCTGATTGCCCGTCTGTTTGAGGATGATATGCCGAACTGAATCGTAAATTCGTGTCCATAGCTTTCTGCAAACTAACCCAAAATTGTGAAGTGAATCTTGGGTCACTATCCAAAACTATGGATACTGGCATGCCATACAATCTCATAATCTCATTCACGTACATACGAGCAAGACGTTCAAGGGAATAAGTCTCCTGTATCGGCAAGAATTGAGCAGATTTGGTTAATCTATCAATAATAACCCAAATCACATCTATGCCTTGAGAAATCTTGGGAAGACCCGTAACAAAATCCATGGTAATGTGTTCCCACATCAATTTTGGAATCTCCAATGGTTGCAATGGACCCTTTGGTACTTGATGCTCCGCCTTTACACGTTGACAAGTTAAACACCTCGAAATAAACTCCGCGATCTATCTCTTCATATTGTTCCAGTAAAATGTATGTTAAAGATCACGATACATTTTGGTACTCCCAGAATGGATTGCAAACGGTGTGTTGTGTGCCTCCATCATGATTCTATGCTTCAAATTAGAATCGTTAGTAACACAAAGTTTATAGTTGACTCAAAGTATTCATTCTTCATCGATTCTTACTTCTAGAACCGCACCTTCTTGCACCTTCTTCTTCATCTTCATCACCTCCGGGTCTGTAGCTTGAGCAGCTTTAACTTTATCAATCAAAGCTGGTTCTACGCGTATACTTGACATCATCGTATGGGTCCCTGGAGTCTTGAACTCTATCTCCATCTTTTGTAAGTCACATAGAATAGGCCTTTGTGTTGACAGCATCGCACTCTTTCCTGAATATGATCTTCTACTCAACGCGTCAGGTACCACATTTATTTTACCAGGATGGTATTGGATGGTATGATCGTAATCTTTCAACAGCTTAAGCCAACGTCGTTGTCGCATGTTGAGTTCCTTTTGAGTGAAGAAATATTTAAGGCTCTTATGATCCGTATAGATCTCCACTTTCTCCCCGTATAGGTAGGTTCTCCAAATCTTCAAAGCAAACATGACTGCTGCCAACTCTAGATCATGAGTAGGATAATTCCTCTCATATTCCTTGAGTTATTGCGAGGCATAGGCTATGACTTAACCATGTTGCATGAGAACACATCCAAACCCTTTGCCCGAAGCATCGCTGTAGATGACAAATCCATCCAAACTAAATGGAATCATCAGAACAGGTGCCGAAATGAGCCTTCTCTTGAGCTCCTGGAAGCTCTTCTCGCAATCCTCGCTCTATACGAACTTTGTATCTTTTCGAGTCAGCTGAGTTAACGGAGTAGAGATTCAAGAAAATCCTTCTACGAATCTCCGATAATAACCAGCTACGTACTTCGGTCACCGACTTTAGTTGCTCCCAACTTTGTATTGCTTCAATCTTCGCCGGGGCAACAGATGCTCCATGTTTTGATATTACGTGCGCAAGGAATGGTATTTCCTCAAGTCAGAACTCACATTTCTTCAGCTTGGCATATAGCTTGTTATCACGAAACCTTTGAAGTACCAGCTTCAAGTGGTGCTCATGATCTGCACGGCTTTTGGAATAGATGAGGATGTCATCAATAAAGACAACCATGAACTGATCCAAATATTCTTTGAATACACGGTTCATCATATCCATGGAAGCAGCAGGAGCATTATTCAATCCAAAAGACATGACTAGGAATTCATAATGCCCGTATCGAGTTCTAAAGGCAGTTTTTGGAATATCCTCAGTTTTAATCTTCAGCTGATGATATCCAGAATGAAGATCAATCTTTGAAAAGAATTATGCTCCTTGCAACTAGTCGAACAGGTTATCAATACGAGATAGCGGATACCTATTCTTGATGGTAACATGGTTCAACTTCCGATAATTAATATAAAGTCGCATACTCCCATCATTCTTCTTTACGAATAAAACAGGAGCACCCCAAGGAGACGTACTAGGGCGAATAAAATCGATGTCTAACAACTCCTGTAGTTGAACCTTTAACTCCTGAAGTTCAATAGGAGCCATTAGATATGGGGTTTTAGAAATGGGTTTTGTATCGGGCTCAAGGTCAATAAAGAATTCAACTTCACGTTCTGGGGGTAGACCGAGAAGTTCTTCAGGAAATACATCAGGAAACTCATTAACAACAGAAATATCATTCAAATCTAATGTATTTTGGTTTAAATTAGTGACATGAGCTAAGAAAGCTTGACATTCGTTTTTCAATAAACGAATAGCTTTATGACTTGAAATGACATTAACTTATTTTAGTGGTTTGGTGGTTTGAATTCGCACAACAGATTGGTTAGGAATATGAAAACAAACAACCTTACAAAAATAATCAATTTTGGCATGATAAGTGGTTAACCAATCAATTCCTAAAATAACGTCAAATACAAGTATTTTTCAAAGATATAAGATCAACAGGTAGGGTGTGGGTACCAATCTGAATCAAGCATGATTTGTAAACTGTAGATGTAGCGAAGGTTTCTCCCAACGGAGTCTCAACAGATAAGTCAAAGTCTAATTTCTCAGGTGTCAAGTTCAAACGTTGGGCACAAGTAGGTGATATAAAAGAATAGGTAGCACCGGTATCTAACAAAGTGTAAACTTCGCAATAGTTTATGATTAGCTTACCCGTGATCACCTCGTGTGGGTTCCTCGCGTTTTGGGCAGTCATGACAAACGCTTTTCCAGGAACCACCGACTTTAACTTGTCCGAAACTGCCTTTGGAATCACCACCCCCGCTGGACTTAGTTTCGTTATAGGATAATCTCGAGCTATATGTCCTTCCTTTCCACAGTTATAGCATGCCTTGAATTATTGTGGACAGTTTGGGCTGATGTGTCCCTCTTTCCCTCATTTATAGTATACGACCGATGGTCGTTCTCCTCCCCTAGAAACAGTTGATGCTGGTGCTGCTGTCGACGTCTTCACGTTCTCATTGTTGTACCTTCTCTTCTTGAAATCTCACCCCGACTCACTTCCTCTATTATCATGGCCACGATTACCACCAGAGTGGTTATCACTTTTGTCATGATACTTTCCTCCCTAATGGTTGTCATTGCTCTAATGACTGTTGCCACCGGTACGACCCTGGTTGTGGTCCCTTGGTTGAACATGCTCATTATCTCGTTCTAATAACTGAGCCCTGTTTACTACATCTGAATAGAGAAAAAAATTATGAGAAATGAGGTATTGTCAAATTTTGGGTTTCAAACCTCTCAGAAACATCCGTGTCATACGTTCCTCATTCTTTACCAAATGAGGTGCAAACCTTGACAACCCCGCGAACTTAGCCTCGTACTGGGACACGGTCATGTTGTTCTGTTCCAGTCAGATAAACTCTACCTCCTTCATATGACGAATACTTTTAGGAAAGTACTTGTCATTAAACAGTTTCTGGAATGCTTCCCAAGACATCTTGAGTGCGGCAGGCTGGCTACGCTTCACAGACTCCCACTAGTAATCTGCTTCTCCACGGCTCATAAAGGTGGCAAATGGAACCTTTTGTTCCTCCGTGCATCCCAAGACATCAAATATCTAGGTAATTTGCTTAAACCACATCTCTGCCTTGATTGGATCTGGCTTTCCCTAAAGCTCTGGTGGTCCCAACTCTTTGAACTACTTGGCAGTGACAATTCGCGTGTTGTTATTATTTCCACCTGTATTTTGCACACGAGTCTCCCTCGTCTGGTTTTGTATGAACTGCAAAAAGCTTCTAAACATCTCATCGTTTATCGTCTGATCAGTGTTATTTTCAGGAGGAACATTGCCTTCCTGTTGCACGTTCTCCTGGTTGGTGATTAAAGGTGTCTCCACGGTCTCATTCACTTCATTGTTAACATTCTCAGCTGCCATTCTCAAATACTGCCATAAAATAAGGGTCAATTAAATAAATTAACATATCACATTATAACCCAATGCTCCGACTGACCAATTAAATATCAAATAATCTTAGGTAGGACACACTAGTGTAGGATTTATTCGTCTCTCCCCTCCTAGTTCTGCTCCCCGATCTCTGCCAGAGATCATATCCCTAATCTCTGATACCAACTGTGACAACCCCAGAATAGGTCCAATCCAACCAACCCATTTTGAGTCGCCAAACACATGGTACAAAATTCAAATACAAACTTTTATATCACACGGTCGTGCAAAATACGACCACACAGCTGTGAGTGTCAATACAAATATATACACTATTTTATAAAAATAGTGAGGACTACTACTGCTCTAACTCGGACCATCACTCTTTCCCCCGAATAGTCCCTGCGACATTCTCATTTCCTGAAGAGGACAATAGATGAAAAGGGTGAGCTCAACTAGCCCACTAAAGAAATATTATGACTAAGATAATGAAAAATAAATTATCGTTAGTCTTCAACAAATCAGATAAAATATTATAGACAACAAGTTTTAGATCAACAATCGCAACGAAAATAACAATGCATCAGAAGAATTAAGTAGAAAATAATATCTACTATCTTCTATGATTTGAAAGTCCATAATCAATATTTTATCCCTGTAACATCAATCAATATATATCTTGAATCAAATATTTATCTTTGCACTACAGGCCTGAGCTATTCATTTAAATCATTAGTTGGTCATGTTCATCTCAACACCTGTCCATCTTTGCACTACGGGCTAAAGATATTCTTTTGTATCACCATTTAAGACTGAAGATGATGAAAAATATTTTAAAGAACGAATCTAGTGAAATAAAGTACAAAAATTAGGGATTCGTAATTTAGTTTATCCAAGTTCAAGAATACTCCATAATAATCAATTGTGAAACAAATTTCAATAATGAAGATAAAAACTTGGATCCAATCAAAGATAGGAACCATAATAGACAACTTGGACAAAGAAAAGAAAATTTAATTTTTCTGTGAATAGTACCGTATTCGTGAATAAGTGCCGTATACGTGAATAGTAACCCCAATATGAAAAGGTAAAATTTTATAATAAAATTCATACCAATATTTCGGTGTCATGATATTGAAAGAAATAACATCATTTTTGAAAAAAAAATAACATCGCTTACCTCAAAGGAACAGTACTTCTGACTGAAATATCGGATATAATACTGAAGAAAACTTGCACTGAATAGTAACACTCAAAGTATCTAAATACTCACAAAAATACGCTCGATATTATAGAGAGAGAAAACTTTTGATTCTGGTTTGATTTTAAAATTCTAACTAAGCACTCTATTTATAGAAAAATGCTTAGAATGCCAAAGCAGAAAATTTAATAAAATAATATTTTATTTAAAAAATTTTCACGCCCACATCTTGACCAAAATCATCAGCTCACCACAAGTGGGGCCCACCGATTAAAAAAATATTTTTATTAATAAAAATATTTATAACCCCAAAAATCAATTCACACCCAATATTTTGGAACTTCTATAATTCATAAAAAATAACCTTTTATCAGAAAAATACGAATTCAATATCTTTTCCATAGGAAATTTAATTCTCTACAACTTTGTAGAAGGAAGTTTTTCCAAATTCCAAACGAAAAATGGCCGAAATTCACAAACGGATGATTTTCCACACCAAAATACTGATAAAAACACCTCAACACTAATTCCTTCTTTTATATCCACAGAAATAAATATTTCCTTATCATATAAATTAATAGTTAATTATTCACAAATAATATTACAGAATTATAATATTGACAACCAGGTCGTTCCCATGAAAGAGGGGGCCTTCCGAAAAGGATTTCTCTTTATTGACGCGCAATTACATAACCCCTCCTAGACAGAACTTCTTTAGACATTGCTAATAATGTTATCTAATAATATTATTCAAATAATATGAATTATTGACCTGATAATGGAAAATACTATGTAGTGACAATTATTGAATTAACAATAATATAAAAATACTGTGCAATACCGTGTGCTACTGTGCAACAACGCGTATTACTTTACTTTATCCATCGGGTATTCTAACAGTGTTAACGGTAACAACTACGCCATTATTTATAAAAAACTTATTCTTGTCATTTTCTTAATCCGATAATTTTTCGTTATGGGGCCCACAAATGGCTGCGCCGTCGTACGAATATTCCCCGACAGCAAGAATATTCCACGACCAAACAAATATTCCTAGACAACAATGAATATTTTATAACCACTTGCTTATTTAAAATATTTGCGCATTTTACCCATAACTTCCCACATTAATCAAATCAACCCCTTACTATTTCAAAATAATAAAAAGAGGAAATTCAATTTTATTCATAAAAAAGTTATTATTTGTTAGACATATGTAACATGCAATTGTAGTAACACTTTCTTGAGACTAAAGAGTTTAACATTTCTTACATTACATCCTCTTATACTTAACTCACGTTTATAACGTTATTCAAATCGAGAAACTAATAAACAGGAATGGTGCTTAAGGTAACATGATCATACCTTTAAGCATGGTAGTCTTACTCTGATCTCAGACACTATTCTTTTTTGAATAGTAAGAACTCCCCTAGGATTTTCTTTATCTCTTAACTCACTATATCTTTTTTTCCAGTGGCAGAGATTATAATGTTAGCAAGCCTTATGAGATGAATAAGGGTCTCTATCTATAGGAAAACTTTTGTCCAATCATTGGTCATTACTCCGATTTTTGGACTGACTCTAACTGAATCAACCGTTGGTTAATAGAGGTTTGGTGAAATCATTTCAGCCCACATGGGATTAATTTAATCTAAAGTAATATAGTGTGGTTGTAGACCCTTGGTCTAGTTCGGCTGAGAGCAAGCAACCAATTTGTAAATATATATTATCCTAATATCACAAGTGAACTGTAATAACCAAGAATTTCAAGTCACTTTATAAATAGATATATTAATTAAATATTAATAATATTGAAAAGCTTGAAAAGCTTGTGACATGTGTGGAGTGAATAATAGGCTAAAAGAATATGTGTACTATAATTATGTATATATGTGTTCATTTATTTTATAGAAAGTAAATTAAGAAGAAAGGTTACATAACCTAATTTTACATTCGGTATGAGAATTGAATAACCTAAGGGTTATGGTATGGGAGAATGTTAGTATTAAAAATATATACTAACCCTAAGAGATTTATTTTATATATCTTAACTAATTAATTTTATAACCTTATTAAAGCAAGTCTAATTGGGTTATGAAATTAAATGTACATGAGTAAGGAATTAAATTACAAATGTAGGGAATGGAAACCCTAATTTAATAATTATGGTAAGATAAAATTCAAGGTGTTGGATCCATGGTTATTTACATAGCCCAAACTAGTTAATTGTGAGCCCAAAACATTAAATAAAATAGCCCAAACATAGCCCAATAGAATAGGGACATTGTGGACATTTACTAAAGCTAAATAAAGCAAAAAAAGAAAATATAATTGAAGGAAAAAGGGGCCATGTGGCTGGGCAATGAGAGAGGAAAGGAGGGGGAAGAATGTGATGATTACCTTACTTTAGTTGGTAACCCACTTCCCTTATGTGTCACTTGTTTAGTTCACCAACACTTTGTACATATTTGCAAGCAACAACTTGATAATGAGAGAGAAAAATAGTAAAAATTAGATTGGGAGATAAATATTAGATATACATGTTATATCTAATCATCTTTTACTAACAAACAGATCAAACATATCATTTGTTTTCATTTCATTTCCTTAATTTGCTAAAAAGAACAAAAGAAAGAGAGAGACAAGAGAAAGAGAATTCAGTGGAAAGAGAAGGAGAGGAAGAAGAGTTTTATTTCCTATGCATCCAAGATTTATCAGTTATATTGGAAGAGTAAGAAAGTGTGCTCAAAGATCTAGGTAAAACCCTAAATCTAAACTAGCTTATTCCTTTTTGTTTTGTGTATTTTGGTGATTTAAAATTTATGATCTTGGGGTCTAAAGCCCTTTATCTATATGTTTTATAAGGATTCATGTATGGATCTTGCATATTTGGGTGTTAGAAAGTTGAACAAAAGGAAAGAAAAGAAACTAGATTTTTAAAAAGTTAGAAAACCCTAGCTTTCTCTCTCTTTGATTAACTACCATTTTAAATATACACCTTTTTTTGAAATCCGTCAAAGAATGGTGTTATATATATATGTTAACTAGTAAACCCAAGTGGTAGCACTAAAAACTAAATGTGTTTACAAGTCGTGGTGTCAGTTTTAGTTAAAACAGTCCGAGTAGTGAACGAAAAATGAATACATCTTGCTAATCAGTCGACTACAAGGGTTGTTTCATCAACTATTTTTTTTAACAACTCTGGGAACGTTTGAAGGGATAATATAAGAAGTTATGTGAGTCTTGTAAAAATTTGAGAATTTTTGGCCATGTATAATTAGAGTTATGGATTTTACGATGAATGACTACTTTCAAAAATATACCCAAATAACATTCTGTGGTTAACGCCACAAATTATAAAAGTTTTACTGGAAGTATATGTATGTAACAGGAGCATACCCTAAAAATTTCAGCAGTTTCGGATACAATTAAGAGTTATGGTAAATGTAGCAATATTTGGCTATTTTTGACTATTTAAATATAGTAAATGGAGTTTAAAAATTCTAGAAAAAATATATTTTCATGAGGGGACTATATATAGTTACTTTCGAGAAAAGAAATGATTTTAGAGATGTTTTGCTATTTTTCATATAAATGATGTTATTATGGATAAATGAATTAAATTAATTATGTGATGTTAAAAATATGGAAAATGAGATTTTATGACTTGAGAACCCTAAATATGGTTTATATAGATTTTTGATAAGGGTTTTGGTCATTTGTGAGAAGATATTATGTTTATGACATTTTAGAATGCTTAAATGAATTAATTAATAAAAGGTAAACAATTAAAATTAAATTTTTATTAATTTAATAAATAATTTAAAATATTATTACATGACTAAATTAAATTAATTTAAAATAGTATTACATGACTAATGGTATTAGATTGAAATATTATTAATAATATTAGACTAAAATGTTATTAAAAGATTAATAACATTAGCTTGAGATATTATTAAATAATTAATAATATTAATCGATAAATTTAAATAAATAATATAGAGAATTTAAGTTATTTTAAATGTTGTTTGTTGAATTGGACATTCAATGGACTACATTATGTATATAGTATGCTAAAAAGAGGAATCCGGGTTGCTGGATTTGAATTCTGTTTGCTGGATTTGAATTCGGTTTGCTAGATTTAAATTTGATTTGCTGGATTGCTATCTGGTTTGCTGGATTAGTGTATTCAGTTCGCTGGATTGCTATCTAGTTTACTAGATTACATAAAAGAGAAAACTTATATAGTAAAAGTATAAGTTATGAAGTGATTAAAAGATTATCAAGGTATGATAAAAATACTAAGACTTTAATGTAATGTCTTATATATAACTATATGATTGAATGTTAGACAATTTAATATAGAGTAATGACGTAGACACTTGAAATTTTGCATTCTTGTTACTAACCCTGCAGGAGGGTACGTAAAACAGTATTTTTCCTCCCGACGACAACCCCGGGATGTCAAGCTCAGCCTTGGTCACTATATCGGGATGTTAAGTCAAAACCTGACAACACCGGGAAGTCAAGTGAAGCCCCCCGGTCACTATACCGGGATGTCAAACAGTCCCGGCGACAACCCCTGGATGTCAAGCTCAACCCCGGTCACTATACCGGGATGTCAGGTCAAACCCCGACAACACTGGGATGTCAAGTGAATCCCCGGTCACTATACTGGGGTGTTAAGAAACCCTGGCAACAACCCCGAGATGTCAAGATCAACCCCAATCACTATACCGGGATGTCAAGTCAAACCCCGGCAACACCGGGATGTCAAGTGAAGCCTTAGTAACAATACCAGGATGTCAAGCAGCCCCGGCAACAACCCTGGGATGTCAAGATAAACCTCTGTCACTATACCGGGATGTAAAGTCAAACCCCAACAACACCGACAGATCCAGTTCAGCTCCGGTCACAATTCAGGAGGTCAGGTCAAGCCCCGGTCACAACCCGGGAGGCCAAATCAACTTTAAGGATAACCCCGAATCATCATTTAATCCCTAGAGATAACCCTGGGAAACCAAGTCATCCTCAGAGACAACCCTGAGGACAAACAGAATTGACTGGAATCAAAACTTCGGAGACAATTCAGGGAAAATAGTCGAAGACCGTGCCAGTACAAGAGATAACTCCTGGAGGGGCAAAATGGTTATTTTACCTACTTGAAGCCAATCCAGTCAAAATCAAGGCGAATTGATGCAATCAAGGTCAGAAAGAACCATAACATTGATCCCGAGTGAAAACAGCACAATACAGCTCAACGGATAAACTGCGAAAAAATGAAGATTCGGTTATAAACCCGTCTTCTTGGAAAATTCAAACCTAATCAAATATGTCAGTACCACTCCAATTCACCTGGCCATGATACTGAGGATTGCTGGGCGCTTCTTAACCTAATTCAAGACATGATTGAAAATGGTGACCTGATAAGGGGAAATCAACTTCTCAACCTCCCGGATGAAGAAACTCTCTGGATCCCCACTATATAGAATCAAGGTACCGTAGTTGTCATCTCTTGTAATGAGGAGTCAACCCTAAAACCTTTAGTACTGCCAGGGAAAGGGGTCCAAGAAATAAAAAATCCTGTGAAGGTGGCCGCACCTGAGCCTTTGATATTGCCCTTCAGACCCCAGTATCCTTTTATCAGTCTGAAGCGGGTCCCATGGAACTATGGGAACGATGAATAGTCCACCTCAAACAACATTACCGTTGTACCAAAGGACAATTTATTATACCTGCCTCAGCGGGTGATCAAACCAGTCATCAAAGCCAAAGCAAAGGTGGATGATGAGAAAATTGAAGAGTTCCTCAAAAAGATGGGACACAATGAGATCAAGGTAGTGTAGAGCTTGAAGGATACGCCCAAGCAAATGTCCATCCTAGACTTAGTCTTATCCTCAGTGGACCATCGCAACATTCTAGTGGAAGTTCTAGAAGAAGCCCATCTGCCATATACCGTAGATGCTGAGAAATTTTGTCATGTGGTGGAATACATTTTCAGCAGCAATGTGATTTATTTCACTGACGATGATATCCCTGCAGAGGGAACAGGCCATCATAAGTCCCTGCACATAGCTGTGATGTCTTCCGGGTATGTGATCAGAGGGGTACTCATCGACAGAGGATCATCCCTTAACATCTGTCCCTAACATACCTTGGAAAGAATGAAGATCAACCCGAATCGGATCAAAACCAGCCATATGGTCATCCGAGCTTTCGATGGATTGCAGCGCCAAGCTATGGGAAAAATAGAGCTACCCTTGGAGATTGTCCCACACACTTTCTACGTATCCTTTTAGGTTCTCAATATCGCCACTGATATATAACCTGTTGTTGGGCAGGCCATGGATTCACATTACAGGGGCAGTGCCATCCACCTTCCATCAACAGCTTAAATACATTATCAACGGCAACCTCATCACGATCAATGTTGAACCAGAATACCCTGTCGGCATACAAGGAGACATGCCAGTGATCAGCCTGGATGCAAGAATTGAACTTGCAAGTTTTCAAGCTCTGGAGGTGAGCGATACACAGTATCTACCTATCGGAGCACCTGCCTTGAAGCCTAAGGTCTCCACCGAAGAAATGACAGTGGGCCAAGAAATGGTATCTTTAGGTTTCCAACCTGTAGAAGGGTTAGGAAAGAATCAACAAGGTATCAAGAGCAAGATACAAATCCCAAGTCAGACTGGGAGAGCAGGATTGGGATATTCATCCAGGGAAAATTACAGGAATCCGCATAAGCATCCCAAGGCTCATGCTTCCACCATACTTTTGCCAAATCTTACTAATGCCAGATGGGTAAAACCAATAAGAAAGATCCCTACTGTGGTATCAACAATGATGTTTCCTCCGATCATACCTGTCAAGGAAATAAAAGCCCTCAAGTATGAGGCAGATAGCAAAAAGGGAAAAGAAAAGATCTTATACAAAGGACGAGAACCATTCGCTAACATGCGGGTCATCATAAACTACGAGGGTATGAATGATGAGATCCCAGATAGCGAAGACGAGGATCAGATTCAAATTCCTCGCATTAAAAATGAAAAAGGGGGCAGTTCAAAAAAAAACCCTGGCCCTATTATAAAGATTGTCTCACTCGTCATCCAAGACGAGACAGATAATCACAAATCCCTGATCCTCCCAGTTCATGAGGATCTGACCTTGGATAACTGGAGCAGTGTCTCTTGCCTCGATTAAAAAGGGTAAAGGGGCAAAGAGAGTCAATCTGCCCTTTAATCATGCTTTCATTTACTGCTTACTTTTGATTACACAGCCATAGCAGCAGCTGTATCATACTTTGCAGAATGCTATATATATTTAAGCAGTTGTATATATCTAAGATGAAAGCGTTTCTTATTTTCAGTACTCAAGCGTTGGATGTGTTCGTCTCTGCTGATGAGATGACAACTTGTCCAAATGACTACGACTTTGATGTAGAACTGAACTTCGACTTGATGGATATTGATCAAGATGAGGAAGATGACTATGAGGTACCCGAAGAGATCAAAGAATGGGTCGAAGACAAACCCAAACCAAACCTCGACCAAACCACCACTATCAACATAGGAACCTCCGAAAACATCAAAGAAATCTAGATAGGTTTAGACCTCAGACCAGACCAAAAGGCCGACCTGATCGAACTCCTAACACAGTTCCAGGATGTATTTGCATGGTCACATGAAGACATGATTGGCCTCTCTACTGACATTGTCATTCATCGCATGCCCATCATAGACGGGTTCAAACCAGTCAAACAAATGCTCGGGCGATTGAAACCTGAATGTAGTCTGAAAGTCAAAGAAAAAGTCGTTTAACAATTCAAAGCCGGAATTATCATGGTATCAACCTATCTAGATTGGCTTTCAAACATAGTCCTAGTGCCTAAGCCCGGAGGGAAGGTACGAGTATGTGTGGATTACCGGTATTTAAACAAAGCCTGCCTCAAGGACAATTTCCCGGTACCTTTCATCCAAATCCTGATAGACAATACGGCGCAGTACTGCATATATTCCTTCATAGATTGCTTTGCTGGTTACCATCAAATCATGGTTACTGAAGAGGACCGGGAGAAAATAGCTTTCACCACTCCCTGGGGAACCTTCTGTTATAGACGACTATCCTTCGGCCTCATTAATGACGGAGCCACGTATCAGCGAGCCATAATGGCCCTATTTCATGACATGATGCACAAAGAAATAGATATTTATGTGGATGACATCATCATCAAATCCCGGAGAGAGTATGATCACATCGACCAACTCAGGAAGCTGTTCACTAGGTTACGAAAGTACAACTCAAGCTAAATCCCGTCAAATGTGCTTTTGGCGTTAAAGAAGGCAAGTTGTTAGGATTCTTGGTGAGTAATCGCGGCATCGAACTAGACCCTGCCAAGATCAAAGTCATCACTGAGATACCAGTACCTCAAACAAAGAAGGAGATATGTGGGTTTTTGGGAAGGATCAACTTCATAAGTCGATTCATTTCCCATCTTACAACAACCTGTGAGCCTATATTCAAGTTACTAAGGAAGAACGCCTCCACCAAATGGAATAAGGATTGTCAACAAGCCTTCCTTGCCATCAAGAGGCAGCTAATCGAAGCACCAGTATTGGTACCTCCGAGGGATGGGGTTCCCTTGTTCATGTACCTGTCCGTCAATGCCAATGTAATGGGCTATATGCTAGGACAGAAAGATGATAGTAGCAAAGAAAGAGCCATCTACTACATCTGCAAAAGATTTAGCAGTGGTGAACAGAAATACTCCCTGATCGAGAAAACATGTTGTGCATTAGCATGGGCCGCCATAAGGTTACAACATTACCTCCATGGGCACACTACCTACCTCATATCCCGCATGGATCCACTCAAATATGTATTCAACAAGTCAATGTTGAATTGTAGACTATCCAAATGACAGTTGATTCTATAACAGTTCGACATTGTCTATGTGACTCAGAAGTCAATCAAGGGTCAAGGCATTGCAGATCAATTAGCTGAAGCACCTTTAGAAGTTTTCGAGCCCCTGGAGACTTATTTCCCAGATGATGGAATCATGATAATTCAACAACTCCAGCAAGAGAATACAGTCCAACCATAAAAAATGTATTTCGACGGAGCAGTAAATATAGAAGGTACCGGAGCTGGGGCAGTCCTTATCTTTGGTACAGAAGAACAATATCCTATGGCTACCAAACTTCAATTTGGCAACACCAACAACACGGCAGAGTATGAAGGCTGTATAATGGGGTTGAAACTAGCCCAATCTATGGGTATCAAACGACTACCGGTCTTTGGAGACTCTGAGTTGTTCATTAGACAATTCACTGGGGCATATCATACCAAAGAACTGCATTTGCTTCCCTATCATCGATAGATCATCAGAATATCCCTAGAATTTGAAGACATAATTTTTAGCCATATTCCTTGGGGTAGGAATGATTTCGCTGATGTATTGGCAATGTTGACTTCATTAATCCGCATATCCGATAGGATTAGGATTCCCTGCTTCAAATTTACAGTTCAGAAAGTCCCGACATATGGGAATTACATTGGAGAAGTATCAGATGAAATACCTCTTGTCAAGCAACCTTGGTATCAAGACATCAAGAAATATCTACGAGATGGACCTACACCCGCTGGAGCAAGCCAATTTGCGCCAAAGCGGATTCATAAAATGTCTATGAAGTTCTATCTAAGTGGAGATGCCCACTACAAAAGAGATGCTGGAATAGGCCTGTTAAGATGCCTTGATAAAGAACAAGCCCAGAGACTTATGGTTGAAATCCACGGTGGAGTCTGTGGTCCACACATGAGCGGTCATCTACTGGCCAGGAAGATATTAAGAACTGGTCATTATTGGATCTATCTCAAAGTTGATTGCGACAATCATGTCAAGAGATGTTATCAATGCCAAGTACATGGAAATGCCATACACGCTCCTATAAATGAGCTACACAACATGAGTTCACCATAGCCTTTCTCCATGTGGGGAATGGACGTGATTGGTCCAGTGGGACCAAAAGCCAGCAATGGTCATAGATTCATTTTCACCATGATCGATTACTTCACCAAATGGGTTGAAGTAGCCTCTTTTCCCAAAGTCATGAAAGAGGTTATCATTAGTTTCATCATAAATAATATCGTCTGTCAGTATGGACAACCGAAGGTGATCATATCAGACAACGCCATGAACCTGAACAATCAGATGATGATAGAACTGTGAAGTAAGTTCCACATCAAGCATCTCAACTCCGTCATCTATCGACCCAAAATGAATGGTGTTGTCGAAGCGGAAAATAAAAACATAAAAAAGATCATGTAGAAAATGTCCACCAATCACAAAGAATGGCCTGACCTGCTGCCTCTAACCCTGTTAGCATACAGGACGTCAATGCGCACCTCCACTGGGGCTACCCCTATTCATTGGTCTATGGCTTGGAAGAAGTCCTCCCCGTAGAAGTAGAGATGCAATCCTTGTAAGTGTTGATTGATGCACAGATAAACGAAGATTAATGGTTGCAAGACCGATATCACCAACTATCCCTGATAGATGAAAAAAGGGCTACAGCCATTTTCCATAGACAGTTATATCAGTAAAGTATCGCTCGATCCTACAACAAGAAGGTCCGAATACGGTAATTCAAAGAAAATAACTTGGTGCTGAAGAAAGTTTTAGCTAATCAAGACGAGGCTAAAGGAATGTTCACCCCTAATTAGGAAAGTCCTTTCATTGTCAAGAAAGTGTTGACGGGAGGAGCTATCAGATTACAAGAAATGGCAGGGAACGAATTTCCCCAACTCATCAATTCAGACACCATGAAAATATACTATGTTTGAAGTACATGCATACCCGCATCCGGGTCCTACAAATCAAATCAGATTCGGTTTCCCACTAGAAGCCGGAACTACGAATGACCTGATCTCCCTCCACCCGGGAGTACGTAGGCAGCTATTTTTGGTGCGGTCAAACCAAATAAAAATTCAAAAACTCATCAAACCAAACTCAAAACCCAAGATAAATACTTTTCAAACCCTCTCTAATAGAAGCCAGAACTACAAATGACCTGATCTCCCTCCACCCGAGAGTAAGTAGGCAGCCATTTACGGTGCGGTTTAACCTTTAAGAAAAAATAAAAAAACCAATAAAAACTAGTTCCAAGACACCGAAAGCTATACAGAAGCTATATCCAATCTTCTTGGTCAACAGGTCCATCTGAGACTCTTCCCTGACATCTCAACTGTTAGTCCATCAAGGAGGAGCTCAAGATACATCAACAACAGCGAGTCATGAAAGAAGTGGTAATCACTCAGCAATGACGATACATCTCCAAACAGGGAAATGAATAAAAAATATATTTCTCTAATATAAAACTGTTTGATGTATACATAATGCCCTGTACATGACAAAAATGGCTGATCTAGTCTGTGCAGGAAAAATAAAGCTAGTCTATGGACCCAAGGATAAGCGGGCCAACAATGCCACCATGGCATCTCTCTCAAAAGATAGAGGAGCGGCTGCAAGTGCAATACCCTCAGCCTCCATACGACTCAAAACCTCCACAGTCATCTACAATGTGGCAATGTGGTCATTAATATATGCGCTCATCTCGGTAACCAGGCCGTGCGTATAAGATCGAAGAGCAGTACTATCGGCAATATGGAAATCATGGGAAGCAATAGCCTCATCCCTCTTCGCAAAAGTTGCATCTCTAGCAATCAAAGTATCCTTAATCTCAGCAAAAGCTGCATCTCTGGCTGAGCGGATCTCATCCCTCTCCACAACAGTTGCATCTCTGGTAGATCGGAGCTCCTCTCTCTATCAAGCCTGTGTCATGAGCGACTCGAAGTGCGTCCCTCTCAGCTAAAGCTATATCTCTACCAGATAAGGCGGTCAACATCTGCGCTCTAGCCGAATACCGCTCAAAGGTCATCCTGAAAATTGAATTCGCCGAAGCCGGATCTGTGCCTACAGGGATAGTCAGTGGATCACTTACCAGTGTCGCTGTCAACCCTACGAATAGCTCATCATCAGTAGGTGAGTCAGGACCCTCCATAGGCTCCTCCTCATCTGAATCTACAATAGGAGCTGAAGGAATAGGTGCAGTTGCTGGCATATCTGTCTCCAACCATGCCGAGTACTCTGGTGAACGGTTCGGATGGCTACTAAAGAACTCAGCCCTCTCCCTATGAGTCTAACACTCATATACTCAAACCAAGTCGGCTGATGACATAGACAACGCCGACACCCTCTGATCAGCAGACCCCTCAAAACAGTGCAAGCTCTGGAACTGATTAAACTGGCTAATAACAACAAGGGGATGATAAGTAGTCACTCCCCTCAAACCCGCTAAGGGCAAGTAATCCATACTAGGTGAATGGGTGATGAAACTATATGGGGAGGCTAACCCTGAGCATGGAAAAATCAATAACGGATGCTCAATATCCGATAAAAATGCCAACCATGTTTCTGCATTGGTACACTCTGCCGGCTGAAAGGAGTAGGACATAACTATATCATGGGAAAAAATATACCCATGATGCCTGAAAGATCCAATCGGTTGGATATGGGACATTAGCCATATGTACAGTAAGACCAATCTGCCTCTGAAGAACCCTTCCGTGTGGGTAATACAATAAGTGGCTAACTGCAGCGTCTTAGTCAATATCATCGGGATGATGGTGCTACCCTGTCTCATGGCCCGGACCAAGAATACTAATCCCACATCCAAGTAATCGAAGTGCAACGGTATATAGATGTATGCCACGATGTACATCAGCAGAATATCTACCCTGGCCAGATGCCCTGCCTCTGCTAAAATAATAAAATTCCCAACATGTCAATCGTAGCTATCAAGCTCCCTAAAATAATCGATCAAGAAGTCAATCAAGATCACACGCCCAGATATGATCTCGTCTGCAACTACCCTCTGACAAAGACCAAACATCCATAGGAACGGTCTCCGTATATCACTAACAGCAGTTCGAGCACATGACAAGTCCAAAGTCAGACCGGTAAGCTGCTCGTACTCCTCCAGAGTTGGCGTCAGCTCATGTCGCCCAAATCTGAACACCTGCCTCTCGGGTATCCAGCAGGATAGTATGCCATCCACAAACCCATATAGCACCTGAAAACTTGTAAGGGCCTGCGAATACCCCAACATCTGGTCTACTGTCCCTCTAGCTAAGAAGAGCAGGGTCTCGTACCATGACCTCAATGATGAAGCCACCTCATACTGTGGTAAATGCTCAATACGGCTCACGACGGATGACGTCATCTGTGTCACCGTATCACAAGACCACCTAGGGGTCAAATCTGAACTCATCTGTCTAGATGCATACATATGACATAATAAATGCCTGATGACAAATATAAACATGATGCGATAGATAGAAAATATCATGAGCATATACAACAAGCTATCTATGCGGGCATTATCCCTGTCTGATAATACAAAGCGAAATGAAGAAGTACAGGAAAATTGGGCACCACCACCCAACTACTAACATTGGTCTATCAAAATGATGGCACAACCGCCAAATAGCCAAAACAGTGGCTGACCAAAAATATAGCTGCCATAGCTATCCTAGGAAATCCAGATAATCTACGTCAAGGTGATTAATCTGCTCCATCTTCGCTGAGGACACAAAGTTGCGGTCATCAGGCATGTCTAGGCAGTACAAGGGAGGATTTGCCACTGCAAAACTACTGCTAAATGGACCTAAAGAGGGGCCCACTTCTGAGCTGGACGGATCAAAAGAAGATGCCCCTGACGAATCTCGGCCAAGATGCTTGATAAAGAAGCGAACGCTATTTAACTCCCGGATCAGATCTGCAATCTGGTCTAAATGAGTCGGCTCCCTGAGGCAAGTTATCCAGTCCATCATCATCACAGACCCTGGCACCATGTCTTTTATAAACTAAGTAGCACGTGTCTGAGCTCCAATAGTGCGAGGACTCCACCATCTGTTGAATGCCTTCTGGCTGAACCAGCCCTCTGATAGTGTGAAGCCATCAATGCCCTCTATGCGAATCTCTGTCAGTGGCATGATCAATGGCCAATGATGCCAAGTAGGAGGAACAATGGGAATATGGATCTCACCTGTAATACTCTTGATGGCAGGCTCTCCCAAATAGAGCTCCCAGCCTCCCTCTGTCAAAATCGAGACTATGCGGGTCGACAATACAAACTCTCAACTAGTGGGAAAGCCTCCCTCGAATTCGACGATCAAAAACTCGAAGGTATACGACACCCAGGAGATTGATCCAGTCGTCAAAAGCTCTAACTATAAGCGAGCATGTGTAAATCCCTCAGCAACAGGGACCTTCGTGAAAGTCGAGTGATGCCAATGTCGTCCTCGAGGATAGGTCTCTAAACCTAAAGCAGTGGCAGGCCGTAGGCAAGGAAGCCTCTCAAATACCTAGAACTGGCCATATCAAAAGTCCTCAGTGATTAATACTGACAAATATAAATGCTGAAATCAAAAAAGTACGAGAAAGATGTACTCACCAGCAAAAATGGGTAGAACCTTAACCAGGCCTCCGTTGAAACCTCCAAAAGCATGCGCATGCCCTAGAGAAAATAGGCAAAGGTATAGGAACCCTAATCAAAATCACTGAGGTGCTCTACATGCTAGGTAGTGCTAACCAGGGTGAAGGACACAGTAGATGAGTTGTCCGCTACATAATAACCCCTGATGATCACCAAAAATAATCGCCTCAGAATGTGATCCCTAACCCTCCGATCATCAAGTGAAGGCTACAGTAAAGCCCCATTTGGGCATCTATACTCAAGGGACCAGATCGGACTGACCGACCCTTGAGCGCCGTCGCAGGAACTCCCAGCAGGGACCGAACAGCGGTGGGCGTAATGTTAGCCATGACAGGAACTGGCTCGCCCTCAAACTCAATACCGATGACGAACCTCCAATTTATAGGGGTCATAATCACCTCACAGTCCAATAGATGAAGGGACTGAGTCTGGTGGAACCAGCGCTCAGACAAAGCTCTCATATACCCCTAGGGGCAACGGTGGGGAAGAATATAAAAGAAAGCCTGGAACACCCAGCCATCAATAATATACCTATAATCCTCGTGCGAAGTATGATACAAGGAATGCACGTTGAACCAGTTCCAGCGAGGCTGCGTAAAGCCGGGAACCTGCATCAAAAACCAACCCATGTCAAAAACCTAGGCCCCGAGAATGGAAAAAGAAGAAAAAGAATCCAAGAAGAGAAAAACTTTAAGTCAGCTCATTGGCGTGGAGATATCTCGAAGGATGGCTACTCAAGTCGCTTAGCAGCTCCTGGTTAGGCACAACAATGCCTGGAATGTCCGCACGTGGAGCCTGTGTCGGTGCTGCAGTAGCAAAAGCAGCCTGATCATCATAAATGTCAATCGGCGATTCATCCTGATCTAGTCGAATCACTGACTCTGCCAACCTATGAGGCGGTCTAGCCGGACGTGGCTGAGGAACATCAGAAGCGCTCTTACGTCTGACCCTTAAAACCACTCTGCTAGCACTACCAGGCCTATCACGGTCCATTTCCTGTACAAAGTCTCCAAATCAACTCAAAAAGGGTGTGGTAAGTCTAAAACCTGTGGCTTATTAAGTTAGATCAGTACTCTATGCATCTCTAAGTCCTAAAACATGCATGTGTCAGTCAAAAATACCTAGTGAAGTAAAAACTGCATGTTTTTCAAAAGGTAAAACATAAAAAAATACATGGGTTAGTCAAAAATCCCAAGTAGAGTCAAATTTGAATGTTTATTAAATGCTCGGGTTTTGAAAAAATTTCACCAGAGTCTCCTTTGTAAAATGGACTATCCGCATGCACATAGGCATGTTTAGGTGGCCATTCAGTAGCATACCTTTCCAAAAATAAGAACAGTTCATATTTATTAAATAAAATCAAAAATAACCTCACATGGTAGCCAAATTACCATGAACATTTTTTGTTGAAAATCTAGGCTCACTAGGCCTCAAAAACGTTGAGTAAACTGATCAAAAAGAGCAAAAAATGACTGTCTCAAAATCTAAATTTTCTTACATCCAAACGTGCATTACAGTAAAATATGCATACATATGTAGTCAGAAAATTTTTAACAGATCATATAGGCATACATTTTTCATACATTGTGTCTAAAAGCCCCATACGTGGTTTACATGTTTTTAACAGTCAAAACTTACGAAAAAAGGATGTAAAACGTTACCTGTGCAATGCTGAATGCGTAGGAACTGACGGAATCAAAAAACAGCTGCCCAAGCTCCGTAGATCTTAAAAAGAAGATCGAAATCCTTTCGAAACTTAGAACTAAAAATATTTCAAATGAAATCTCACAGCGCAATATAAAGCCCAGGTGGAAGCGGGCCAACCTGTGGCTACCACACCTCCACCTGCGGCTCCCCAGGGTGGGTCCCACTCCCCCGGGCTTGGTTCGATTCGGGTTAAAACGGAGTTTCTATGTGATGCCAAGTCAAATCTGAAGAAAAATCGCTACGCAATTGAGCAGTTTGTCCTGAAATCCTGCGTTTAAGTAGCGTAATCCTGACAGAAAAGTGGGACAATCTGCAAACCCTTGGTATTCATCCCGAAGTCATATCCGGGGATTACCAACGCCAACTGCGAGAAAACTACGAGAAAAATTGCACAAAACTGCCAAAAAAACTGTAACTTTTTGAGTATCGGGTACATACCGAATCCAATTCAGCCATTGGTTCGTCCCCAACAAAGTATTGGATACAGACTAAATCTAATTCAGCCGTTGGTTCAACCCCAACAAAGTTTTGGGTACAGACCGAATCCAAATCAGCCGTTGGCTCAGCCCCAGCGAAGTATTGGGTACAAACCGAATCCAATTCAGCCGTTGGTTCAGCCCCAGCAAAGTTTTGGGTACAGACTGAATCCAATTCAGCCGTTGGTTCAACCCCAGCGATGTATCGGGTATGGACCGAGTCCCATTCAGTAGTTGGTTCAACCCCAGCGAAGTATCGGGTACAGACCGAATCCAATTCAGCCATTGGCTCAGCCCTAGTGAAGTATCGGGTACAGACCAAATCCAATTCAGCCGTTGGTTCAACCCCAGTGAAGTATTGGGTACAGACTGAATCTAATTCAGGCGTTGGTTCAGCCCCAGCGACGTTTCGGGTACAGATCGAATCCAGTTCAGCCGTTGGTTCAGCCCTAACGAAGTATCGGGTACAGACCAAATCTAATTTAGCCGTTGGTTCAGCCCCAGCGAATTATCGGGTACAGACCGAATCCAATTAAGTCGTTGTTTCATCCTCAGCGAAGTATCGGGTACAGACCGAATCCAATTCAGCCGTTGGTTCAGCCCAAGCGAAGTACCATGTACTGATCGAGTTTAATTCAGCCGTTGGTTCAGCCCCAGCAATGTCTTATCCGTCGGAGCAACCTCCGCGAAGCATCTGTAGTGATCCGATGATGGAAACCATATAGTAGTTGACCCCCGATGACAGAATCTGTTATACACATCCTCAAGAGGAGCACTAAGAAGAATTAGTGATTCAACTGCTTGTGACAAAATGCCGATGTAAACTATCATCAGGGTAGGCATCAGAAGCATCCCTTAAGGAAACTGGGTAATCGATAAGTATCCCTAGCAGATGAGCCCTTAAAATGTGCAATAGCACCGACCGAAGGGAAATCAAAACTGCAAAGATTACCGCCAGACAGGGAAGCCATTGATCTCAAACCTAAGGTAGCATCAATGGTATCTTCCCCGACTAAATCAATAAAGCTATCATAGAGGACGTCATCCCCAGCAGAGCAAGTTAAGAACAATCTGCGATAGCTCATCTCTGCCAATCACGTCAGTGGTTCCACCATCAGTGATCGTCTGACAACGTCCACCCTAGGCTATCATGAATGACATCATCCCCAGTAGAAATTGACGAAAACAGTTTGCGGTAGCCTGGTATTGACATCCCAAGCAGAAATGTAGAAAATATTTTAGTTTATCATCATCAAACAAACATCGACAACACCGATGAGAATCAAACCGCTGGTCTCAGCCCCAACACCAACACCAATAAATGTAAACAATTTGCGATGCGATTTGCGATGCTATTTGTGATGGGATTAGCAAAGTGATTTGCGATGCGATTAGCGATGCAAAGTGCGACCTGTAATCTGAGAAAACATTTCAATATTCATTGCATTGCATCATTGATATCTTTGTATTTCAAGTGTCTAGCAATTTTTATCCTACTCATTCCATTACATTGCATGAGCATGATAAAGAGGGGCATCTGTAGACACTCAAAATTTCCTGTCCTTGTTACTAACATTGTAGGAGGGCAAAATGGTACCATCAAATCAACTTCGATCTCCAATTGGACAGTCAACTCAATCCCGATCTTAATATCGGGCCATCAAATCAACTCCGATCACCAATTGGACCGTCAAATCAACTCCGGTCTCAATATCGGGCCATCAAATCAACTCTAATTTCCAATCGGACCTTCAGATCAACCCTGATCTCAATATCGGGCCATCAAATCAACTTCAATCTCCAATCGAACCGTCAACTCAACCCCGATCTTATTATCGGGCCATCAAATCAACTCCGATCTCCAATCGGACAGCCAACTCAACCCCGATCTCAGTATCAGGCCATCAAATCAACTTCGATCTCCAATCGGACCGTCAGATCAACCCCGATCTCAATATCGGGACATCAAATCAACTTCGATCTCCAATCGGACCGTCATATCAACCCCGCTCTCAATATCGGGACGTCAAATCAACTCCGATCTCTAATCGGGCCGTCAAATCAATCCCGATCTCAATATCGGGCCGTCAAATCAACTCCGATCTCCAATCGGACTGTCATATCAACTCTGATCTCAATATCTGTAAAGACCGAGAATTTCACATGATTTATATGTGTATTTTTTATGAATAATTTTTTTTGAAAATACTTAAACCATATAAGTGTATATGTGAATTAAGCTAGAAAGTTAATTTATTAACTAAGAAGTATACTTAATCATTTTCAAGGAAGAGTAATATAAGTTATGCTAGAAATTAACATAGCTTGAATGTTAGCCTTGATTATTAAATTAAAAGGATTTACAATCTTTAAGTAATTAATTATTGATATGAATATGTTAGTGTTTATAACTTATTAAGTCAATTAGGGCTATTTAGTTAATGCACTAGGGGACTATGTTATGATGTATGTGAATTATGTATGTGATTGAATAAATATGTATTATGTAATGTGTATACAATTATTTTGTATATAAAGAGAATTAAGGATAAAGCTATGTAACCTAAAAAATACATTAGGTATGATAAGTAAATAACCTAATGAGTTATAATATAAGAGAATGATAGTATTAAAAAAATATATACTAACCCTAAAAAAAAATGGAGTCCAAGCTTGGCCTAATTTAAACCCACTCAAGGAGGGGCATTATAGTTATTAAGTGAAGCAAATAATATAATAAAAGTGGAGTGTATAAGAGGCCACTTGGCCGGCTATAGGTAAGAGGGAGAGAGAGAGAGGCCATGTGAGTTATCATTATATTCTACCCACTCCCACCTAACCCTCCTTATGTATCAAATAAGTATTCAACCAACACATTTAGTGTTTCTTGCAAGCAACCTCTTCAATAATGAGAGAGAGAGGAAAGAAATTTGGTGGAAGATATTGTATAGATGTACATTATATATCTATATTTTTTATCTTTATGTAAACTAAACAAAACATATCATTTTATTCTTATTTCATTTCCCAAGTTAAGAAAGAGAGAAAACAAAAGAAATAAGAGAGAGAATGAGTAGGAGTTCGGACACCATAGGGAGAGACAGAAAGGGAGAGTATTTGGTGTTTACATAATCCCCTAATCATATCTTAGTAAGGAGGAGAGTAATGTGAAGCAAAGGTATAAGGAAGTCCTACTTGTATATAGTTTAAATTCTTTTTTATTTTGATTTAATTTTTGATAGTATGAATACTTGATCTTGAGGTTAAAAACCTTAGGTCCATATGTTTAAAGGTGTTTCATGTTTAGATCCAACTCTTTTATGAATCAAAAGTTGAATCTAAACCAAGAAATAGGAGTTAGGTTTTTCAAAAGATAGAAAAAAAAAATTCTTAGCTTGGTTGTGTTTGATCTTGTGTTTGATGATTATTTGTTGATATAGATTATGGATCATGGTATATCCATGAGTATATGAGTTCGTTTAAGTATTATGATGAGCTATGTTGGTTTTATGTGAAAATATAAAAGTTTTCTTAAAAATCGTCAAAGATTGAAAAATTAGTTTTTAGGAAAATGAAGTATGAAATAGAAATGACCATATCTCTCATTCTACTTTGAATTTTTTTGTGTGGTTAATTTTTGAGTTAGATATATGAGTCTTCTAATAGATCCAAGTGGAATCACTGAAAAATATGTTGTAGATTTTCGTATGGACTGGTTTTAGTAAAGGAAGCAAAATCTAAAAAAGTCAAAAAAGTAGGCTGTCTAGAAATTGTAAGCACAATTTAGGAAAATTAATTAATGTAATAAACTCCAATCTTTTGGGACATGAAAATATATGAGATAAAGTAGCTTATGTCCAAAAAGGAACTAATTTCGACTCAAATTGACCAAGTTATGACTATTTCAATATTTGGGTGTTTCTGACGAAAAACGCTATAACCGGAGTTCTATAACTCCGATGACCACGAAATTTAAATTGGAAGCTCACGTTAACATGTGTAAGATCCCGCCAAGAGTTAGAAATTTCTTGAGTTAAACGTGAGGTAGCTAATTTCTTAAGGGATTAACTAGAAATGAATTTTTGAAAAATACTTAAGGTAGTTGAAAAATTCAAGAAAAATTGTTTTTGTGTATGGAATATAGGTATATATGTTTGGCGAAAGGATAGAAAAATAATAAGCTGATTTCATATTTTTGTGAATAGTGTATTTCAGCTTCCTGAAATGACCAATTCAGGGTGCTGAAATGGAAACTAAAGTGTTAGGAAGAGAAGTCAATTTTGTTTTAGCTTATTGAAATGGAAACTGAATTCATAAATAGTTTATCATGTTATATTAAGAACTTATAAATGAACAAGTAAGTGTTAAGTCTAAGGTAGTATAGTTGTATTCTTTAATGATTGATTATGTGATTACATGTTAGATAAATTGCTATGAGTAAGATATGTGATGCTAATTAAGAGATCGATCTTATTAATAATAGGTCTTATAAAAGAAGTTAACTTAAATTGCGTAGCAGTAGTCAACGAATCAGGCAAGTTTACTAACTCAACTTCAGTTATTATTTTTCAAAGCATGATTAGTGAATAATTATTGATAATTATTCACATCTATAATGATTATTGTTGTTCGCATGAAGTGCAATTGATTCTTGTTCTATTATTTGAACAGTTTATTAGTCACGTCTCAGCTAATTATTTTGGCGAGACTAATATTTGTTAAAGTATGAAACGTTATATTTAATATGAACTGATTTATTATTGGAAGATCTATGCGATTGATTTAGGCTAGATTAATATTGATATTATATGTTGAAATCATAGTATTTCTTTGAAAGCAATCCAAACCATATTGTTGTGGTATGGACTCATGATGTAAGACTGAGATGAACAAACTTTATTGCCGTAAATCGACCTTTGCGCTATTATTGAGTGTTATGCATAATATAAGGTACAAAGGAATTGGCCGCTCCAGGTACTTGCAGAAGAGTATAGGTTAGTTTTTATAACTAACTTATACCCTTGGGGTAATTTAGTTTTAATAACTAATAGTTCCTCTATTAGTTCGTGATCCTTTTGTGATCACTCAGCATGAAAATCTAGGGAATATCCCACTTTATTAAATATTGTTGCAGTATTGTTAATTCTTTATATTCACTTGAATATTATTGAATCTTTGAAAGAATTTTATTCTTTCATCCTTGATATGTTATTAAGTATGGAATTCGAGAAAGTTTTATTATTGAGATTGAATTATTATTCAGCTACTTTAAAACCCTTTGATTATTGTTGAAGTTCTATAGAAGCTAGACTCTTCTATTTATGATATATATATCCTTTATTGTATACTTTAACTTGCTGAGCAAACTCGTTGCTCACCCTTGCTAAAATAAAACATTTCAGCTAAGGCCGAAGTAGCAGAAGGTTCTAACAGGGACAAAGGCAAAGGCAAGGCTTAGGAGTTGTTATTGTCAACTTTTAATTGTTACGTTGCATTATGTAAATTAATTATGTAAACCTTTTGGATACATAAGGGTATGTAAGTTATGTCAAGGTTAGTTAACCTGGGATATTGTTATAAGTTGTATTAAGTAATGTTATGAATGATGTTTTTCATTAATGAATGGGTAGTTAAATGTGATATGTATGATGGATTGTGAGCACCAAACCCGAGGTTAGGGAACCCGGATTTGGGGGCGTCACAAGTTGGTATCAAAGTTGTAGGTTATAAACCTTAGGTGGGGGAAATGCCTAGGAATATAACCATAAGAAGGATAAAGAAAATTCATTTCGAGTTCTAAGTGATGGATTGGGTAAATTCATCAATAGTAAGATATGTGGACACTTAGTGTTTATGGATTATGTTTGATAGTGATGTACTAATGAAGTTATTTAAAATTGGTGACAGGATGTCAGGAGATGATGAGATGGTTATGAAAATGTTGGCTGCTGCACCAATGCCACTAGTTGAGGTGCCAGCTCAGAGTGAGTCAGTTGAGGAAGTTTTAAGAGATAAACCTGAGGTAAATCTAGCAAGCGATCATGACGAGTACCCCGAGATGGAGCTGGGTGAAGAGGAAAAGGTAATTTCGAAAGAAATTAAGGTGGAGCAAGAAATAAAGATCAAAGATAGAGAAAAAGGTAGAGTAGTAATCAAAGAAGGTCAAGCATCTACGAAAGTTCGAGATTTAAGGACTAAAGTGTTTCTCCTGGAGGAATTATGGAAGACCGAAAGGGCATTGCGCGAGATGACAGAAGAACGAAATAATCTGAAGGCACAAGTCGATAAAAGGATGGTTGAGTGCAGTGTAATCTCAAAATGTAAGTAAGAAAAAGAAGGGGTAATAAAAGGAAAAGGAACAACGACATTGATAACAACTCAGGGAATTCGCATTCAAAGAATAAACAAGCATGTGGCAAGTGTGGAAAGAACCATTCAGGGGAATGTATAAGGGGTAAGAATGTGTGTTACAATTGTGGTCAGGAAGGACATATATCACCAAATTGTCCTAAACCAAAGAAATGAGGATGTTTTTCATGTGGTGGAATGGGTCATAGGGTTAGGAATTGTCCTAAGACGAAGACAGGTGAAGGAATTGGACGGAAGAAAAATTAAGTGTGAGGAGTAGAATCCTGTGCAGTAAGCTAATATGTTAAGGATATAGTATCTTAGACGATGAGTAGGTATATGTATATATATATATATATATATATATATCTATATGAGTGTAATATTTACTTTTGTATGAATATCAAGATAACTTTTGTTTGTCTCAACTCTTTGTATAAAGTTGTAGTAATGAATCTCGACTTTTGTCACAAAGAGATAGTAAATGTTTGTAGCAGTATGCGCTATGTACTAAAAAGTACTCTGTACTATTTGCATGACTATGAATATAAATACAATGATATGATTGTATGTTTGAATAAGTAAATAAATTTTGAGAAATAAAATATTAAGATGTTTATCTGATGAATTTGATAATTCAGTAAGTTGAATTAGTTAATCCAGCAAGCTGAAATTGGTTTATGTTTAAAATTTTATGTTAAATTCTTATTATACTACTAATAAGATGTGGCATAAAGACAACGTATTAATGTAAGTCTTTATTTCATCAGATAATGCCGTCAAGACGATAAAACTGTAACCAAAGGGAGGAATGGTCTGTGAATAATGAAGGAGAACAAGCAGATCCAATGCAGAACTTCGCATACATGCTAACTCAAGCTATGCAAACTAGAGCCCCAGCAGCAAGAAATCGACCAGCTAATCGATTGGCTAACTTTAAAGACTTTAAGGTTGTAGGACCGCCGGAATTCAAGGGAACCACTGACCTTATAGAATCCCAAACATGGGTAAAGGATATAGCGAAATCTTTTGTTATTGCTAGAGTAGCGGAGGAGCAAAAGACAGATTTTGCTACCTATCTGATGAACGGTGAGGTGAATTACTGGTGGGAGATAAACAAGGCTAGAGCCGGGACAGCAGTAGTAACCTGGACAAGGTTTAAGGAATTATTTTTTGAAAATTATTTCTCAGAAAGTATGCAAGAAAGAATGGAGGTAAACTTCTTAGAGTTGAAGCAGGAGAGTATGTCGATTGCAGAATACGCCGCCAAATTCAAAGAACTAGCGAGATTTGCTCTGCATATGGTGAACACTAAGGTACAAAAGGCGCGAAGGTTTGAGAATGGACTAAAGCCAGGGATATATAACAAGGTAGCTGTGTTGCAGATTAAGACATTTTTGGCCCTGTTGGAAAAAGCAATCATCGCCGAAGGAGGAAGTGAAGCTATGTCAAGGTATCATCAAGAGAAGAAGAAAAAGATAAATGAAGAAGGTAGTAGTGGAGGAAGTAACATCAATAAGAGTAAGTGGAAGGACAATACCCAATCTGGAGATAAGTCAGGAGATAGTAGGAAGATAGGTGAGCCGTGTGCGAATTGAGGTAAAAATCATTAAGGAGTGTGTTTGAGGGGAAAAGGAGTGTGTTTCAACTGTGGACAAGAGGGACACATCTCTCCAAATTGTCCAAGTCCAACGAAGATACCAGGTTGCTTTTCGTGTGGATCGCTAGATCATCAAATTCGTAACTGTCCAAAGAGGAATGTAGATAGGGGAAGTAACAACAGAGGAACCAACAGTGGATCACTGGCAATCAAAGGACCTGCTTAGCCGGGAAGACCGACGGCGCGCACGTTTAACATGATGGTTCAAGACGCGATGGTTGTAAAAGAAGTGGTGACAGGAAAAGATTTTCCTTAATAATTTAATCGTATACGATTTAATTGATGGATATCACTACGAGGTACTATTCCATTACGGGTCCGAGTTACAAGTTGATATATAAGTTATAGGTACGTATCGTGTATATAAATTTGAAGGAATTGATGACACAACTTTAAAAAGTTATTAGAACACGAGTATATCTATATGGTCTATGGTAACCCTTAGAGGTTCAATAGTAGAGTGAGTGTAATATCCGAGATTTTGTATGTAATTTAATAATTATCAGTAAATGAATTTATGTGAAACTCTTGTGTGATTTCTTTTATTAGATGTATATGTGTTATACATGTATGTGTATTTTAAGTTATGTGATGTAAGGGATTTAAATAGTTGGGTTGGATTAATTTAACTATTTAAAATGGTTAAGTATGGGATTAATCCTATTAGTTTTGTGAGATGGCTTTAAAGCACGAGTTAGAGTTCAGAGTAAAATTTAGAGACGCGGACTGCAGTATTTAAGTCCGGAACGTCGAAATTAGTCAGGATAGACTGTAACCACGAAAATGTGTCACGGTTGACTTTTTGGTCAAAGTCAACCAATTGACTTTTTCAGGGAAAAAGTCAACCACAAATTTCAAAGATGAATTTGATGAAATGGATAGTCCCATGACATCCGGAACGTCGACTTTAGTAGGAATCGATATAAGTATCGCAACGTTTGGCTACGGAGGGCAAAATAGTTATTTAATTGATTAACTAATTAAAATAATATTATTTTTAGCAAATCAACAGCTGGAGGGGGCCACGTGACCAGCTTATTGGGACAAGAGGGGAGTATACGTATTATCAAGATGATTGAGGGAGAGGGAGTTTGTAAGAACCCGGATTTTCAGAAATTATTAAATAAGGATTTAATAAATAAAATCCTTAAACCGTGAGATGGGTTCGAATAAAAATATATATATGTGAGATGAGGTATGTGGTATTATATTACATAGGGTAATATGGACTATGTAATATGTGTTTTTGTGATTTATAAATATATTATTAATATATATTTGTTACTTAGCGTAGAGACGATTCAGTTGAGATAAAGGAAGTGGATAAATTTCTATCGATATTAAATAATTTATAGAATTATTTTATCATAGTAAGTTGGTGACATTAAATATCCTTAATGTATAATCACCATATTCTTGTGTATGTGTACTAATAACTCGTATGTTTATAATATAGGTTATTAATAGCACTTAAGCTATCTGTGAATAGGTTTGGATAGTGAAGCATGAGTTACTTAAGGAATTAACTAATAAGAATAAATATTGGTTAATTTAAGTTGAGAGTTATATTATGGAATAATATAATGAGAGTATTGAACCTTAATTAACTATGATGATATAGTACAGTGTTTAATTTACTTAAGTAAAGGAGTGAATTAATATGTGTGTTGAATATGTAATTATAGTTGATACTTTTTATATATATTACTTAGAGTGGTAATATGTGAGAAAGTCTAATGTACGAATAACGCTAAATATATATATATATATATATATATATATATATATATATATATATATATATATATATATATATATACGTTATTAAAGGGAGATGGAAATCATTATATCTTTAAATGAATATTTGAAGAAATTGTTTTGGGAACAATTTATAGAAAAGAAAGAGATATGATTTTTCTAATAAAGGATATTAAAATAGTTTCTAATGTTGAATTATTTTAATAAAAGAGGGAATGTTATTTTTGAATAATAATATTACCTTATATATTTTTTGTATGAGGTAATAGGTATGATTAATTAATATGGTAAATATATTAAAACGTATTTGCTATATGTAATTAAATTGATGGAAACAATTTATTATAATAGAAAATAAACTTATTATCTATTTTCTATATATAATATATGTACATGTGTCGTACATATAGTTATTTGATATTATATTAAGAATAATATCATGAGACAATAAGTAAATTATTTTCTAATAACGAATGTGCTTATTTGGAGAAAACATAATATTTTATGATATGGCTAAATACATAATTTTAAATGTATTTTCAAGGGAGTTTAATTAATGAGAGGAAACTAAGTTATTTTTAATATATTAAATAACTTAAGTTATTATTTGATCGTGAATATTATTATTGGAATAATTAATAGAGTATATATTAATTATTATAAGCGTAAAGGTTAAACTTATTATAAGTATAATTAATTGAAGTAGTTTAGCATTTTAATATCTTGAGTTATTATATTACCGTAAAGGTTATATAGAATATTGGCGTATTTCCATTCACGATATATTTATATATGTGAACCTTGTGACTTAATAGTTCTAATTATATTGAACATGTTATAAGTAGTAAGTGATGGGAATAATAATAAGCTTGAGATTAAGCTTGTGAGAAATGCCTTGTGTGGCACGATAATAGATTCGGTAATGAATCGATTAATTCAAGGATGAATGAATTATTAATTAAGCAATTAATCTATATTAATTGTTATTATAATAATATGTTGAATTATTATTATTGCGAGTGATAGCATAATAATAAGTATATTTGTTATAAATATAATAAGATAATTAACTATATAAATGTTAATTAATTGTTATGGAAATTATAATTCCATTAATTAAATGAGAAATAGATTAATTAATATTATTATTAATTAATTGATAAGATAAGTAATTTATTAAATTCTATGTGCAACCATGCGATATTAAAAGTATAACGTATGATAGTTAACTATATGTTATGCGAAATATATAGTGCAATATGACTATGTTATTTATGAATATAAACTATATAGTAAAGTTTATTGAGTTGTAAGAGATACATGTAATGTGGGTGTGACAATGTGTATACAATAAATAAATATATCATGGATATATTGTAAACAATTATTGAATTAATAAAATTTAATAATAAAGGAGATAATACACCGTGATGGTACCCGAAAGAATTATATCCGGTAGGATGAAATGTACATGGATTATATATGTGCAAGTTAAAAATTTCTACATGATAGTATTATTATTTATTAGGATTACATGGTGACTCTAGTTATAACTTAAGTATATATTATATGTATATAACTTAAGTGTTAATACTCTTCATTTGCCAAATGCTGAGTTTTCTGCCTTGTCCCTAATTGAGTGACCCAATTCCTTCTCACGTGTATAACTCATGAAGACTAAGCCTATTTCTATCAAACTCAGCAACATTAGCTTCATAGTAATAATGATAAGGGAGTGGGGATCATGATTGATTTGAATAACTACTCCAACTACTCTCTATGAACCAATGTGCTCTTCTCATTTCTGTTGGTTTGAATTGGTGGAGAAAACCATTGTCTGTGTAAAAGAGTTTCTATAAATAGAACACTTCTCCTTCTCATTTCATTTGCTGGAAGTTTTCTGTTAACCAAGAATTTAGAGGGAGTATATCATTTTGGTAAAAATCTGAGGATTAAGGGAAATTGTAGCAGCAAGCTTAGCAAGCCACCTTAACAGAGGTATAATACCTATTGTTGTCCTTCATGCTCTTCATTTCTTATTCTCTGTAAAATTCCCATTCATGCTCTACATTGTCAACTTCTTGATTATGCTATCTAGATGTTAATTGAATTATGGAGTATGTCTGTTAAGTATTAGTCGAGTTAGTAGGCATGTTAGAACTGTTTTATGGCTGGAACATGAACGAAGTTCGTAATTAATTTGTGAGTTGGGTTGCAGTCTGCCGAGCAGAAAGCTGCTCTGTCACTGGCCGGCTAACTGCGCAGCTGCGCCAGTTTTGTACTGGCCAGAGGCGCAGCTGCGCCGGTACCAGACGTTTTGTTGGCCAAGGCCCTGCGCAGCTGCGCCGGTCTCAGTATCTGGTTTTTATTTCCTGCTTCAAATCTGATGGTGCTAATTTGTTGATACCACTTTGAACAGACATAAATGTTGGTGGTAACTCATATTACATGTTTCTTGGTACTACATGCCTGATTTTAGCCATGTTAGAATGTATATCATGAAATGAAAAGCTTATGTTTTAAAGAAAAACTTATAGTTTTAAAATGGAACTTATAGTTTTAAATATAAATGTTGACACATACATGAGACGTGAACATTCTGATCTTGTGAAGATGTTAACATACCTTAACTACATATGATAAGAGCTTTGAAGTTGTCTTGTATGTGTCAAATTGTATCGTTCAAGTTTAAAATGATTTCAAAGGCGAACTTGAATATGTTTTCAAATCAAGTTGCATTAAGTATGAGTAGCTAGATTCTAAAGATTTAAGATGCCATGTTTGTGTTTATTACGTCTCTAAATATGATTCGTACGTGATTGGATATATTGACAACTAACCAAGCATGAGTTCAAGCATGTTTTAAAGTGATAAACAAAGCATGTTTTTAAACTAATAACTATGATAGTTACATGTATGAAGAATGAATATTCATGAACATGCCCAACATGAGTTACATGAATACTTTATGTGTTTAAAAAGCTAGCATGATAAACTTTGTGATGTTCATGACCTTGAGTGGCCTTCAATTGTTAGAATGTTGACTTAGAACCTATATCGTGTAAATTGAACGTGAAAAGGTTGAACGAGCATGAAAGTATCATTTAATATGTATACATGCTATGTAGGACCATATGTTAATACTTGAATCTGACTTCGACAGTTAATAGCGTATATTTGCTTTGATATGGTCTTATGTGTTAGTAATGATATATGAGAATGATTAACTCAAAAGATGGACTACACTAGCTATATGTAAATAGATTAGTGGTAGACGGGCATGTGTATGTAAAGAATGGTAGTAAGTACGTAAGGTTAAAGTATACTTATACGTACATAGTTATTCTAAGAAATACGATAAGAAAGTGAGACGAAGGTTCTAAGAACCAAGTTAGACAATAATGTAACCTTTATTATTACATTGAGAATGTGTGGATACATATGACTAATGAGTGTGATCTCTATGGTTAATATAACTGTGTAGGATTACACGAAGTGCAGATATTCTTAAGCAGTTAAGTCGTAGTTGTTAAACTACGAATCAGGCAAGTCTTTCAGTTCCCATTAGATATATGAATTCAATAACTGTTAGTTGAATTATGTTATGCTGTGATAATGTGAGCTTATATATGAACTGTATATGAGATATAAATGAGATCGAAAGTTGATCTTTGTTGATATACTTGTTATGTGAAAAGTAACATGCGTAGTACATATAAATTGTTTATAAATGCTTGAACTGAGTATGATGTTATATGCTATGTGATGCATGAAAACTGTTAGAATTGCTGAGCTGTCGAGCTCACTCTTGCAAATAACCACTTTTGCAGGTTAAGGACTCACGATAAGAGTAACGTGCTACGTGATAGAGTTCGAAGATTTTTATTTATTTAGATATATGCTCTCGAACCATGTTTAGGTTCTAGGAGCTGTACTTGACAGTTGTTTACATTGTTTGGTACTTGTCGTATCGTAAAGATGTATTAGTTAATACATAGAGGATATTGAATTGAGATGTAAACGTTTATACAATAATTCGGATATAGTGAATCATATATAGTGGTTCAAGAATGTGTAATTGATTTAAGATTGTGAAATCAATAAAAGAATTTATTCAAAGGATATTGAAAAGTTTAAATTATTTCGTATTTTAGTAATATCGAATATGATGTAAAGACGAGATCTTGGATATGAATAGAATTTATATTTTCTAAATTATAATAAACAAAGTTGTATTCTTTTACTAATGATTAAAAGATGTAATAGTTTGACGATAGTAGTATCGTGACTGCACTGAATCCGAGGTTTCGAAGGAACGTGGATTTGGGGGCGTCACAGAGTTACACTTGTTTTAGTAAAGTAAAACCTTTCATTTTTCTAACTCCCCAGTCTATAACTAAATGATTGGATTGTTACTAATGTTTGTAACTGATGAATTGTGGACATGGAAGGGCTTGGGAGATCAGTTCTATCAAACTATATATATATATACACACACCAAGTCCAAGTTCTTTTCTCTTTTGTTAAAAGCTTCCAATATAGAGAAATTAAGAGAATGAGAGTTGAGAGTCTTTGAAGATTTCTGGAAATTTGCAAAGCCTAAACAAGCAAGGAGGGAAGCAATTTCGAATTTTTTGTTCAAAGGATAACATTCGAGGTAAACCATGAACATAGTTTTTATGTTTTTGAGAAAACTAGTGGGAAAGTGCATGACTAATCATAGTAAACGATTTGTTGTGACTTTGTGATGCAATGATATTACCTATTTCTGCTATGTGGTTGTTAAGAATGAAAATTTTGGTTTTAACATGCTTCAATTACGTAGAGAATCAAAGAATTCGAGTTTGCATGCTAAGTGTTCGATAAAATGTCTCTTACATGCCAAGTGGATCAAATCATGGGAATTTGTTAGAGTTAAATGTTGTGTTATGTGCAAACATGTTAGTGTAGATGATTTGGAGAATGTGAGCCTTTAGATTGCATGCTAGAATCGAAAACATGGAATTTTGTCGAATTGAACTAAACTAGAATCGGTGACTTTTTGGGTTTTTCGGAGCCTTAGAATCATGGTTTCTGTGACCCGTTTGTGCTAGGTAATAATTTTATGAAATAGTATGTTGTATGAAGACCAATCTGTCCAAATTTCAAAGGAATCGGAGTTATATTGAGCAAGATATGAAATTCGTTAGCTAGTATGTTGGTAATAAAATCTGCAAAAAATCTGGGTTTTCCAAAAATTTTCTGAGTATGAAAACCTGTTCTGGCTTGCTTTTCAATGCAGCTGGTTTATGGTCTTAACATGCTAGTTTTTGGTATGTGTTATTTTCCTAAAATACTATGCTATATGAAGTATGTTGTGTCCAAGTTTCATGGTCATATCATGTATGGTTTAGTGAGAATTAAATTCGCAAAGTTGGCTCAAGATGCCAAAAATTTTCTGGGCACCAAGAGCAGCGTAGCTGCGCTGCTCATCAGGCTTGTGCCTGCGCAGCTGCGTCGGTCCGGGTCAGTCCGGGTCGGGTTTGATCTGGGTCGGGTCGGGTCGGGCCGGGAAAAATTCTAGAAACTTATTTTTACTCAGATTCTCATATTGAACCACTTTACCTATATGACGCAACATGTTATATGATTGAATTAGCTTGATGATAGCATTCGTGGTAGTTTAATAATGAAATTAAAATAAAAGGAAATCCTTTTCTTTCGAATTAGAGTTCGAGAACCTAATGGCTTAACGTGACACATATGATTAGGTTACGTGAAGGTTAATTGCTAGCTTTAACAATAGCAGACATATCAGGCAGTTTCCTTACTCGGATTTGATTATGCAAGTTTCTTAACCATATTTTCATTGAGAAATTATTCAATCCTTACTCATTTGATTGCAGCGAGGGTAAGTTTCTGGGTTGGGATTATTTAATTATCCGTACAAGTTCCTTTGTCGTAAAATTCTACAAGTTCAATTATTTTGCGAAACGTTATTGATGATTATCTAGTTATTAATTCAACTGTTATGCTATAAAGTTCTTATTCCTTTAACGAACTGTTTCTAAGTATGCTTCCTGGCCTTTTGTTTCGGCTAGTTATTATTGATGAAAAATGATATAATTCAAATCTTTTGAAGCTATTTAATGTTTACCAATCTAAATTGCTTTGGTGTGGTCTCGCATGGATACTAAGATGAACAACCCAAATAAACGGGCAAACAAATAAAGGGCATATAGTCTCATTTATGCTTATGCAGTTTAAACTTTATACTTGTGCACAATGTAGGGTACGATAGGCTGATCACCTGGAGTACTTGCAGAGACCGTTTGCAATCTATTCGATTGTTAAACCGTCTGATGGTTTTCGATGAAACAAAGTAACGTTCAGGGTATTTAACACCCCTTAGTATGCTATTGAGAATTCTAATCTCTTATCTTTAATATTCTTGTTTAACTCTTGATAATTCTTTCAAGTGTTGAGATATTGCCATACTGACGTTTTTACCCCAGATGGATGTTTTCAAACTTCTTTATATACTTGCTGGGCAATTTGTGCTCATTCTTGCTTAAACCTTTCAGTTAAGGCTGAGAACGCTGAGGGCTCGGGCAAGGACAAGGGAAAGTCTAAGATGAAATGATGAGAGTTATTTATGTAATAAGTTATATTTCCGCATATGATGTAATGTAGCGATAAACGCTAAGTTTGAGTTTCAGTTTATTTAAGGTTGTAAAGACTTGGGATTTTATTTGAATAAGTATGTAATAGTTATTATTATTATTATTTTCGGAGTTTATGTAGTTAGATGATGATGTATGATGTACCGTGAGCACCATGTCCTGTAATCGATGTTACACGAATTTGGGGGCGTCACAGTGAGAGAAAGCACAAGTTGCTTAATATATTAAAGGAATGTCATTGTGAATATGATCTTGATACCTAAATACAACAAGTAAATATGAGCTATGCCAAGTCAAATGAGACTTGAAGTAAGCTATGATTTTTTCGCACTATATTAGGATAGAAAAGAATAAATGATATAATAAATACGAGGAGAGTAATTCAATATAATTGATTGATTAATAAACGAGTGTCTAAGGATAGACATAATTTGAGTGTAAGGATATAGTGATTCCGGGGACGGAATCCTTATAAGGAGGGGAGAATGTAAAAACTGAGAATTTCACAGGAATTGTATGAGTAATTTTTACGAATAAATTTTTTTTAGAAAGTACTTGAACCATATAAGTGTATATATGAATTAAGCTAGAAAGTTAATTTCTTAATTAAAAAGTATACGTAATCATTTTCAAGGAAGAGTAATATAAGTTATGCTAGAAATTAAAATAGCTTGAATGTTAGCCTTGATTATTAAATTAAAAGGATTTACAATCTTTAAGTAATTAATTATTGATATGAATATGTGAGTGTTTATAACTTATTAAGTCAATTAGGGCTATTCACTCAATGCACTAGGGGAATATGTTATGACATATGTGAATTATGTATGTGATTGAATAAATATGTATTATGTAATGTGTATACAATTATTTTGTATATAAAGAGAATTAAGGATAAAGCTATGTAACCTAAAAAATACATTAGGTATGATAAGTAAATAACCTAATGGGTTATAATATAAGAGAATAATAGTATTTAAAAATATATACTAACCCCAAGAGATTTATTTTATACATCTCAATTAATTAATTTTATAATCTAAGTAAAACAAGTCTAATTGAGTTATGAAATTAAAGATATATAAGTAAAGAATTAACTTGCTAAGGTGTGTAATGGAAATACTAACTAAATGATTAGGGTAAGATAAAAATTAAAAGTATGGAACTAAGTTGATTTTATGGCTCAAAGAATTAATTTGTAGCCCAATTATTTATTTGAGCATGAGACTTGTAGCTAATTTGATTTAAGAACAATTAAATCATTAAGCTAGCCCAATATTATATATAAAGGGCAAGTATACTAGTGGTCCAATTAATTAGAGATGGAGGCCCATATGTATTTTAATTAGTAGCTAAAATAATTAAAAGGTGCAAGCCCAAAAAAAAATGGAGTCCAAGCTTGGCCTAATTTAAACCCACTCAAGGAGGGGCATTATAGTCATTAAGTGAAGCAAATAATATAATAAAAGTGGAGTGTATAAGAGGCCACTTGGCCGGCTATAGGTAAGAGGGAGAGAGAGAGAGGCCATGTGAGTTATCATTATATTCTACCCACTCCCACCTAACCCTCCTTATGTATCAAATAAGTATTCAACCGACACATTTAGTGTTTCTTGCAAGCAACCTCTTCAATAATGAGAGAGAGAGAGAGAGGAAAGAAATTTGGTGGAAGATATTGTATAGATGTACATTATATATCTATATTTTTTATCTTTATGTAAACTAAAAAAAAACATATCATTTTATTCTTATTTCATTTCCCAAGTTAAGAAAGAGAGAAAACAAAAGAAACAAGAGAGAGAATGAGTAGGAGTTCGGACACCATAGGGAGAGACAGAGAGGGAGAGTATTTTGTGTTTACATAATCCCCTAATCATATCTTAGTAAGGAGGAGAGTAATGTGAAGCAAAGGTATAAGGAAGTCCTACTTGTATATAGTTTAAATTCTTTTTTATTTTGATTTAATTTTTGATAGTATGAATTCTTGATCTTGAGGTTAAAAACTTTAGGACCATATGTTTGAAGGTGTTTCATGTTTAGGTCCAACTTTTTTATGGATCAAAAGTTGAATCTAAACTAAGAAATAGGAGTTAGGTTTTTCAAAAGATAGAAAACCAAATTTTTTCTTAGCTTGGTTGTGTTTGATCTTGTGTTTGATGATTATTTGATGATATAGATCATGGATTATGGTATATCCATGAGTATACGAGTTATTTTAAGTATTATGATGAGTTATGTTGGTTTTATGTGAAAATAAGGAATTTTTCTTAAAAATCACCAAAGATTGAAAAATCAATTTTTGGGAAAACAATGTATGAAATGAAAACGACCATATCTCTCATTCTACTTTGGCTTTTTTAGTGCGGTCAATTTCTAGAGTTATATATTTGAGTCTTGTAATATATTGAAGTGGAATCATTGAAAAATATGTTGTAGAGTTTTTTATGGACTAATTTTAGTAAAGGAAGCAAAATCTAAAAAAATTAAAAAAGTAGGCTGTCCAAATATTGTAAGGGCAATTTTGGCAACCTAATTAATGTAATAAAATACAATATTTTGGGATATGAAAATATATGAGATAAAATAGCTTGTGTCCAAAAATGAGCTAATTCCGACTCAAATTGACCAAGTTATGACTATTTCAATATTTGGGTTTTTCCGACGAAAAATGATATAACCAGAGTTCTATAACTCCGATGACCACGAAGTTTAAACTGGAAGCTCACATTAACATTTGTAAGATCCCGCCAAGAGTTGGGAATTTCTGGAGTTAAGTGCGAGGTAGCTAATTTTTTAAGGAATTAACTAGAAATGAATTTTTGAAAAATACTTAAGGGGGGTTGAAAAATTACAGAAAAATTATTTTTGTGTATGGAATATAGGTATATATGTTTGGCCAAAGGATAGAAAAATAATAAGCTGATTTCATATTTTTGTGAATAGTGTATTTCAGCTTCCTGAAATGACCAATTCAGGGTGCTGAAATGGAAACTGAAATGTTAGGAAGAGAAGTCAGTTTTGTTTTAGCTTGCTGAAATGGAAACTGAATTCATAAATAGTTTATCAAGTTATATTAAGAACTTATAAATGAACGAGCAAGTGTTAACTCTAAGGTAGTATAGTTGTATTCTTTAATGATTGATTATGTGATTACATGTTAGATAAATTGCTATGAGTAAGATATGTGATGCTAATTAAGAGATCGATCTTATTAATGATAGGTCTTACAAAAGAAGTTAACTTAAATTGTGTAGCAGTAGTCAATGAATCAGGCAAGTTTCCTAACTCAACTTGAGTAATTATTTTTCAAAGCATGATTAGCGAATAATTATTGGTAGTTATTCACATCTATAATGATTATTGTTGTTCGCACGTAGTGCAATTGTTTCTTGTTCTATTATTTGAACAGTTTATAAGTCATGTCTCAGCTAATTGTTTTGGCGAGATTAATATTTGTTAAAGCATGAAACGTTCTATTTAATATGAACTGATTTATTATTGGAAGATCTATACCATTGATTTAGGCTAGATCAATATTGATATTATATGTTGAAATCATAGTATTTCTTTGAAAGTAATCCAAACCATATTGTTGTGGTACGGACTCATGATGTAAGATTGAGATGAGCAAACTTTATTGTCGTAAATCGACCTTTGCACTGTTATTGAGTATTATGCATAATATAAGGTACAAAGGAGTTGGCAGCTCCATGTACTTGCAGAAGAGTATAGTTTATTTTTATAACTAACTTATACCCTTGGGGTAATTTAGTTTTAATAACTAATAATTCCTCTATTAGTTCATGATCCTTTTGTGATCACTCAGCATGAAAATCTGAGAATATCCAACTTTATTGAATATTGTTGCAGCATTGTTAATTCTTCATATTTTCTTGAATATTATTGAATCTTTGAAAGAATTTTACTCGTTCATCCTTGATATGTTATTCAGTATGGAATTCGAGAAAGTTTTATTATTGAGATTGAATTATTATTCAGCTACTTCAAAACCTTTTGATTATTGTTGAAGTTCTATAGAAGCTAGACTCTTCTATTCATGATATATATCCTTTATCGTATACTTTAACTTGCTAAGCAAACTCGTTGCTCACCTTTGCTTAAATAAAATATTTCTGCTAAGGCAGAAGTAGCAGAAGTTTCTAACAGGGACAAAGGCAAAGGCAAGGCTGAGGAGTAGTTATTGTCCACTTTTAGTGGCTACGTTGCATTATGTAAATTAATTATGTAAACCTTTTGGATACATAAGGGTATGTAAGTTATGTCAAGGTTAGTTAACCTGGGATATTGTTATAAGTTGTATTAAGTAATGTTATAAATGATATTTTTCATTAATGCATGGGTAGTTAGATGTGATATGTATGATGGATCGTGAGCACCAAACCCGAGGTTAGGAAACCCGAATTTGGGGGCATCATAATATCGGACTATTAAATCAACTGCGATTTTCAATCAGACCGTCTGATCAACCTCGATCTCAACATCGGGCCGTCAAATCAACTCCGATCTCCAATCGGACCGTCAGATCAACCCCGATCTCAATATCAGGCTATAAGTTAAAACTCGGTCACTAATATAGGGAGAACCACAGCCCCGATCACATTTATTGGGATGTCAACGTAGCCCCGGTCTCAACCCGGGAGGTACAAATCAGCCCCGGTCTTAACCCGGGAAGTGCAGGTCAACCCCGGTCTCAACTCAGAAAGTCAAGTCAACCTCAAGAACAAACCTGAAGCATCACAACACCTCCAGAAGGAAACTTAGAATGACCACGATAGCTTCAGATGCAACACTGAGGACAAACAGACACGAATGGGATCCAAGTCTTGGAAACGACTCCCAGAAGTCAGCCAAAGGCCATGCCGACATTGAAGCCAACCCCAAGAGGGGCAAAATGATCATTTTGCTAACTTAAATCCGATTCGGTCAAACTCAAGCCGAATTGATACCACCAAGGTCAGAACAAACCATAACGACAATCCCGAGTGCAAACAGCGCAAGACAGCTCAACGGACAAACTGCGTGGAATTGAAGACCTAGTTATGAACTCATCTTCTTGGACACAGGAAAATATTTTATCCCATGTCATTGTGACACTCTCGATGAGGGTTTTCTGAAAAGGTATAGCATACATCAAACGGACGCTCCGATCAAAAGTTAAAAAGTTTTGACTTTGACCTCGCGTTGCTCGATATGGACCCCAACAGGGGATCCGCACCTCTACCTGTGGAAGCAGCAGGTAGAGCAGAGGCTCCCTGGCCTATATATATGAGGTGAACCCCCCCTCATTTTCAAGAATTCCGAAACGCAGCGAACCTCTGCCTGTTTGATTTTTTGACTTTTTCACCTCTTCTAAACCCAAATTTTTTCACTCTAACATGTAGATATACCCACATACTACCACATATCAAAAAATAACCCATAGATTCTGACTTTTAGAGCCTACGATTTGGCAAAAAGCCCGTTTAGCAGTACATTGTAAGTATTTCTATGATTAGAAAGTTAGTACTACTTATTTGCACTGTTTTTCACTTGAATATCAAATTTTATTTTCTAAAAATGCCCGGAACTTAGTTCCGTGGCCGTTTTCGTCAAAATTTGGTACATTTTTGTAAATAACTGTGTTTTCTGGCATTTCTACAACTCGGATTGACTATCCATCAGCTCTAACAGCTTCAGTGCACTAGCATCTTAATTTTAAGCAACTTCGCCGGACTGGGTTATCTTCCCAGTTCGGGTTTGGCTTTTTTTGTGTTTATTCAACTGTATATATACAACTTTTCAATCCTGTCAAGCCCGAATGTCAAATTCAAGGTAGTTTACTGCTTTTATATATATTTATGCATATATAAGTAACATTCACCACCATTGGGTTCTCTTCCCAGTCTTGGTTGACTACGTTTCTGTTAATATATATATATATATATATATATTTTAGTCCGGCTTGGATTATTCTGTGGCCTTTTAATACTTTTGCACCCTTCACCATTATTGGGTTATCTTGCCAGTCCCTGGTTTACTACTTTTCTTGACATTTAAATTTAAGTTCGGCCTGGATTATTCTGTGGCATTTTTACTGCTTTTTATATGTAAATATGCGTATATAAGCAGCCTTCACCACCACTAGGTTCTCTTTCCAGTCTTGGTTGACTATATTTCTATCAATATATACATTTCAACTCAAGTCGGGGCACCGGGGTGAAAACTCATCGCCCTTTACTTTACAGCTTTTATATATATAACTGTGTATATATATATTGCTTTACTCGCTTTTATTAAACTGATGCTTTAAACATTCATTTGATAAGAATTGGCACTGACATATCTGCGGGCGGACTAGATTTATTTAAATCTCCCCAACTCTAGCTTTCAAACGGTTCAAAACATGTCCAGACTAAACCGGGAAGCTAGAATGGTTGAGATTTTCTTAAATCTAGTTTTCTTTCTATTTTTAGTTATAAAAGCAACCTCGCGTCCCTTAGATCGCTATCTAGTGGGAACGAGACGCTTCGGCCATCCGAACCCGGATTTAATGAATGAATCCTCGGTTTTGGCAATTTTGGGATAGATATTTATTTAAGTGCAAATTTGAACTGTGCAGGTTTATTGTCTACTCATATGTGAGTCTAGGAATCGTGGGATTCATGATCAAATCGATTAGAATCTGATTCCCACGATGGACAAACTCCGCTTTACAGATGTACCCTCCCACTTTTTCTGTAAAATGTACATACAATAGACCTTAAAATGTTTATCCGAATCTAAGGTCTCAACATCGTGAAAATATAGTTTGTAGTGTCAGAGTCCCTCTGATGGCTATCATGCCCATAAGGAGACTGAAATTTGTATATATTCTGTGGTCGAGGATGCTTCACAGTCCTGAAAATCACCACTCAAACTGTGCCTTAAGGCTGAAAAGATAAAAAAAAATGAAAGTATCAACAGGCTTCAATTCCTATGTTAGCGTAAGGGTTTGATAACCAACTTTCAAAACATCATTTTCAATCCAATCAAAAGAAAAGCTTTCGCAAGTCAAATCAAACACTTTTGCAAATCAAATCAAAGACTTTTTGCAAATCAAGTCAAACCTATTCGTATATAGGTTCAATGAAACAAAGCACTACTTTCAATCAATCAAACATAGGCCCAATTTTAAAATAGCATTCACACACGCATTTCAGTTTTAAGGGAAATATTAAAAAGATGTGGTACCGTATTTACACGAGAGTCGTGGGGTGCCTAACACCTTCCCAACACTTAATCAAGCCCCCGAGCTCAAAACATTGGTTTCAAAGATCAAGTTTCGACAGTGTCTAGCAATTGGGCCTTTTTTGCAAACAAAACTTTGTTGAGTTGGTACAACCATTTCAAATCTACCAACTGGCGACTCTGTAAAACGTTCAAATCGTCGACATGATACATGTTGGCGTTTTTCCTAAAAAAAACCCTTTAAAACCTTTTTCCTAAATAAAAAGAGTGAGGGTAGAGATAACTTAAGAAGAGATGAAAGATCCGGGTTGTGACCCGACCCGCGATTTTCTTAACCAACGTCGATAGATTATGTAATATATGAAACTATATGATAAAATTAAACAAATTATATAAATCTATTACGTTACATAAATAAGCTTATGTGATAACATGTTGTGTGTGGATAAATTAAATGTGTACTTTAATGAGAGGAATTAAATTAGAATAGATAAATATTTATTATTAAATATTTATAATTATGTATAAATGAGATAACAAAGTTTTATGATAATATGGAATGATAGTGTACAGCTAAATTATATTTTGGTATTATCTGGACTAATCAAATGTACATAAATTATATAATAATGTGTATATATATACCCACAACTTACTACAATGTAATATTATTTCCTCATTAAAGCTACATTGTGACTTAAAAGGAAATTAAAACCTAAGTATACATATATACATTTGTGTGGGGATATATATATATATATATATATTAGACTTAAGTATGTTAGCATTATTGTTTTCAAATGCTGAGTATTAGGAATTATCCCATATTCAGTGTGTTTTCTTCCTCACGTGTATAGGCCATTCTAAACCTATTCCTTGCAATCTCAATACTCAGCAAGCTAGTCAATGATGAGAGGGGGAGTGGCTCAAATAGTAGCAGTGATATTCTATTCCACCATCTTCTTCTTCTTCCCGTTAGTTTGAAATGATGGACAAAGCTTTTGAATGGATATTAAATTTTCTATAAATTGAGACTCTCCTCTTCACAATTGTTTTGCCAAATTTCTTGATAAGTATAAGATATTGAGTTAGTGCTGGATTGAGGAGAAAATAGAAGTTGGGAAACAAGAATTTTAAATTCAAGCTCAAGAGGTAATAAACTGTCAAAGCATGTTCTTGAATTCAAAATTGATAAATTCTTGGAAAGGCATGAATTACTTGTTATTTGGATTGTAAGATGATATCTATGTGTTATCTAAACTTATACGTATAATATAGATACAATATGATTGATCATACGTAAAGATTTTCATGTATGGGTTTGAGTTCTGCCGAAGTAAAGCCATTCCTGGAACTGTCCAGGAAGGGCGCAACTGCGCCCTTCTACAGTTCAAAGCTAGCGCAGCTACGCCATGCACCAGTCTTGAATCTTGACTTCTGCTATTATATGATGATTCTAACATAATAAAATGACTTGGACACACCTGTAAATAGTTTTAACATATGAACTTAGGTTCTCTTGACATAGCACGAATGTTTCAGATTGCGTTAGTAGACATTTACTAAAGGAAATTTATAGTTTTGAAAATGGACTTTGACGATACTTATGATATTTATGTCTGACTTTGTGAGCATGTGCGTGTGGTCTAGCTATGCATGAAACATGATTCTAAGGTGTTTGGTATACACTGGAATGCATGGTTCAAGTTAAAATGATTTCAAAAGCAAACTCAGACTGTTTGCAAACTAAGTTGCATGAATGTGGTGTAGATATATTCTGAACATATAGGATGGCATGCTAGTATTCCTAATCGTAATCTATATGTTTGCATAACAAGCTAGACTTAAAGAGAGTATTCAAGTATGATTTTAAATAAGTTTTAATCGAACAACTATATGTTAATGATAATGATAAGTGGGAGCATGTATATTACATATTTTATAACATTCTTAAGGCGGTTAAATAGTTATATGTTTAACCTTTTGATTTCATGAACTTAGTTAGCCTTAATTCCATAGAAATTCAAACTAGAGATATAATATGTAAATGTGGACTTTTAATGACCCTATGAAAGTCCAAGACCTCTTAAGATGTATGCTTGTTATGTGTTACCACTCTGTTATGCTAAAAAGTGGAATGAAACCAAGAAAACAAAAACCCAAGTCTGATATGGCCAGGGGATAGCGCAGCTGCGCAGGTCCCAAGCCTAACCTCAGTGTAGCTGCGCTGCAGGTCAGGTTTGTCTGGACATTCTGCTTTCTTTCTGATCTTGTTAGCTTGCTTATAATACTATCCTAAGCTATTAAATAGAGTCTTATTGATTCTTATCGTATTCATATGTAATGATGATATAATATGAAGATTTTAAACTTGTAAAAGGATTCTAAAGTTTGTAAAGATGATATCAATTAAGAGTTTGTGATTCGATATGATACTATACGTGATATGATTGTATAGCAAGGAAAAGACTTAACGTATGTATTGATTATATGTATGAGATAATGTATGTTTCAAACTTGTGTAACTAATAGATATACATATAAACGTAACTATATTACAATAGGATATCTTAGTTCGTTGAAGTGTTGATAAGCTATAGGTTGGTAAACTACGTATAAGGCAAGTTCTCCAACTCTCTTAACCTTACATATGATGTAAATTCGAATTTGTTAATATATCGACCATATCTACGTCAAGTAAATTTTGTTATGATTCAAAAATTGACTTTATATCTTGACGTTGTTGCAAGCATTGAACTTATCATTCATAAATACATTTACAAAAGTGTTTAGCCATTTGATTCGGCTAGACTAATATCATATGCTAGAAAGCTATCCAAACCAATTGACTTGGTGCGAACTCTTTTAAATCTACTGAGATGAACAACCCTCATGGAAGGGAAAATTATATACAACTGTCGGGGAACCGACGTGCGCACATAAGTATGATTAAACGATATTCATAACGTGGGGTACTTTAGGCTAATCACCTGTTGTACTTGTTTTATTGGATTTTCAGTATAATACTGTTAATTCTAGTAGGAGTTCATAGTCCTTAACGACTGCTCAATGTTTATTATTCTTGAATCTTGAAATGTTTAAACCTTGAATCTTGTTGATATCCTTCTATCCATAACAACATTTATTGAGAGCTATTGATACTTCTTGTTATTTTTGAACTATCAGTTACTGTTATACCCTTGAGATTTGAAATTCTTATACACCCTTATTGCTATATCACTTGTTGAGCAAACCTGTTGATTATTCTTGCTTTCTCTAAAATATTTCAGTTAAGGCAGAGAAGTGTGGACCCTCTGGCATAGACAAGGTCAAGGGCAAGGCTACGGCGTAGCTTTGTTCTCTTTTAGGAATATAATGATGATTGTAATAAGACTTATTTTATATTCTGTACTAGTTAGGTTTAAGTTATGTTTAAGATATGTTTGAGAAATATTTAAGTTACGAGACTGTGGTACACGAATATTTATATTAAAACAATGTAAATTATTCTATTATTCTGTTGCATGAGTTGTTAGTATATTATTAGAATTTAGTACGTGATGTGCTGAATTCGAGACATGTGTGGTCTGAATTTGGGGGCGTCACAAAAAGATACTCAAGTTCCTGAACCCTAGAGCCAGGATATGACCAACAAAACCCCTAAAATCATCAACCTCAACAAAGAACAGGAAACTGGTGATATTCTGAAGAAAGTACAACAAATAAAAGAAACCATTCAGTCTATTAAAGGGATTAGGGCATTTGGAAGTGTTAATTACTCAGACTTATGTATATTCCCAGGGGCTCGTTAGCCTGAAAAATTTTAAGTCCCTGATTTTGAGATAGATGATGGATTGGGAGACCCCTACAATAATTTGAAGGTATTTATTGGATAGGTCGGATCATATACAGAGGACGAGAAGCTCAGAATGCAATTATTCCAGAAGACTCTAACCGGAGTGGCTATAGCCTGGTATGCTCGTCTGGATAATTCCAAGATTCACAGCTGGGAAGAGTTAGCACATACCTTCCTCAATTAATACAGCTTTTAATCTCAAATGGCTCCAGACAGATATCAAATAACCAAAATCAAAAAGCAAAGTTCTGAATCATTCAGAGAATATGCCCAAAGATGGAGGTGGGTAGCAGCACAAGTCACCCCGCCTATGACTGAGTTCGAGATAGTCATGACCTTCATCGACATTCAAGAAGCTCCGTATTACAAAAGGGTCCTAGCTGGCATAGGAAAACCATTCTCGGAGACGATCAAGTACGGAGAAATGGCTGAAATGGGGCTGAAATTCGGGAAGATAAAAGATCTTACCGCCTTGGAAGTTGTTGCCTAGCATATCCAATCTGGGAGTTATGGGAGTAATCCCCGGAGAGTACATAAGAAGAAAGAAGAAGAAGTGTCTTTAGTACTGCAAGGACAGAATCAGAGGGGGCAATTCGAGCAGTATGCCAATTCAAAGGAGAAACTATTCCCCTTTTTAAGCTCCAGCCCAACCTTATAATCCTCCATTTCAAAAAACTGCAGAGGCCAGACGTTGAAGAACGATCACCCTCTTAGGGGATTCACTATAAAATGTGCTGAAACTATTGACAGCACAGAAAAAGATTGTTCAACTCCTTCCACCAATCAGTACCGGTGGACGGAATTTCGACCCAAGAAAAAAGTGTGCATACCATTTTGGATCCTCGGGCCATGATACACAAGATTGTTGGTCTCTTAAGCACAAAATCCAAGACTTGATAGACAACTGGGAGATTGTGGTGACCAAACCCGAGTAACCGCATGTGTAGGACAATCCCCTCCCTTAACACAAAGAGGAGGGTGTTAACATGATTAGCACAAGGGATGGAGAAGGATCCAAATACCTCTAGTATGTCAGAGAGTCAACTAAATCAAGCACCAATAGCCCAGACAGTTGGGAGTTCTTAGAGAGACAGTTCTTGATGGAGTAAGAAATCAAGTCTACCAAGGAGCAGATTGGACAGTTAGCAAATTTGGTGGTGTATCAACATCAGATAACCAGGCAGCTGATAAATCAAACCAACCAGCATGAATCAAGTCCTCCTACACCGAAAATTAGCCCCATTGCTATTGTAACGACCATGAATTTTAAACTCTTTATTAATTAAATATGTGATTTAATTTTAACGAGTTAGTTTTGTGAGTTTATTTAAACATTATGTGGTTATGTGAATTTTTGAAACGATTAAAGGAAGTTACTAATGAGAAAATTAAATTGGTGGACTAACACTAAGGCTTTAATATCGAGAATTGATAAGATTATTAATAATTAAATATTCCACTTATTTGAATATAGTGGCATGAATTGAACATAGTGATTAATTATAATATTGAGTAATTAGTCGATAATGTGTTGTTTAATTATTATTATGAATAAATAATAATTAATGAGTAAGAGAACTAATAATATAATATTATTATATTTACTTGATTTACTGTTATACACAAGCATGCGATTCTAAACCTTTACTATATGGTAGCTATCTGTATTATACATAATGCAATGTGGCATATTAATGTGGTGAATATTGCATGTATGGACTATATAGCAAGATGAGGTAAATAGAAGGTATGTGACACTATGTGGACATTCATGTATACCCTATTGACATATAATAAGATCAATTATTAATTAATAATGATTTTATTAGGTTGTTATAATTATATAATAACAATGGTTATGATAATAAATAATAATAATAATGCCTAATTGAATTATATCTGGTATTAAGGAAAATGTACATGGATTATATGTTGTGTACCTATTCATTATCAATTACTATTTGAGATAACATAGTATCACCCATTTAAATGTATATGGAGTAAATTCATATAACTTAAGGATATACTATGTGCATATACATTATCTAAGTATATATATATTATACTAAGTGTGGAGCATACATAATACATATACAATTTGCAAATGCTGAGTTTACATTGTCCCTAAATGAGAGGCCATCCTCAAAGTCTTCCCACGTGAACTCATAAAAGCCTATACTATGTCTACTCCTTCTCTCAAATTCATCAATTGTAGCCAATAATTATGGGGGAAGTAGGCATTATGATGGGTTCTAACTACTCCCAATTATCCCTCATACAATTCTTATTCCCATTATTTTGAAATGGAGAGCAAAAGCATGGACCATGTAAGGAATTGACTATAAATAAAGCCCCTCTTCTTCTCATTTCATTTGTTGAGGATTTCATTTGAGTTAGGAAGAGTATTATAGCAACATTGTGAGTCTCATAGTAGCATTATAGAATCTGTTTAGCAGCAAAGCCTTATAACAGAGGTAAAACTCCATTTTTAGTTTATGTAAAACTTCTAATTCTTAATTCTTGAATTGATCATGATTGATGAATTGAGTGTTTGAAATATGTTTGTTAATTTCTATACTAGTTTAAAATCATGTTAGCATTATACCATAGCATGACTAAGATGATTTTTATATTAATTGTCTGATATGGGTTGTGTGGCTGCCGACCTGCTTGAAGTCTCTGGTTGAGCCAGGCACCGGTGCAGCTGCGCAGGGCCTGGAGATTTGTTTTTGTTTTCTGCTAAGCAACTGCTCATGTTAACTTGATTAATATGATTTAAGGCAAACATGGAAACTGATATTAACCCTTATTATAAGCTTCTTGATACTACATGCATAATGTTAACCATGTTAGTATGTACACCATGAAAGGAAAACTTGTGATTTGTAATGAAACTTATAGATTCAATTATGAATTTAGACACATACGGGGCATGTATATGTTCTGACATTTTATACATGATAGTGTGGTTTATATTGACATGAAATGCGAGTCTAAAGTGTGTTCACACACTAGCATACGTGATTGCAAGATTCTAGTGATTTCAAAAGAGAAACTTAAGAACTTTCAAAGTGAACTTGACTAAGGTTAATGTCTTTTAGATTTTAACTATTTGAGAACATATATGTGGCTTATATATTAGTTCTAAGACATGTGAGTCATGACTACGAGATGCTTAACATGTACTATGATACCTTGTTGACTTAGTGTGATTTCCAATGAGAAAACTTAGAATGTGAAAGCTAATGACATCAAACATCATGTGAATGATATTATGATCTTGCAAACATGTATAGTGGGATCTCATTACGCCTATAGATGTGTTGACATAAACATCATTTGGTTGAAACATGAATATCACCTAGGCACATGTACTCAAGTAATGAAATTTCAAGAATGAACTAATGAGGGTTAAGGTATACACATGTAGTATATGCACAAGCATGATTACTTAAACATTGTTTAACCTTGTTATGTGATAACATGACTTTAATAATCAACTTTGAGGTACGAATTTGTTTAACTTAAGTTATGTGAATTACAGGCATGAAGACATATGATTTTGAATTGAATAGGGTGAGCATGCTAGGATTCAAACTTGAAAGTATATTCTTGAAGCATGATTACTTGAAATGCTAAATGTTCAAACCTATGTTGATGTATAGAAACTAGATATTCTAGCACTATTAAATCAAGGTTAGAGTTAATTGTTTATAGACCCAGTCAAAGTGATTGACTTCTTGTTAGTGTAGACTCGTATTAGTTTACACATGCTAATTGGAATACCGACTTATTAATGTTAGGTTATTTCAGCGAGATTTAATTAAAGCTAGAATTATTTGTAGCTGAGCAAACAGGCAAGTATCCGAACCCTACTTTATTGTGTTGCAAGTATTCTAGACCCTTACACTACTTTATTTAATGAATTGTGTAAGCAAGTTTCCCGAACTTCACTCTTTAATTGTGCAAGTTCCCTACCTTACACTCTTTATTGTACAGGTTTCCTATCCTTCTCATATTGTATTGAGTAGGTTATTATCATATTGACAATTATTCATTTAAGCTTGAACTTTATTTCCAAGCATGCTATTAGGTGGTTTAATTTCTTTACAATTATTCCACATCAATCTTTTTGATATTCGCACTTAGTGCACTTGAGTTCGTACAGTCTTGGACTTGTACATTGTTTAAAGTTATATAATTCTTAAACTGTGATAGATAGAGTCTGAACCCTTGTTCGGTCAGACAATTGTATAAAATTTTATAAAAGCTATCCAAACCAATTGATGGTAAGGATTCTTAGACCGAAAGAATACCCCTTATATATATAGGGGAGTACCCCAGGTATCTAGTATAAAGATACAAATAGCAGAGTTGAATGTTATGCATATACATGGCGTACGCGAGGCTGATCCCCTCAAGTACTATTCTGTAGCCAGTAACCAAAGGGTAAATCAGCTATTGATTCCGTTGGAGTTTTATAGTTCAAAAGTCTACTTGACTATCAGTTATTCTAAAAGCAATTATTATTCTCGCTTCCGATAATCATATTGTTGAATTCATTGTCAGATATATTCCTTTCATCATGATATATCCTTTATTGTTATATTTAAATTTGCTGAGAAAACTTGTTGCTCATTCTTGCTATATCATGACTTATATTGCAGTTAAGCCCGAGACTTCAGGGAAGGACAAAGGTAAAGGAAAGATGTAGGATTAGTTTGCAAAGAGCAAACTTTATCTTTATGTTTAATTAATTTATTTATATGTAATATGAACCCTATTAACTATTCTAGGGTATGTTTGTATGTTGTATTTAGGTTATCGAATCTTGGGACTAGTAACACCTTTTGAATGAACGACGTACGTTTATTATATTTCCACATTTGGTTATTGTATGTTGTTGAGAGGTGGATATTTGTATTATATCATGACGACCGAATCGGGGTTAGAGAACCCGAATTCGGCTATGTCACAGCTATGAGGGATCATTACCAGTTTCATGAGCGCGAACCCTAGGCCAACAAGGTGGCCAAGGAGGAGATGTTCCAAGCTGATAGGGAATTAGCCTTCTAAAGGAATTTCACTAATTTGAACCAGCCGATGAAGGAAATCCTCTAAATGTTGATCAATGAGGGAATGGTTGCAGATTTGTTACCCTGGGTGAACCCTCGATCTAGGAAATTCAAGCCTAACAGGATCTTCCAGCATCACGCGCCCGGTCATGACACCAAGGATTGCTGGGGACTTCGTCACCTGATTCAGAATCTTATTAAAAGTGGTGAGCTAATAAAAGAAAATCAAAATTACGGCTTTCCCGATGAGGACACACTATTTTTTCCCATGACATGGAATATGGAAACCGTGGATGTTATTTCCTATGAGAAGGAGCTAGCCGTGACACCCATAATACTGCCTGGGAAAGGGGTCAAAGAAATACAGAATCCTGTGAAATTAGCAGCGCTTGAGCCTTTAATACTGCCTTTTAGACCCCAATATCCAGTGATCAGCCTGAAAAAAGTCCCATGGAACTATGGGGAAGATGAAGGTTCCACCTCAAACAATATTGCTAGCATATCCAAGGAGAATCCATTGTACCTACCTCAGCGGGTGATCAATTCAGTCATCAAGGCTAAATAGAAAGTAGCTGAGGAGAAGGTCGAAGAATTCCTCAGCAAAATAGGGCATAACGAGATCAAGGTGGTGCAAATCTTAAAAGAGGCACCCAAACAGGTATCCATCTTAGACCTGGTCTTATCCTCGGTAGATCATCGCAACATTCTGGTGAAAGTATTGGAGGAAGCCCATCTGCCAAAGACGGTCAATAATAAGAAATTTTGTCATGTGATAGAGCACATCTTCAACAGCAATGTGATATCTTTCACCGATGATGATATACCCATGGAGGGGAAGGATCATCGTAAGTCACTGCATATAGTAGTGATGTCATCAGGGTATGTGATCGGAGGAGTGCTAATAGATGGAGGATCGTCCCTGAACATCTGTCCCTATGACACACTAGAAAGAATGAAAATCAACCAAAACCGGATACGTACCATTCATGTTGTTATCCGGGCTTTGGATGGGTCTCGCCGAGAGGCTATGGGAGAGATTGAGCTTCCACTTGAGATCGGTTCACACACTTTCTATGTATCCTTCCAGGTACTCAACATTACCATCGGATACAACTTGTTGATGGGAAGACCGTGGATCCACATGGTAGGAGCAGTTCCATCCACCCTCCATCAGCAGCTCAAGTACATTATCAATGGCAACCTAATTACGGTGAATGCCGAACCAGAATACCGTGCCTGCATACAGGGAGACATGCCAGTGAACAGTCTGGATGAAGGGGTTGAACCTGTAAGTTTTCAAGCATTAGAGGTGAGAAATATTTAGTACCTACCTGTTGGGGCACCAGCTCTGAAACCACAGGTTTCCCCCAAAGTAATGACGGTGGGTCAGGAGATGGTATTTTTTGGTTTTTGCCCTAGAGAAAGGTTAGTAAAGAATCAACAAGGTGTCAAAAATCCGGTGCAAATCCCGAGCCAATCAGGGAAGGCCGGATTGGGCTATTCATTCGGGTAAACCCATTTAAACCCACACAAGCATCCGAAGGTTTTTGCTTCCATTATACTACTGCCAAACCTCACTGATGTAGGATTCGTGAAACCAACAAGGAAGATTCTCGCTGTTGTGTCAATCATATTGTTTCCTCCAGTCATACCGATCAGTGAGAGAAAAGCCCCAAAGCCTGATGGGCAAAGCAAAAAGGGAAAAGAAAAGTTCCTGCGCGAAGGACAAGACCCATTTGCTAATATATTTTTTTTGATGCACTATGAGGGTATGAACGATGATATCCCAGACAGTGATGAAGAAGATCAGATCCTAATTTCTCACATCAAGAAGGGGAAGGGTGGCAGTTCAAAGAATAATCCCGACCCTGATCTGAAGGATGTCTCAGTCGTCATCAAAGAAGAGACAGACGAGAGCAAGGCTTTTATCCTCCTTATTCGTGAGGACCTAACATTAGACAACTGGAGCAGCGTCCCTTGCCTCATTCAAAAAGGGTAAAAGGGCAGAAAGTTAATCTGCCCTGAAACATGGTTTCATTTACTGTTTATTTTGGTTGCACAGCCATAACATTAACTTTTGTCATGCTTTGCTAAATGTTTTGTATGTTTAAACAGTTTCATCTATTAAAGCGAAAGCATTTTGTTTTCAGGACTCCATAACTAGATTTGTTTGTCCCTGCTGATGAGATGCCAACCTGTCACACTGACTATAATTTTGATGTAGAACTAAACTTTGACATGATGGAGATTGATCAAGAGGATATAGATGACTATGAGGTGTCCAAGGATATCAAAGAATGGGTCAAAGACAAACCCAAACCAAACCTCGACTAAACCACCACTGTCAATATCGAAACCTCAGAAAACCTCAAAGAAATTTAGATGGGCATAAACCTCACCAATGACCAAAGAACCGACCTGATTGAAATCTTAACACAGTTCTATGATGTGTTTGTATGGTCACATGAAGACATGATTGGGCTGTCTACTGACATTGTCATCCATCGACTCCCCATCAACGATGGATTCAAGCCAGTCAAGCAGAAGCTCAGGCGATTAAAACCCGAATGGAGTCTGAAAGTCAAAGAAGACGATGTCAAATAATTCAAAGCCAGCATCATCATGGTATTAACATACCCAGAGTGGTTGTTAAACATAGTCCACATGCCTAAGCCGGGAGGGAAGGTACGAGTATACGTGGATTATCGAGATTTGAACAAAGCTTGCCTCAAAGATAAATTCCCGGTACCGTTCATCCACATCCTAATAGATAATAAGATGCAGTATGGCATGTATTCATTTATGGATTGCTTTGTTGGTTACCATCAAATCATGGTGGCTGAAGAAGACAGGGAGAAGATAACCTTCATCACTCATTGAGGAACCTTCTGTTATAGACGTTTATCCTTCGGCCTCATCAATGCCGGTGCCACATATCAGCGAGCCATGATAGCCCTGTTTCAAGACATGATGCATAAGGAGATAGAGGTCTATGTGCATGACATCATCGTTAAATCCCGGAAGGAGGACGATCACATCAGCCATTAAAGAAAGCTGTTCAACAGGTTGTGTAAATATAACCTCAAGCTGAATCGGGCCAAATGTGCTTTTGGTGTCAAATCGGGCAAGTTATTGGGAATTCTGGTAAGCAATAGAGGCATTGAGCTGGATCCCGCCAAGATTAAAGCCATTACTGAGATGCCTGTACCCCGAACAGAAAAGGAGATACGCGGGTTTTTGGGAAGGATCAATTTCATAAGTCGGTTCATTTTCAAACTCACAACAACTTGTGAACCCATCTTCAAGTTACTAAGGAAGAATTCCTCCACGAAATGGAATGAGGATTGCCAAAAAGCTTTCCTTGCAATCAAAAAGCCGCTGATCGAAGCGCCTGCCTTGGTACCCCTGAGGGATGAAGTTCCCCTATTTATATACTTGTCCGTCAATACCATCGCAATGGGCTGTATGCTAGGATAGAATAATGATAGTAGCAATGAGAGAGATATCTACTACATCAGTAAAAGATTCAGCAGTGGCGAACAGAAATACACTCTGATTGAGAAGACATGTTATGCATTGGCATGGGCCTCCATGAAGCCGCAACACTATATGCATGGGCACATGACCTATCTCATATCAGGCTTAGATCCACTGAAGTACGTGTTTAGCAAACCAATGTTAAATTATTAATTGTCCAAATGGCAGTTGATCCTCTAATAGTTCGACATTGTCTACGTGACTCAGAAGTCCATCAAAGGTCGGATTGCAGATCAATTGGCCGAAGCACCGTCAATGGATTATGAACCCTTGGAAACTTATTTCCTGGACAACGGGATCATGACAATTCAACAAATCTGTCTAGAGAATACAGTCCAACATTAAAAAATATATTTCGATGGAGCAGTGAACATAGAAGGTGCTGGAGCTAGAGCAGTCCTTCTCTCTTGTACAGTAGAACAGTATCCTACGGCTACAAAACTGCAGTTTGACAACACCAAAAACACGGCATGAGTATGAAGGCTGCATAATGGGGTTGAAGCTAGCCCAGTCTATGGGTATCCATCGTCTATTAGTCTTTGGAGATTCTGAGTTGGTTATCAGACAAACCACCTGGGCGTATCACACCAAAGAAATGAATTTGCTGCCCTATCACCGACAGGTCATCAACATATCCATAGATTTTAAAGAGATAACCTTCATCCACATCCCTCGAGGAAGGAATGACTTTGCGGATGCATTGGCAACTTTGGCTTCCCTGGTCCACATATCAGGCAGAGGCTTGGTCAATGTCCCATTCTGGGCATCTACGGTCAAGGGACCAGAACAGACCGTCCGACCCTTGATGGCCGTTGTAGGAACTACCAAGAGGGACCGAATGGCTATATGTGAAATTTCAGCTACAACAGGCACTAGCTCACCTGCAAACTCTATCCCGGTGATGAACCTCCAGTCTATAGGCATTATCATCACCTCGTAGTCCAACAAATGAAAAGACTGGGTCTGGTGGAACCAGCACTCAGACAAAGCCCTCAAATAGCCCAGGGACAACGGCGGGGAGGGATAGAAAAGAATGACAGAAAACCCCAGGTATCAACAGTGGCCCTGTACTCTGGATGAAGAGTATGGTACAAAAAATACACATTGAACCAGTTCCCATTGGCTACGTAAAGCCGGGAACCTACATCAAAAAGGCTAACCTATATCAAGCCTATGCTTTAAAAATGGCAAAAGAAATAAAGAAAATCTAGAAGAAAAACTTCAGTCACCTCGTTGGCGTGAAAGTATCTCGATGGTTGGCCCCTCAAATCTCTAGAAGCTCCTGAAGTGGCACCACAATACCTGGAAGCTCTACACATGGAGCCTGACTAGGTACAGGATCAACAAAAGGTATAGCCTCATCATCCACATCAACCAGCGGATCAACCCGGATAGGATGAATCACTGACTTAACCAATCTGTAATGTGGCCGGGCCTGCCGTGGTTGAGGAAAATCGAAAAATCTCCTCCGCCTAACTCTTGGAACGACCCTACTGGTACTACCGAGTCTATCTAGCTCCATAACCTGGACAAAGTCTCCAAATCACCTTAGAAAGGGTGAGAGCATTTGTGCAGTGACGAAATCAAAAAAATGCTGCGGGAGCTCAACTTAAACTCGCAGGAGGGAGCAGCCCCATCTGCGGATGCCTCACCCCTACCTGCGGCTCCCCATGGTGGGGACCAACCTTTTTGGCTCGGTCCAATTCGAGTGGAAACGGAGTTTATAAAAGCTGAAAAGTTAAATTCAAAAAAAAATTACTACGCGATTGAGCGGATTAGCCTGAAATTATGCGTATGAACGGCGGATTCCTGACGAAAAGAAGAACTTCATGTAAGCAATTAGTTATCATCCCGAAGCAATATCAGGGGACCAATGATGAAAACTGCTAAAAAACTATGAAAAAATGCTGAAAACTACCGCAGCTGTCAGAGCATCGGGAAGGTTCGACAGTATGAGCGGTAGGTTATGACTGAATCAAGTCATCTAGATTGATCTGAGGGTATGATTTGTCAGAAAGAGTACCCCCACATCAAACTTAATCATGTTTTACATTGCAGCCGTTGGTGACAACTCCAACAAAGCATCGGAAACGATCCGGTGATATCAGCCGTTAAAGGCTACTTCAGCAAAGGTCAGAGGGTCTGACACTATCAGACGTTAGCGATAACTCCAAAGAAGCATCGAGAATGGTCCGGTGATATCAGTCATTGAAGGCTACTTCAGCGAAGGTCAGAGGGTATGACACTATTAGCCGTTGGCAACAACTCCAGCAAAGCATCGGGAATGATCTGGTAATATCAGTCGTTGAAGGCTTCTTCAGCGAAGGTCAGAGGGTCTGACATTATCAGCCATTGGCGATAAATCCAGCGAAGCATCAGGAATGATCCGGGGGTGAAACTGTTGCAGGCTACTTCAGTGAAGGTTAAAATAAATGACAGTCCAGCCTTTGGCAAAAAATCCAGCGAAGCATCAGGAATGAGCTGGTGACAAAAATAGTGTATTAGTTTATCACCATAGAGGAAAGATGATGGAATCTGCTATACAAATCCCTAGAGGGAGCACCGAGAAGGATCGGTTATTCAATCGACCATTGCAACAACAGTTTGAGTGAGCAACGAGAAGGTTCTGTGATGGTTGACTCTGCAAACTACCGTTCGAGTATGAACCGAGTCAAGATCAATCGACCTATGTAGGCTACCAGTTGAGTAGACATCAACAGAAATGTCGGCATCGACTAAACAATAATTCAAACCGTTGGCGATAACTCCAATGTAGTATTGGGAAAGGTCCGATGATGTAAACCGGTGGGAGCTATCATCAGGATAGGCATCGGGATTCTTAAATGAGGTAACTTAGCATAGAAGAATATCCACAGCGAAGATGAAAATCAAAAAGCTGATTGGGAGATGCAAGGTGTTGGTGACAACGCCAACGTCGAGTTCAGAGATATCCAACGACATCAGCCAAGAGAAAATCTTCTCCAAAAGGCTATCACGGATAACATTATCCCCAACAAAAAATGGCGTATACAGACGATGATAGCCTAGCACCACAAAGATTATCAATGGACATTGTAAACCATTGGTTTCAACCTAGTGTAACATCGAGAAAGATTCGTTGATGGTCTAGACGTCGCAAACTAGTACTGTTCAGGTAAGCAACAAGAAAATGCAGTGAAGGCTATCACAGGAGACGTTGTCCCCAGCAAAAAATGACGAGAACAGCCAGTAATGGCCTACCAGTGATAGCCTACCAGCAGAAAATGACGTAAACAATCATTGATAACCCCATCACCACGAAGGTATCCAACAGTCATAATATAACATACCATGCATTGCATTACAATTGCATCTATCATATTTACAGTGTCTAGCAATCTTTATCATGTTCAATCCATTGTATTGCATAAACATGATAAAGAGGGGCATCTATAGACACTCAAAATTTTGCATTCCTGTTACTAACCTTGCAGTAGGGTAAAACCATCTTTTTCCTCCCGACGATAACCTTGGGATGTCAAGCTCAACCCCGGTCACTATACTGGGATGTTAAGTAAAAACCCGATAACACAGGGAGGTCAAGTGAAAGCTCTAGTCATTATACCAGGTTGTCAAGCAGCCCCGGTGACAAACCCGGGGTGTCAAGCTCAACCCCAATCACTATACCGGGATGTCAAGTCAAACCCTGGCAACACCGGGATGTTAAGTGAAGCCCAGATAATAATACCGGGATGTCAAGCAGCCCTGACAATAACCCCAAGATGTTAAGCTCAACCCCGGTCACTATACCAGGATGTCAAGTCAAACCCCAGCAACACCAGGAGATCCTGTTCAGCCCCGGTCATAAGTTGGGAGGTCAGGTCAATCCCCAGGAGGCCAAATCAACTTTGGAGACAACCCCGAAGCATCATGTCATCCCCAAAGACAACCATGAGAAACCAAGTCAGCCTCGAAGACAACCCTGAGGACAAACAGAATCGACTGGGATCAAAACCTCGGAGACAATCCCGGGAAAACAACCAAAGACCGTTCTAGTACAGGAGACAACCACTGAAGGGGCAAAATAGTTATTTTACTAACTTGAAGCAAATCCAGTCAAAATCAAATCGAATTGATGCAATCAAGGTCAAAAAGAACCATAACATTGATCCCGAGTGAAAATAGCACAGTACAGCTTAATAGAAAAATTGAGATGAAACGAAGATCTGGCTATGAACTTGTCTTCTTGTACTCGAAAAAGGTTTACTCCCCTGTCATTGTGACTGCTCTCGGTGAGGACTTTTCAAAAAGGTATAGCACACCTCAAACGGACGCTCCAATTAAAAGTTAAAAAGTTTTGAACTAGACATCGCGTAGCTCAGAGTGCACAAACTTCGAGACGACGGGACCCACCTTGTGGGCCCTGCCACGTGGAGCCACAGGTATACCAGCAGTTGCAGCGGGTAGGCCTGCTTCCATCGTGTCTTTAAATACAAGTGCCTCCTTGCCAAAAAAATAAACAGAAAATGCTCTAAAACTCCGCCCATTTCATTTCCAAGCCGACTTCTTGTACTCCAAACCTCGTTTTTATTACTCTAACAAGTAGGTATACTCATATACTACAACATACCAAAAATTAACAGGTAGAAATGTCCATTTGAAGCCTACTAAGTGGCAAAAAGCCCGTATAGCAGTCCATTATAAGTATTTTTACGATCAGAACTCGTTTCTACTTCATTACATCTATTTGCACTTGCACGTAAAGTTTCATCTTCTGATTTTTCTCGAAACTCAGTTTCGTGGCCGTTTTTGCTTGCTTTTTAGTATATTTTAGTACATATATAGTTTTTTTTTGCATTTGCACAGCCCGGATCGAGGATCCGCGACTTTTACTAGCTTTTATGTATGTTTATATATATATATGTACTAACTTGCACGACCTGGATCATTGATTCATGGCCTTTTTAAGTTTTTCATGTATATATTTAACTATATATATACTAACTTTTCAATTTTTGTCAAGCCCGGATGGCAAATCCGTGGCAGTTACAGCTTTTATATATATAACTATATATATATATATAAATTTTTCTGACTTCGTTTGGCCTGGATTACTAATTCGTCGCCTTAATTGCTTTAATATATATATATATATATATATATATATATATATATACATACTAAATGTATATATTAACATTTATATTTCAGTTTGGCCTAGATTAGAAATTTGTGGCCTTTTTACTACTTATATATATATATACATATATATATATACATATATTTCAATTCTGTCGAGCCTGAATTAAATCGTGGCTCATTTACAGCTTTTATATATATATATATATATATATATATATATATATATATTTCAATTCTGTCAAGCCTGGATTACTCCATGGTTTTTTACAGCTTTTATAAATATATATATATATATATATATATATATATATATATATTCGTGCCAGTCCGGGCATAGGATTAGAAATCCGTCGCCCTTTACAGCTTTTACATATATATATATTTCAATTCTGTCAAGCCTGGATTACTTTGTGGCTTTTTACAGCTTTTATAAATATATATATACATTTACATTCCAGTCCGGGCATAGGATTGGAAATCTGTCACCTTTTACAAGTTATATATATATATATATATATTCTTTATTCATTGTGATTAAATATTTACTTTAAATATTCATTTGACATGAATCGGCACTGATATCAATTCCGGCAAGTCAGATTTCTTTGAATCTAGCCATTTCTACCTTTCAAACGGTTCAAAATAGGTCCAACCGGAACCGGGAAGCTAGAATGACTAAGATTTATTTAAATCTTGCTTCCATTCTAGTTTTATTCATTTGAAAGCAACCTTGCGATCCTTAGATCGTTATTGTGACGACCCCAAATTCGGGTCTCTCAAACACCTCGGATCCGATCCGCCACGATACATCCATCGCGGAACTATACATCTTTTATTCAAAACTTAATAAATAATTTTCACATATTATAATATAGAAATATAATTTCTATTCATATCCAAGATCTTGTATGATGACCCTAAACCTTTTATAAGTTTTCAAATCTCAGTCATATACCATCCCCGTCTATACATCACAATTGATGTTACAAAAATACGGAATAACTAAAACTTTTTTTTATCTCCTTGAATAAAATCTTTCATTTAATTCATAATCTTGAATCAATTACATAACCTTGAACCATTTATATAGTATGATTCACTATATTCGAATTACTGTATAAACGTATACATCTCAGTTCAAAACCCCTATGTGTTATATAACACAACCTTATAATTTAAACAGGTATAAAACATTGTAATCTACTATCGTATACATCTTCTAGAACCTAAACATGGTTCAAGAACATATATTTAAATAAACTAAAATCTTCGAACTCTATCACGTAGCACGTAACTTTTATCATGAGTCCTTAACCTGCAAAAGTGGTTATTTTGCAAGAGTGAGCTCGACAGCTCAGCAATTCTAACAGTTTTCATACATCACATAGCATATAATTTCATACTCAGTTCATGCATTCATAAACAATTAATAGTTACTACGCATGTTACTTCTCACATAACAAGCATATTATCACAGATCAACTTTCAATCTCATACATATCTCATATACAGTTCATATATAAGTTAACATTATCATGGCATAATATAATTCATCTAACAGTTATTGAATTCATATATCAAATAAGAACTGAAAGACTTGCCTGTTGCGTAGTTTAACAACTACGACTTAACTGCTTAAGATATTTTTGCTTCGTGTATTCCTACACAATCATTCAATTATGGATTCATACATATCAGTTATACGCATCCATACAATCTCAATATAATAACAATTGATTACATTGTTTGTCTAACTTGGTTCTTAGAACCTTCGTTTTACTGTCTCATCGTATTCTTAGAATCACCATGTACGTATAGGTATACCTTAACCATACATACTTACTATCATCCTTCATATACATGTACCACACACTTAACTAAATATATTCGACATATATTTAGAACTTATATGATCCTTATTATTCATACGTTTCTCAAACCTTAGCGGAATTATAGTTTTCGGGTTTTATATAACCATTACATTTAATCTTTACCTTTTAAAATCCTTGCCACACTTAAACTAGTCATGCAAGGCTACTATGTTCATCAGGTATACATGTGAGGAGTCAAAATAATGTTAAGACACATGCTCACAAATACTTTTATCATATACGCATAACTAGCAATGTTAATGGTTTTAAACAAGATTAACTCATACCTCGTTCATGCTTACTAACTTTCATAGTGTCTAGTAAGGTGTGTGCACAGACATGACATTTAAAAGCACTAGCATGTATGCTCAAATATATTAGAACACTAATACACTATGATCATGCAACTTAGTTTTCCAAAACGCCTAAGTTTATCTTTTTGAAAACATCTTAACTTTCAACAATGAATGTTAGTGTGTGCTCAATACTTTAGGCATGTGTTTCATGCCTATCTAGACCATGCAACCATACTCACAAAGTCAGAACGTAAGCATCAATAGTAGGTGTCAAGGCTCATTTTAAAATGAAAATATTTTTCTTTAGAAATCGCACACTAACGAAGTCAAGAATGTTCATGCTATGTCAAGGTACTTATTCATACATGTTAAACCTGATTTTGTGCATGTCTAAGTCATTTACACAAGCTACAAATATCAGAATACATATATGATATGTTCATGACAAGTTTACTTTAACAAATTCTAAGTTCATTTATAAACTATAAAGCTTTTCATCAATAGTGTATGCTAACATGGCTACACATGCTCATACTACATGAATGTACTAACATATGTATGTTACTCATGCTCTTATGCTTGCCTAATGTGGTACTACATGATAACATTTAACAGGCTGTTAGCAGAAAAAATAAAATAGGTTCCAGGACCATGCACAGCTGCGCTGCATCCAGGTATAAACCCAGCGCCGGTGTCCGGCCAAACCAGTGACTATTTCCTGATCAGCAGCTTAACGAACCTACCTCAGAAATACTTCACAAATTTGAATCTAAACATGCTATCTAACATGTTTATAAGCTATCATAGCAACTAATAACATTCTCTTATTAACTTAACATCCAGTTCATGTTTAATCCAAGAATCAAGAATGGAAATTGAAGAACATGGATGACAGTAATATGAATTATACCTTAACAATTACTTTGCTACTAACGTGATTTCCCTCAATGCTGCTATAGAGATTATCAGTCTCCTTTACAAACTCAGTGCACTCACTCTCTAACAATTCTAGATAACAGCATTCTCAGCAAATGATTAAAAGAAGAAGAAGAAGATTATATATTAGGAAATTCATTTACCCAGACAAGGCTCTTCTCCATTAAATCAAACCAATGGATTGTACAATAACATTGAGGTTAACAAGAGGTTGGTGAGGAGTTGGTGAAATTCATCATCAATCCCACTCCCCTCATCATCATTATGGCTAAAATTGTTGAAATTGAGAAGAGGAGAAGTGTAGTAGCTTATTATTGCTCACGTGAGAAGAAATGGGCTCTTATTATGGGACAACTCCCTAATACTCAGCAACTTGGCAAACTAAATACAACACTTAGGTTATATTATATGTATACCTTATATACACTTAGGGTATATAATATATATACACATTACATTTCATTTAACTTAGGTTATAAATAAATTACAAGTGAAATTTCTAATTACAATGTATCAAGTAGGGTACTCATAGATATATCAACATATAATCCATGTAAATTTTCGTTAACACTGAGTATAATACATTTGGGTATCATCTTTCCTTATTATAATATAAACGGTTATTATTTCAATTAATAATAGCTTAAAGGAAAACATTACCAATTAACAATTGTTTATTGATATTAATATATGTTAATAGGGTATTCATTAATGTTTACCCACACACTTCATGCTACATAAGCAATAATATGTAACTCACATAATGCAATTATTTTTACTATATAGTTTTTATAATATATAGCCATATTAATGCGTCACCTTGCATTATATACTATATAGGTAACTACCATATATTAAAGGTTTAATTATTGCAATGCTTGTACAAAATATGTAACCAAGTAAATATAATCTCATTATATTTATTACTCCTTTGCACATTAATATAATATTCTCAACAACAATAGTTTCATACGTTTATCGATTAATTACTCAAAATATAAATTAATCAATCACATTTAAATCTTTACACTATATTCTAGTAGTTGAACATTTAATTGCTAATTATCTTATCAATTCTTTTGAGATAAAGCTTAGGGTTACTCTACTAATTTAAATAAATTATTAGTGTCTCCTTTTAAATTAATCCTAGCAAATATACGCACAGATACTAACTCACATAACATGTATATTTGCACATAGCAATATCAGTAAATCACGTTTAATCATTCCTTCATAATATGATATAATAAGTTTATTATATAATATTATCTCCAATAGAGGCATTAATCATTAAAATAACTTACACATTTCTTCAAGATATTATTTAAATATAATATCTTAGTATTGATAATATAGTTAGATGTACAACACATGTACACCTTTTATATAGAAAATAGACCATAAGTTATTTTCTATCAGTATATTACATATAGCAAATATGTTTCAATATATCTACCCTCATTCATTTTACCTCAGTCAAAGACATACAAGGTATTATTATTATTATTATTATTTAAAATAACACTTCCCCCTGTTTATTAAAATAAATTAATACAAGAAATTATTTTAATAATCTTTATTAGAAATATATATAATAATTATTTCTCTTTCCACTTATCCACATAACTCAAGATATATATATATATATATATATATATAATAGATATATACATTCCTTTAATCTACACTTCTCGTCGTGTATTCAATTAATTAATAATTCTCTAACCAATACATATTTAATGATATATTGATTTTCTTTCTTTCTAACAACGTACATATACTCCAGAAAATGGTGATTATTAAAGATATTAAATGTCACCAACTTACTATGATAAAATTTTTATAAATTATTTAATATCGGTAGATAAATATTATCCATCTCTCTTACTAATTCATCTCTACCACGTATAACAAATATATAATAACGATATATATATTTATTAAACACTAAAATCACATATTACATATCTCATATTACCCTATGTAATTTAATACTACAAATCTCATATCACAAATATATATGTTTATATTCGAATCTAACTCATGCTTTAAGAATTTTATTCATTAAATTCTTATTAATAATGATTCTTGGAAATTCGGGTCCTTATAGTTATCTAGTGGGAACGAGAAGCCATGGCTACGTGCATGCCAGGATTTGACTGATGAATCCTTGATTTTTTGCGACGTATAGATGTAGATATACATTTTCTGTGCATATTTGAGCTGTGCAGGTTTTCTTGACTTCCATCTGTGAGCCTTGGAATCGTGGGATTCATGATCAAACTAATCAGAATTTGATTCCCACGATGGACGAACTCTACATTACAAATGTACCCTGCCAGTTTTTCTGTAAAAATGTACATCCAAAAGCCTTTAAAATGGTTATCCGGGTTTAAAGTCTCAAACATAATGAAATAATGGTTTGTCGTGCTAGAGTCACTCTGATGGCTGTCATGCCCATAAGAAGACCGACACTTATACATATGTTGTTGTCGAGGATGCTTCGCAGCCCAACAATCACCATTCAAATTGAGCCGAAAGGATAAAAAAGATATAAAAAAAATTGGAAGTATCAACATGCTTCAATTCCTATGTCAACGTAAGGGTTTGAAAACCTGCTTTCAAAACACCATTTTAACATCTTGTCTAAAAAGGACTTTTGCAAATCAAATTAAACCCTTCGTATCTAGGTTCAACGAAGCATGACAATACTTTCAAATCAAACGTAGGCTCAATTACTTCTTGCATCCACACACACATTGCAAATAAAAAGGAAAATATTGAAAAGATGCGGTACCATATTCCACGGGAGTTCGGGGGTGCCTAACACCTTCCCTCCACTTAACCAAGCCCCCGAACTTAGAACTTATGTTTCAAAGACGAAATTTTGACAATGTTCAGTAATTAGGCCTACTTTTAAAAAAAACTCGGTTGAGTTGGTACAACCATTTTAAATCTACCAACTGGCGACTTTGTAAACCGTTCAAATCGTCAACATGATACATATTGGCCTTTTCCTAAAAAACCTTCACCCTTCATAAAACAGACAAGGTAATAAGGGTGGAAAACAAAAGACTTAGGAAGATAGATAGATTCGGTCCAATGCGACATGATTTTTTTTCGACGCCGACAAATGATATTATAAGTGAGTATATGCTATGACTAATTGAGAGTTCAATTATATGTATTTTTTTCTAAAAAGTTAAAGTAAATTGCATAGCAGTAGACTGCGATTGAGACAAGCTCTCTAACTCAAACTTGAGTTATATTTCAAAGCATGTTAGCGAATAATTATTGTTGATTATTCACATCTATACTGATTGTTGATATTCGCACTTTGTGCAATTAAATTCATGTTCTATTATTATTGAATTATAAATTAGTTAAAGTTCTTTCATTCATGATCTGTTTATGATATGGATCTATGCTAGTTGTATCAGCTAGATCAAGCATGTTTAAATTTGTTAAACTAAATATGTTTTGAAAGCTGTTCCTAACCAATTGATTTGGAAAGGATTCTTGCCTGATAAAAAGAACAATTTGATTAAAGCATTATTGAAAAATAATTGTTGCTAGTATATTGAGTGATTATGCATATTTCACCGGGTATAGAAGGCTAATCCCCTTGCTTACCAAAACTTATTGAAAGGACCAGTTTAATTACTGATAACCTTTGTATATGTTCATGGTTACTTTGACCACTCAGCATATGTTATTCAATTATTCGAGTATTCAGTTATCGAGATTTAATTCATGTTCTTTCACAATCAATTTATCTATTTGAACATTGAAAGATAAAATCTTTTTTAATCATGATATATCTCTTTTGTATTTAAACTTGCTAAGAAAATTAGTTGCTTACCATTGCTATATCGTGACATTTATTTCAACTAAGCCAGAGACGTCCAAGAAGGACAAAGGCAAAGGAAAAGTTCAGGAATAGTTAATCTGAATGTTTATGTATTATGTTACATTATGTTTAATGGTTTTGTAAAAATTTTGTGTTACTATATGTAACTTAAGTAAAGTATATTTAAGTTAAGGTAATAGACCTTGGGATATTGTTGTAAGACTTTATTGTAATGAACAATATATGTTTATTGTTCCACAATAGTTTATAAAATGCTTATGATGGTGATGAAACGTGAGCACTGAACCCGTGGTGAGAGAACCCGAATTTGGGGGCGTCACATATTGGTATCAAAGATGTAGGTTATAAACATTAGGATGCGAAACCCAGGTTATAGCCTTAGAACAAAACTCGTATAGAGTATGCTAGAAGATGGATTGTGGAGATTCATCTAGTATAGATTGTACATAATAAAATATCATTTTATTTTATCAATGAATATATTTTATTTTGATACTCATGTTATACTTGTTTGTTTATAGGATTTTTGAGGAGAGGAAGGATATCTATACTGTGGAACAAGAGCAAAGGGATCCTATTGAGGAGCACATTGAGTGTGACGCCCCCAAATCTGGGTACCTTCAAACCCAAGATATGGTGCTACACGGTGCTACAATCTACTCATACATTTAATTGAGGACATCAATATCAATGCATAAGTTTACTAATTATTACATTCTATTAAATTCCTTCCCAAGTATTCGTAACCAATACATTGTTCTGTGTCATAATATCAGTAAATACAATACTAATACTATACTATTACAAAGGTCACTACTGGTCCAGCTTGGACTTGCCTTTGTCTTTATCGGATCCTTCAGTCCGTTCGTTCTTAGCTGAAATCATTTAGTTTTAAGCAATAATGAGCATAAACAGCTCAGCAAGTTAAACAGTATATCTTGAAACCACAAAATCTAGAATCATATTCCTTGGTCTTCAATAATTGTATAATAGTTATGAAGTACTTAAGAATAATCAAAATATCATTTTGATTCATTTAAAACCATTCCCTAGGACTTTATAGCCTCCTCGAAATCCATCTTGGTCAACGACCATGAACCATATTTTAGTTCTCATTCATGAAAGGAACAACCCGGCAAGGACGCCGTAAGTTCGATATAGCTTACGAACACATCCAAGTGATCAGCCTATAGTACTCTATGTTGATCAACACTCATACATTAAACGTGTTTACGTTTAATTTGTGGCAACCTCACGTGCCTGTCTAATTAACGACGTTTAAAACCTTTGTACTCAGGTTTACCTAAGAATTCGTACCAAGCAATCGGCATATGATCACAACATTATATATATTTTGGAAAAATTTGTGGAAAAACCCACCAAAATATGCTTAATCTTAGTCTAGCCGAATCAAATGGCATCGACTATTCAATAACAGTTCATGCATAAGCAATTATGCACAATGACCTCTTGTCCAACAATAAGGTATAGACAAGAGTTTAGAAAACTTGCATTCATAGTAAAGTATGAACAAAGTTAGAAAACTTGCCTTTGCGTCTTCTAAACCTTTATACGTAGTCTATTCAGTCTTTACAATGTCTACAAAGCATAACACAAAGCATACCTATGAGAATTCATCATCGATATACCAAGTATAGCCTAACTTCTCCTTCTTATATAACTTAATCGAAATGTTAAATTAATAACACTCATTTAGGTTATTTAATGTTCATTACGATTTATTTAACATTTAATTTTCATAAACTCATACTTAAACATGTTGTTTAAGGTTTACATTACCTCATTTACTAGACCCTTAATGATATGCAAAAGGTTAAGTAATTATTAACAATGTCAACTTTTCTCACATGCTGGCGCTGCTGACGCCAGATATTGCCCTTGGAGTGGCGCTGCAGCGCTACTCTCCAGAGTTTTCTCCCGAGAGTGGCACTGCGGCGCCGGATTTAAGTCTATTGGCTAGCGCTGCGGCGCTAGCTCTGCAACTTAGAAATTTTTTCTAATTCTTTAAAAATTCTAAAATTATGGAGTCCGTAACTTGATCGTTATAACTCAGAATTGGTTCGTTCCAAAGCCAAAAGTTCATAAACGACATGCTCTACCATCCTATCAAGTCAAAATTTGTTTCCGAATCCGTCGGTGAGAAATTCGACAATTAGTCCATTTTTACATTTTCGTTAAACGTTCGTGAACGTTCTACGCTAAAATCTTCGTTTAAGTCGGGATTAATCCGTTCTTTCTCTCGCAAGCCTTATTTACCTAAATTCACATGTTGCAATCGAAAACCATCGTTTCCGATGCTCACAGTGACTTTTGACTTCTAATCCGAGAAATTTACGTTTTCGACGATTATCGTCTAATCGCGTAACTTTCGCCGAATCTTCGTTCTTCATTATTATTACTCCAAATCACATGGAATCAATCCCATGGTTGATTATCACTAATTCTAATCATTCAAAACATTTAAATTTTTTATGGTTTCACATGTTCATTAGTCCATTATTAGTACCTAATCAATTCGTAGTCTTCCATCATGCATGGCTTGTTAAGGTTCTTAGTTACTCATTAAGCCATCCTTATAACTTTTTAGGGTTCATGCTTTCTCTAACACTTCTCTATAAAAAAAATTATTAAAAGAAAAGATGATGTTTATATACTTTCTTATGGTTATACCATTTGTGTTCTTTGTGGATTGAGTATGGATACTCAAAGCTTTCTTAATCCCCTTGGTTGATGAAATGTCTTCACAAACACAAGCTAGCTTCTCTTCTTATCTATCTCTCTCTCTAGATGTTATGATTTCTCAAACAATCAAATAATGAAGAGCAAGCTCTATATTTATAGAGTTGGCAAGGCTTAGGGTATTATGGTAATTTAGGCCCAACCTCCTCTACTATTCCCATCTCCTCTCATTTCTTTCCCACCAAGTTAAGGACCATGTGCTAGCACATGGCCAACCATGTCCCCCCCCCCTTGTGCTCCCACATGCTCCCGTGTGGCCTTGTTCCCCCATATCCAACATGGGTTGTGGGTTGAACCATGGGTTACCCGTTTAACCAATGGTTCGACCCACGGGTTAAACTTATCAACTTTTAATACCAATTAATTCTAATTCACTTTATTTTAACTTATTTACTTTGTATAAAATTTATATTTTACGTCGTATTAATTCTCGTATTCTCTTCATATTATTCTTGTATAAAACCTCGTATTATACACGTATTCTTTCCGTACAATAATCATTTATTATTATACGTAAATAATTATTTCATAAGATCATTTTCCCTAACCGTTAGGATTTTAAGTTCCTACGCGAAAACTTTGTGAGTCATAAATGAAATATTATTCCATATTCCATCTCGTACCGAAATCCTATCATTACGCGTTTCTTGGAATTTCAAAATAAATTCTCAAGCATAAATGGATGAATAGTGATTCTTGTACTTTTTCTCCCGAGAAAACTTTTCTCGGCTAACTTAACTTTTCACGGTATATTATCGTCAAATCTTTTGACAGAATGTCATTCTGACATTCTGAATTCTCGAAATGGCATAGGGTTAAACCCTAACCCTTAGGGTTAAATAGTGTCTATTTCGTCTTTTTCCAAAATATTTTTATTCTCGAAAACCTTTTATTTTCGTCTTATAAATTCATATCATTTATTCCAAGCACGTAGCCAGAATCCTACTCATTTATGCATTCTCTACGTCCTAAAATGACCTACAATTAGCTTACTCAGTTTAATAAACAAATAATACAAATTTTATTCAATAAATCAAATAAAAATTCATTTACATAAATGCTCGATTTTCTCGGGCGTTACATTCTCCCCTTCTTATAAGAATTCTGTCCCCAGAATTACCATACAAGTTAATCAAACAAATGAGGATAAGCCTTCCTCATCTTGTCCTCGAGTTCCCACATTACTTCTTCGGCATTGTGGTTCGTCCATATCACCTTCACCGAAGGTATAGTTTTATTTGTTAACACTTGTTCCTTCCTATCTACAATTTGCATAGGAAACACGTCATAGGTTAAGTCTTTCTTGACTTAAATTGGTTCATACTTGATTACGTGCTTGTAATCCGGCTTATAGGGATGCAATACCGAAACGCGAAACACGTTATGGATATGCCCCAACTCTGGAGGTAATGCTATCTCATATGCTACCTCTTCTACCCTTCGCAAAATTTTAAACGGTCCTATGAATCTAGGGCTTAACTTCCCCTTTTTCCCAAAACGCATCTTCCCCTTCCAAGGTGACACCTTCAGGAATGCATACGAACCGACTTTAAACTCCCTGTTCTTCCGATATGGATCAACATACTTTTTCTGTCTGTCCTGAGTTGCTACTAGCCGCGTTCTTATTAACTTAACTACTTTCGCCATTTGTTGTATCATCTCAGGTCCTAACATTCGACGCTCTCCCACTTCATCCCAACAAAGTGGCGTTCGACACTTCCATCCATATAACGCTTCGTAAGGTGGCATGACTATACTAGCGTGATAACTGTTGTTGTAGGCAAACTCCACTAATGGTAGATGATCGTCCCAACTCCCCTTGAAATTTATAATGCAAGACCTTAGCATGTCTTCTAGCGTCTAAATTATTCTGCTGCTTTGTCCATCTGTCTGTGGATGGTACGCCGTACTCAACCTCAATTGTGTTCCCATCTGCTCTTGCAAACTCTTCCAGAAATTCAAAGTGAATCGCGGGTCGCAATATGACATGATCGAAACTGGCACTCCATGTCTCGAGACAATCTCTTTAACATAAAGCTTAGCTAACTGGTCTAAATTGTGTCTGACTCTTATTGGCAAGAAATGAGCCGACTTCATCAAACGATCCACTATTACCCAAATAGCATCGTATCTTTTCTGCGTCGTTGGAAGTCCCACCACAAAGTCCATCGTGATATGCTCCTATTTCCACTCCAGAATCTCCAATGATTGTAACAAACCACTGGGTCGTTCATGTTCGGCCTTAACTTTTTGACAAGTTAAGCACTTACTGACGTACTTTGCTATCTCTCTCTTTATATTTGACCACCAAAAATTGGTTTGAAGGTCTTGATACATCTTGGTACTACCAGGATGAATCGAGTACCTCGAGTGATGAGCTTCATCCATTATCTCCTCTTTTAACTCTGGCTCACACGGAACCCAAGTTCTTCCTTTAAATCTCAATAACCCTTCGTTATCAAGACTGTACGCTATTTCGGTACCGTCTAAAATCTTCTTCTTATCCGCTCACACTCATCAGCTCTGAGTTGCACTTCCTTCACCTGGTTGAACTTCAATTGCAAATAGTTTCTCCCCTTCCTTTATTGGACACTGTACTTCTAATTCCATTCTTGCCATCTCTGTAACCAATTCATCTTGAGATATTAACATCGATAGCTTCTCCCGACCCTTCCTACTTAAGGCGTCGGCCACCACATTCGCGTTCCCTGGGTGATACAGGATTTCACAATCGTAATCCTTTATCAACTCCAACCATCTCCGCTGTCTCATATTCAACTCCTTCTGAGTGAAAATATACTTCAGACTTTTATGGTCTGTGTAGATCTCACACTTCCCCCCCCCCCATATAGGTAATGCCTCCAAATCTTTAAGGCGAAAACCACTTCGGCAAGTTCAAGGTCATGAGTAGGATAATTCCCCTCATACTCCTTCAACTGCCTCGATGCATACGCAATGACCTTGCCATACTGCATGAGCACGTAACCCAATCCTTTATGCAAAGCATCGCTATACACTAAGAAATTCCCCGTCTCATCCGGTAACGATAATACAGGGGCTTGACTCAACCTCTTCTTCAGCTTTTGAAAGATGTCTTCACAATTTTTCGTCCATACGTATTTCATCGTCTTCCTGGTTAAGTTGGTTAACGAAGTAGCTATCTTCAAGAAGTCCTAAATAAACCTCCGATAGTAACCCGTTAACCCTAGGAAACTCCGCACCTCAGTCGGCGTTTTCGATTATTCCCAGTTCATCACTGATTCCACCTTCGCTGGATCCACTGAAACTCCTTCCTTGTCAATGACGTGCCCTAAAAACTGCACCCTCTCTAACCAAAATTCACACTTTGTGAATTTTGCATACAACCTCTCTTTTCTTAGTGCCTCCAACACTAATCTCAAATGTTCAGCATGATCCTCCTTCGTCTTGGAATAGACTAGGATATCATCAATGAACACCACGACGAACTTGTCCAAATATTGTTTGAACACTCAGTTCATCATGTCCATGAATGCGGCTGGCGCATTCGTCAGACCAAAAGACAGCACTAAGAACTCGTAATGGCCGTAACGAGTCCTAAATGCTGTCTTAGGTACATCTTCCGCCCTCACCTTCAACTGGTGATACCCCGTACGTAAATCTATTTTCGAAAAATATTTTGCCTCTCTCAACTGATCAAAGAGATCATCGATCCTGGGCAATGGGTACTTATTCTTTATCGTTAGTTTGTTCAACTCTCGGTAGTCGATACAAAGCCTCAACGATCCATCCTTATTCTTTACAAACAATACCGGCGCTCCCTATGGAGAAACACTCGATTAAATATACTTCTTGTCCAACAGTTCTTGCAACTGAATCATCAACTCCTTTAACTCCACTGGCGCCATACGATATGGTGCCTTCAAAACTGGTGTCGTCCCTGGCTCAAGGTCTATAACAAATTCGGTCTCCCTATCAGGTGGAAGACCTGGCAAGTCACTCGAAAATACATCCGCGTACTCGTTGACTATAGTTATCTATTCCAACATTGCTCCGAACCATTGGGTATCAACAACATGGCACAGGTAACCTTCACATCCCTTCTTTAACACTTTTCTAGCTTGTGTTATGGTTAGACAACAAGAGCGTCCCGATGATTTACTACTGTAGAACACTACCTTGGGTTTCTTAGAAATCCGAAGATTCACACTCTTATTTTGAAAATCTATCATCGCCCCATGGTTAATTAACTAGTCCATCCCGAGAATTACATCGAATTCTCCCAACTTTATCTATATAAGATCTACCAACAATTTGTTACCTCTAATATCCACACAACAACTCCTATGAACCGAGTCCACAAAAATTACTTCATAGTTAGCTACCTTAATGTTTAAAGGTATTACAAGTTTTTCGGGGAGTAATCCTAATCGTTTAGCAAACTCACATGCTATGAACGAACACGTTGCACCTAAATCAAACAGTACATATGCATTAATATCATTGACCGGAATGATACCTGCTACGATGTCGCTTGATGTTATCGCATCTTGGACCGTCATATTAAAAGTACGAGCAGTCCGTCTACCCTGTGGTACTGCACCACCAATCGCCAGCTTATTACCTCTAGCTCCCTTCCCACCATCCAAACCCTTCTTCTGACAGTTACGCGCCATGTGGTCCGTAGATCCACATACAAAACAACCGCGACTCTTCTTGGGACTGGGACAGTTAGGCAAAATATGCCCCTCCTGTCCACTGTTATAACAGACCACCTTACCCTTGGGAAGACTCTAAGATGAGTCTTACCGCAAATCTTGCACGCTTCCATCTTCCCCTTGGAAAACTCCTGTTTTACTCCGGTATTCCCAGAGCTAAAATCTTTCCTCTTCTGGCCACTTCCACTGGCTCCCTCGATCTTGACTGATACCTCAGTCTTGGTTTTATTCTTCATCTCTTTATGGTATAAGGTCAACGCTTCACTACCACCCTCGGCGATAATCACCTTTTCTAACATCGCTCCAAAGGTAACACTTTGGAAAACCAATATCGGGTTGTAAAGCCAGGGTTTTAATCCCTGCTCGAACCGTCGTGCCTTCTGTAACTCTGTGTCCACTTGGTGTGGAGCAAACCTTGCCAGTTCATTGAACCTGGCTGCATATTGGGGTACCGTCATGTCCCCCTGCTTTAATTCTAGGAATTTAATCTCCATTCTCCCCTGCATGCTCGTGGGGAAGTAGTTCTCAAAGAATAACTCCTTGAACCGCTCCACGTAACCACTTCTATTCCGGCCCTACCCTGGTTGGCTTCCCACCAGTAGTTGGCCTCCCCCTTCATTATGTAAGTCGCAAAAGAAGTCTTCTGCACCTCACCGACATTTTCTATGACAAATGCCTTCTCTATTTCTTTCACCCAAACTTGGGCAGCTATTGGGTCCGTAGTTCCATAGAACTCAGGCAGACCTATTATCTTGAACTCCTTAAAGGTAGTTCCCCGACCTACCCCATGATTAGTGCATACGGTACCTCTCGTTTGATTGAGAGCCGTAGCTAGAAGATTCATAAATTCCTGCATCGGGTTATTATTCCCTTGCTCCTCCTCATTACGAGGTTCTTCTTCATGATTTCTGGCACGTCTTCTTGGCGGCATTTTTTGTTAATACGAAAATATTTCGTTATTCTTTATTTCTTTATTCGATTATTATTAACAATCAAATAATAACTCAATCACATTGCCAAGTATTTTAAATAAAACCTTTATATTAAAATACTTCCTTGTAGTATAACACTACACTTTACATTACATTGCTTCAGCCTATTACATTACTATCCCGCAATTACTTTCCAAAAATGTTGGGATTTACAAAAGACTACCCTTATCTATATAAAAGAGAGTTTTACGTCATCACTAGTAATACACACATTTATATAGCTATTTACATCGCTATCTTTTCTATACATATTACGGAACTACATCTGCAACACGGCATTCATGTAATCCGCATCGGCCATACTGGCCACAATGTCCCTGCTAATAGTATGCCGAGTCTTTCCTTCCTCTACAGGATACTCAGCCATCTACTACTGGTAATCCTCGTGCGAGCACCTATGAATATAGCACATTCTACCTATCTTCTACTTCATGTTCAGAAGTTCAGCCATCAATTCCTGGACTTCTAACTTCAAGTCCCGGACTTTATCCTTATCCAGCACTTTCTCATCGTGCTCGGCCTCCCAGAAGAACTCCATATTCTTTCTATCTTCTACCACATCATCCACCACTTTCTTAAGGTCACGGACCTCCTTACTTAATTGGACATTTTTGTCCAATATTGCCATGAACAGTACTTTCATGGACCCTCCCGGTGTAGAATCCTCCACATCTACCTCCGTAGGCAATACCTTATTAATCGGCATTGTCTCCTCCTCCTCAGTAGGCAGTACCGTATTAATCGGCATCGACTCAACCTCCTCCTCCGACATACCCTCAAACAATGACGCGTAGTCAAAGTTATCAAAGTACTCGGACGGGTTCTCTTCTTCTATATCAGACCCCTCGAGAATCACTAATGGTACCTCCGCCATCGGCATTGGTATAACTTCTACCAAGTTGACTGAATCCTCGCTAACCACATATATTTCATTATACATGTTCATTATTCCTGTTATCTACATAAAATATAAATAACTGGATTAGTATACAATCAAATATGAATAGTTTATATCACATTTAATATTTTTAAGGTTACTTTCTACTTTCAAAACTTTACCCGAGTTTGTTGACTTCTAACTTCTACTTCACTTCTCCAGGTTATAGCCTAAGGTTTTTACCCCTTAAGTTTTATAACCTACAGCTTTGATACCAACCCGTGACGCCCCCAAATTCGGGTACCTTCAAACCCAAGACATGGTGCTACATGGTGCTACAATATACTCATACATTTAATTGAGGACATCAACATCAATGCATAAGTTTACTAATTATTACATTCTATTAAATTCCTTCCCAAGTTTTCGTAACCAATACATTGTTCTGTGTCATAATATCAGTAAATACAATACTAATACTATACTATTACAAAGGTCACTACTGGTCCAGCTTGGACTTGCCTTTGTCTTTACCGGATCCTTCAGTCCGTTCGTTCTTTGCTGAAATCAATTAGTTTTAAGCAAGAATGTGAATAAACAGCTCAGCAAGTTAAACAGTACATCTTAAAACCAAAAAATCAAGAATCATATTCCTTGGTCTTCAATAACTGTACAATAGCTATGAAGTACTTAAGAATAATCAAAATATCGTTTTGATTCCTTTAAAACCATTCCCAAGGACTTTATAGCCTCCTTGGAATCTATCTTGGTCAACGACCATGAACCATATTTTAGTTCTCATTCATGAAAGGAACAACCCGGCACAGAGGCCGTAAGTTTGATATAGCTTATGAGCACATCTACGTGATCAGCCTGTAGTACTCTATGTTGATCAACACTCATACATTAAACGTGTTTACGTTTAAGTGGTGGCAACCTCATGTGCCTGTTGAATTAACGACGTTTAAAACCTTTGTTTTATTCATACTCAGGTTTACTTGAGAATCCGTACCAAGCAATCGGCATAGGATCACAACATTATATATATTTTGGAAAGATTTGTGGAAAAACCCACCAAAATATGCTAAATCTTAGTCTAGCCGAATCAAATGGCATCGACTATTCAATAACAGTTCATGCATAAGCAATTATGCACAATGACCTCTTGTCCAACAATAAGGTATAGACAAGAGTTTAGAAAACTTGCATTCATAGTAAAGTATGAACAAAGTTAGAAAACTTGCCTTTGCGTCTTCTAAACCTTTACACGTAGTCTATTCAGTCTTTACAATGTCTACAAAGCATAACACAAAGCATACCTATGAGAATTCATCATCGATATACCAAGTATAGCCTAACTTCTCCTTCTTGTATAACTTAATCGAAATGTTAAATTAATAACACTCATTTAGGTTATTTAATGTTCATTACGATTTATTTAACATTTAATTTTCATAAACTCATACTTAAACATGTTGTTTAAGGTTTACATTACCTCATTTACTAGACCCTTAATGATATGCAAATGGTTAAGTAATTATTAACAATGTCAACTTTTCTCACATGCTGGCGCTGCGACGCCAGATATTGCCCTTGGAGTGGCGCTGCAGCGCTACTCTCCAGAGTTTTCTCCCGAGAGTGGCACTGCGGCGCCGGATTTAAGTCTATTGGCTAGCGCTGCGGCGCTAGCTCTGCAACTTAGAAATTTTTTCTAATTCTTTAAAAATTCTAAAATTATGGAGTCCGTAACTTGATCGTTATAACTCAGAATTGGTTCGTTCCAAAGCCAAAAGTTCATAAACGACATGCTCTACCATCCTATCAAGTCAAAATTTGTTTCCGAATCCATCGGTGAGAAATTCGACAATTAGTCCATTTTTACATTTTCGTTAAACGTTCGTGAACGTTCGACGCTAAAATCTTCGTTTAAGTCGGGATTAATCCGTTCTTTCTCTCGCAAGCCTTATTTACCTAAATTCACATGTTGCAATCGAAAACCATAGTTTTCGATGCTCACAGCGACTTTTGACTTCTAATCCGAGAAATTTACGTTTTCGACGATTATCGTCTAATCGCGTAACTTTCACCGAATCTTCGTTCTTCATTATTATTACTCCAAATCACATGGAATCAATCCCATGGTTGATTATCACTAATTCTAATCATTCAAAACATTTAAGTTTTTCATGGTTTCACATGTTCATTAGTCCATTTCCTATGAATTCATTAAGTCCATTATTAGTACCTAATCAATTCTTAGTCTTCCATCATGCATGGCTTGTTAAGGTTCTTAGTTACTCATTAAGCCATCCTTATAATTTTTTAGGGTTCATGCTTTCTCTAACACTTCTCTATCAAAATTGTTCGGATATAAATGAACAAGTAGCACCTGAATCAAATAATACATATGCATTAACTTTATTGATTAGAATGATACCTGACACTACATAGCAAGACTGCACAGCATCCTGCACTGTCATGTTGAATGTCCTGGCGGTAGGTTGGATTGTTATAGTTGGTCTTGGGATTGTCAGAATATTTCCACCACTGCTTTCTCTGTTCCCTCCTGCTCCAGCCCCTCTAGATACTTTCTTGGGATAATCCTTCGCGAGATGGTCTTTCGGCCCACATGTGAAGCATGCGCCCTTCTTAGGGTTAGGGCAGTTAGGTGCTATGTTGCCTTCCTGACCAAAATTGTAGCTCACCCACTTTTATTTTATACAGACCCCCAGGTGAGCTTTTTTGCAGGTCGAACATGCTTCTGGCTTCCTTGTTGATTTTCGGTTGATGTGTTATCATTCCATCTTCTCTTCTAATTATTGATTCCTCCCGTGTTGCTACCACTCGCCTTGTTATCTTCTACTTTGCCTTTTTTCTTCTTCTACTCCTGGTTTTACTTGGTCATAACATCGCTTCCACCTTAAGTGATGATAGACTTCCCCAATACTTCTGCGAAGGTGTTCAACTGGAACATCGACACCTTACTATATAACCAAGGCTTCAGTCCCTGTTAAAATCTTCTGGCCTTCCTCTCATCAGTGTACACTTGGTATGTGGAAAACCTAGCCAGCTCATTACATCTCGCCATATAGTCTGGTACAGACATGTTGCCTTATTTTAGCTCCAAAAAATGCACCTCCATTTGGTTCTATTAGCTTGTCGGGAAGTATATCTCAAAAAACATTTCCTTGAACCTCTTCCAGGTTATCACACCTTGTCCTCTCGAACCTTGTTTGCCTTCCACCAATAACTGGCCTCCGCCTTCAGCATGAATGTCGCATAAGCCGTCTTTTGATCCTCTCCGACTCTAGCAACATCGAAGACCTTCTCCATTTCTATGACCCAAGTCTGTGCTTCTATCGGGTTCATGGATCCCTTGAACTCTAGCGGTCCCACCGTCTTGAAGTCCTTAAATGACATGTTCGGTGGAGCTTGCGGCTGGTTATTCATAGCTCCTTTCAACAAATTCACCAACTGCTAGACTGGGTTGGCGTTAGCATTGGCCTCGTTGTTATTAGTCGACACATCTTGGGCCAATTGACGGTTAGGGCATCTTCTCGACGGCATATTTCTGTTAAGATATACGTTTATTAGATCTTTATTTCTTTCTTTAAATATTTAATAATTAACTTAAGCATTTTAAAATAACACTTAACACATAACATCTCAAATAACTCTGATATTTTATTCAATCAAAAGTTTTAGACATACGAAGATAGCATCACAGCTATTTACATCAACTATCCCGAGATAAAGAATCTTCAGGATTTAAATCATCAAAATATTTATTTGTTTATAATCACATCGAAATTTACATTATTAACTACCAAATAAGTCTTCACATAATCATGATGTTCCTATCACGGCCTACTAAGGCGTCGAACAGCTTTGCTGCACTCTTCCTCCGTAATACGGAACATCGTCCTGTGATCCAGCATATAGCTAGGTATATGCTCGAACTTAACTGGATAGTACATAACCCAATCCTAGGCATTATCAATCGTAGTCTAAAATAGTGTAGTCTGTCTCCTCGATCTTAGCCTTCTTTGCCCGATCGTTATCGTCGGCAATCTCTGCACGTCGTTGTTGACGTTGGAAAATTTAAGAAATACTACGGGTCGGTTGAAACCTGGTTTTCCTCAAATCGATCTTCCCAAGTTATCTCTACCCTTATCTTTTTATTGCAAAAAAGGTTTTGAAGGGTTTTTAGGAAAGAGGCCAACATGTGTTTATGTCAACGATTTGATTTGATTTAATAGAGTAGCCAGTTGGTAGTTCTAAAAATGGTTGTACCAACTCAACTGAATTTTATTTGAAAAGAGGCCCAATTGCTGGACACTGTCGAAACTTGATCTTTGAAATCGGAGTTTTGAGTTCGGGGGCTTTGTTAAGTGTGGGCAAGGTGTTAGGCACCCCACAACTCCCGCGTAGACACTGTACCATAATCTTTTCAATATTTCCCTTAAAATTGGAATGCGTGAGTGAATAATGTTTAAAAATTGGGCCTCTTTTCAAATCAAATTCAGTTGAGTTAGTACAACCATTTTCAGAACTACAAACTGGCAACTCTGTTAAATCAAATCAAATCGTTGACAGAAACACATGTTGTCTTCTTTCCTAAAAAGCCCTTCAAAACCTTTTTTACAATAAAAAGAATAAGGGTAGAGATAACTTAGGAAGATCGATTTGAGGAAACCGGGTTACAACCGACCGACGTTATTTCTTAAATTTTCCAACGTCGACAGGTGGCGACTCTGCTAGGGAGTTTTTTACTGACCCAATACAGGTTTTGAGCTTCTGGGATTTTGAAAACATGCAGTCCTGTTTGTACGGGGTGTTTTTGATGGACCCATGCATGTTTTAGGACTTAGGTATGTATGCTGGACTAATTAATTAATAAGCCACAGGTTTTGGGCTTACCACACCTGTCTGAGGTGATTTGGAGTACTGGTGTATGCGATGGATCGTGATAGACCCGACAGCTCTACCGGGGTTTCATCAGGCGTTAGACGGAGGAGGCCTTCTGCCATCCCATAGTCCCATCCAGCTAGGATGCCTCGCAGATTAGTAGAGTGCAGGATATGTCCAGCATAGGACGAGCAGCACATTGACATTGATGACGAGGAGGCTGCTTTTGTTGCTCCTGTTCCAGCCCAGGTTCCACATGCGGAGGTCCCGGGCGTTGCTGTGCAGACATAGGAGTTGCTGGGCGACTTGATTCGCCATCCTTCGTGATATCTTCAGGACAACGAGGTGACTTGAAGTCTTTCTTCTCTCTGGACTCTTTTCTCATCTTCTGGCCATTCTCGAGGAACATGTTTTTGACATGGGTTAGTTTTTTATGCAGGTCCCTGGCTGGACACACCCTCGAGGGAACTTATTTAGTGTGCACTCCCTCTATTAGACTCTACACGAGGATTACAGGGAGATTGTAGATGGCTGGGGATTTCAGGCCTTTTTCTCGATCCTGCCCCGCCGTTGCCCTTGGGGATTTATGAGGGCTTTATCTAAGCGCTGGTTCCACCAGACTTAGTCCCTTCATCTGCTTGATTGCGAGGTGATGATGACTCCTATGGACTGGAGATTTTTTACCGGTATTGAGTTTGAGGGCGAGACAGTGCCTGTCGTGTTTGACATTTTGCCCACCGCAGTTATATCCCTGCTAGGAGTCCCTTAATCGGCATTCAAGGGTCGGGCAGTCCGATCTGGTCCCTTGAGTCTAGATGCCCAGGTCAGGACTTTGCAGTTGCCTCCGCCTGATGATCGGAGGGCTAGAGATCGTATTCTGAGGCGATTGTTTTTGTCGATCATCAAGGGTTGTTTTGTGGCGGACAACTCATCGACGGTGTCCTTCGTTTTGATCAGCGCCACTCAGCATATAGAGCGCCTCAGTGACTTTGATTGGGGCTCCTATACCTTTGCCTATTTTCTCGGAGGGTGTGACGAAGGCTTGGCTAAGTTTTCGTCAGTTTTTGCTGGTGAGTACATCTTTCTATACCTTTTTGATTTTTGCACTTATTTTTGGCAGTCTTGGTCACTGAGGACTTTTGATATTTACATGGATAACTTTGGCATTTGAGAGGCTTCCTTGCCTACGATCGGTTTCGGCATTAGGTCTGGAGACCTATCCACGTGGACAGAGATGGCATCACTCCATTTTGACAGAGATCCCTATTGCTGAGGGATTCACTCATGCCCGTCTGCAGTTGGAGCATTTGACGGTGGACTCGATTACTTGGACGTCGTACACATCCGAGCACTTGACCGTCAGATTTGATGGAGGTTTCCCCACTGGTCGAGAGTTTGATTTATCGACCCGCAGAGTCCGTATATTGACGGAGGGAGGCTGGAAGCTCTATCTTGGAGAGCGTGCCATTTGGAGCATCACAGGGGAGATCCACATTATCATTGTTCCTCCTGTTTGGCATCACTAGCCATTGTTTGTGCCTTTGACAGACATCCCTTTGGAGGGTATAGACGGCTTTGATCTATCAGAGGGCCCATACAGCCAGTCAGCCTTTTACAGTTGGTGGAGCACTCGCATTATCGGGGCTCAGACTCGTGCCACCCATTTTATGGAAGACATTATGCCAGGGTCCATGTTGATGACGGACTGGATAGCTTGTGTTAGAGAGCCTACTCATGCAGACCAGATAGCACATCTGACCAGGGAGTTGTACTAGGCTCGTTTCTTTATCAGACACCTTAGATGAGATCCATCAGAGGCATCTTCCCATCCAGCTCTGGAGCAGGTCCCTCTTCAGGTCCATTCAGTAGAAGTTATACAGGGGCAGAACCTCCCTTATACCTCCAAAATATGCCTGATCCCAGAAGCTTTGCATAGATAGAGGATCTGGAGTAGGTCGATCGGGTTGATACCGAGGTCTTTGACTTCTTGTGATAGCTATGGCAGCTATATTTTTGGTCAGCCACTATTTTGGCTATTCAGCGTTTGTGCCATCATTTTGATAGACCACTATATTAGCTGGGTGGTGGTGCCCCATTTCCCTGTATTCTTCCTTTCACTTTGTACCAGGATATAGGGATGATGTATGCAGTAGATAGCCTTTTGTAGATATTTCTATCATCTTTATCTGCTGCATCATGTTTATATCATTGTCATCATGCATTATCATGTGTATGCATTCAGACAGCTGTGATTTGACTTGACCTCTAGACGGTCTTGTCATACGGTGCTACAGATGACGACGTCTGCAGTTAGCTGTATAGACTATTTGCCACTTTCAGAGGTGGCGGCATCGTTGCTGTCATGGTATGATAGTCTGCCCTTTCCAACTATGGGGACAGTCGACTAGATGCTTTAGCATTCGATGGCCCTTGTAGATTTCAGGGTTCCAGATGGCTTTATTGATGGCGTCCTACCTTTATGGGTACCTGAGAAATAGGTATTTCGCATTGGGCGATGTGAGCTTTTGCCTACTCTGGAGGAGTACCAGAGATTTACTAGCTTGAATTTAGAGTCACCTAGTGCTCGGACGGCTATCAGTGATATGCGGAGACCCTTTATTCGACTGTCCGGTCTTCGGCAAAGCATAGTCATGGATGAGATCATTTTCGGGCAAGTGATCTCCCTTGACTTCTTGATAGAGCGCTATGGTGAGCTTGACAGCTACGACAGCCATGTCAAAGATTTCATCATTTTTGCAGAGGAGTGGCAGACAGCCAGGATAGATATGTTGCTGATGTGCATTGTGCATATGTTTACATGCCATTGCATTTAGATCACCTTGATGTGGGATTGGTTGTTGTTGTCAGAGCCCTTAGGCAGAGGAGTACCATTATCCCTATGATCTTGGTGGAGACTCTGAGGTCGCTCACCTATTGAAGTACCCATCCAGCAGGGGTTTTCAGGGGTAGCTCGGTCATGCTGTATATGTGGTTGATGTCACACATACGACCGATTGGATCCTTTAGACCTCATGCCTATTGTTTTAGCCACGAGATTCCTCAGTTTACTTCTTCTGGCCGCCTGATTGTGTCGACTCATAGTCCTGGTCAGCATTTTTGTCAGATATTGAGCATCCGTTCGTCGTTTTATTATGCTCAGGGATGGCGACCCCATTTAATTTCATCACTCATACATCTGGCATGGATTATTTACCTTTGGCGAGATTGAGGGGTGTGACTTCCTATCATCACTTGGCAGTTATGGAATAATTTGATCAGTGGCAGAGTATGCATCATTTCGAGGATTCTGATGATCAGAGGATGTTGGCTTCATCTATGTCACCGGCCGACTTGGTTAGAGTTTATGAGTGTTGCACTCACAGGGAGAGGGCTGAGTTCTCTAGTAGACATCCGGGTCGTTCTACGTAGTATTCTTCATAGTTAGAGGCAGAGACCGCAGTCGGAGTAATAGAGCTTTATTTACCTCTGCTTGCAAATTCTGACGAGAAAGAGCCTATAGAGGATCCAGATTCTCCTACTGAGGATGAGCTGTTCGTAGATTTGACCGCTGCTCTGGTTAGCGATTCCCTGACTATTCCTGTGGGGACAGATCCGGCTTAGCAGACTCACTATTTGGGATGACCTTTAAGAGAGATTCAGCTAGAGCGCAGATGTTGGCTGCCTTGTCTGGCAGGAATTTAGCTTTTGCTGAGAGGGATGGTCTCAGGACCGCTTTGGATACTGGATTAATTGAGCGGGAGGAGCTTCGCTCTACTTTAGATACTGTTATTGTGGAGCGAGACGAGGTTCGCTCAGCTAGAGATGCAGCATATGTTGAGATTGAGGAGACTTTGATTTCTTGGGATGCATCTTTTGCAGAGAGGGATGAGGCTATAGCTTCCCGTGATTTCCACATTGCTGATAGTACTGCTCTCCGATCTTACACCCATGGTTTGGTTACCGAGATGAGTGCTCACATTGATGACCACAGTGCCACCTTGTAGATGACTGTGGATGTTCTTAGCCGTATGGAGGCTGAGTGGACTACTCTTACAGATGCTCCTCCATCTTCAGAGAGAGATGCAATGCTGGCATTGCTGACTCGCTTGTCCTTGGTTCCATAGACTAGCTTTATTTTTCCTGCACAGACTAGATCAGCCATTTTTGTCACGTACAGGGCACTATGTATATAAAGCAGTTTATATATCAGAGAAATATATTTTTGAGATACTTCCCTGCTTATATATGTACTGTCATAGCTGAGAGATTACCACTTCCATCATAACTCGCAGGTATTGATGCATTTTGAGCTTCTCCTTGATGGACTGATAGTTGAGGTGTCAAGGGAGTTCCTCAAATGGGTCTGGTAACCAGACTGCTCGACAGCATTTAGCATTTATTTATCTTCGGTATCTTGGAACTAGTCTTCCATTTTTTGTTTTTCTTAAAGGTCAAACCGCGCCGTAGAGGGCTGCCTACGTACTCCCGGGTTGAGGGAGATCAGGTCATGTGTAGTTCTGGTTGTTTACTTGAAGAGGTTTGCAAAGAGTTTATCTGGGGTTTGAATTTGGTTTGATGAGCTTTGGAATTTGATGTTGGGATTTGCAAGTTCTCTTGATTTTTGCTTGGTTTAATCGTACCATAGATGGTTGACTATGTACTCTCGGGTTGAGGGAGATTAGGTCATACGTAGTTCATGCTTCTCTTGTGAAAAGTCGAACCTGATTCGATTTGTAGGACCCGGATGCGGGTGTGCATGTGCTTCAGACGTAGTACTTTTTCATGGTGTCTGAATTGATGAGTTGGGGAAATTTGTTCCCGTCCATTTCTTGTAGCCTGATGGTTCCCCCTGTCAGCACTTCCTTGACAATGAAAGGGCCTTCCCAGTTGGGGGCAAATTTCCTTTGGCTTCATCCTAATTGTCAAGGATTTTCTTTAGCACCAAATCATTTTCTTTTAATTGTCGAATTCAAACTTTCTTGTTGTAGGACCTGGCGATCCTTTGCTGGTATAATTGTCCATGGAAAATGGCAATGGCCATTTTTTCATCTATCAGGGATAGTTGATGATATCGGTCTTTCAACCATTGATCTTCGTCCATCTGAGCATCCATTAATACTCGTAAAGACTCCATCTCTACTTCTATGGGGAGAACTACTTCCATGCCATAGACCAGTGAACAGGGGGTAGCCCCAGTAGAGGTGCGCATTGACGTCCTGTAGGTTAACAGGGTGAGAGGTAGCAGGTCAGGTCAGTCTTTGTGATTTGCGGACATTTTTTGAATGATCTTATTGATGTTTTTGTTAGCCGCTTCGACAGCACCGTTCATCTTAGGCGGATAGATAACGGAGTTAAGATGCTTGATGTGGAACTTTTCGCATAGTTCTACCATCATTTGATTGTTCAGGTTTTTGGCGTTGTCTGATACGATCACCTCCGATTGTCCATAGCGATAGGCGACATTGTTTCTGATGAAACTGATGATGACCTCTTTTGTGACTTTAGGAAAAGAGGTTGTTTCAACCCATTTGGTGAAGTAGTCGATCATGGTGAAGATGAACCGATGACCATTGATGGCTTTGGGTTCGACTGGACTAATCACATCCATTCCCCACATAGCAAAAGGCCATGGTGCACTCATGTTGTGCAGCTCATTTGGAGGAACGTGGATGGCAATTCCATGTATTTGACATTGAAAGCATATCTTGACGTGATCTTCGCAATCATCTTTGAGCGAGATCCAGTAATGTCCTGTTCTGATTATCTTTTTGGCCAGTAGATGGCCGCTCATGTACGGACCACAGACTCCGCCATGGTCTTCATCCATTAGTCTTTGGGCTTGCTCCTTATCAACGCATCTTAACAGGCCTATTCGGTCATCCCTTTTGTAAAGTGCATATCTGCTCAAATAGAACTTCATGGCCATTCTGAGAATCTATTTTCGCTCTGATTGGCTTGCACTAGCAGGTGTAGATCCATCACGGAGATATTCCTTGATGTCTTGAAACTAAGTTTGCTTGACAGGAGGTATTTTGTCTGATACTTCTCCAATGTAGTTCCCGTATGTTGGGGCTTTTTGATTTATGAACTATATGTTAGGAAACCCGCTCCTGTTGGATATGCGGATTAATGAAGCCAACATTGCCAGTGCATCGATAAAGTCATTTTGACCCCGAGGAATGTGGACGAAGGTTATTACTTCGAACTCCTGGGACATTTTGAGGACCTGTCTATGATATGGCAGCAGATGCAGTTCTTTTGTGAGATACTTACCGGTGGTTTATCTGGTGACCAACTCAGAATTTGCAAAGACCAATAAGTGTTTCATACCCATGGATTGGGCTAGTTTGAACCCCAGTATACAGCCTTCGTATTCGGTCATGTTGTAGGTGTTGCCAAATTGAAGTTTGTAGCCACGGGATATTGATCACCTGTACCAGAGATAAGGACTGCCCCAACTCCGGAACCTTCCATGTTTATCGCTCCATCGAAATACATTTTCCATGGTTGGATTGTATTCTCTAACTGGAGTTGTTGAATTGTCATAATCCCATCATCTGGGAAATATGTCTCAAGGGGCTCGAAACCTCCTGAAGGTGCTTCTGCTAATTGATCTGCAATGCCTTGGCCTTTGATAGACTTCTGAGTCACGTAGACAATGTCGAACTGTTTTAGAATCAACTACCATTTAGACAGACGGCAATTCAATATTGGTTTGCTAAAGACGTATTTCAGTGGATCCATGTGGGATATGAGATATGTCGTATGCCCATGCAAGTAGTGTTGCAACCTCATGGCGGCCCATGCTAATGTACAACATGTTTTCTCGATCAGGGTATACTTATGTTCCCCACTTCTGAATCTTTTGCTGATGTAGTAGATAGCACTTTCTTTGCTACTATCATCCTTCTGTCCTAGTATACAGCCCATGGCATTGGCATTGACAGACAGGTACATGAATAAGGGGACTGCATCCCTTGGAGGTACCAAAACAGGTGCTTTGACAAGCTGCTTTTTGATGGCAAGGAAGGCTTGTTGACAATCCTCATTCCATTTGATGGAGGAATTCTTCCTTGACAGCTTGAAGATGGACTCACAGGTTGCTATGAGTTGTGAAATGAATCGACTTATAAAATTGATCCTTCCTAGGAATCCACGTAACTCCTTCTCTGTACGAGGCACGGGAATTTCAAAAATGGCTTTAATCTTGGCAGGGTCTAACTCAATACCCCGATTGCTCACTAGGAATCCTAGCAGTTTGCCTACCTTAACGCTAAAAGTGCATTTGGCGGGTTTAGCTTCAGGTTATACTTGCGCAACCTGTTGAACAGCTTCCTGAGATGGTCTATGTGATCATCCTCCCTCTGAGACTTGATGATGATGTCGTCAACATAGACTTCTATTTCTTTGTGCATTATATGATGAAAGAGGGCCATCATGGCTCGCTGATACGTTGCTCCGGCATTAATGAGGCCGAAGGATAGTCGTCGGTAGCAAAAAGTTCCCCAGAGAGTGATAAAAGTTGTTTTCTCTATCTTCTTCAGCAACCATGATTTGATGATAACTAGCAAAGCAATCTACGAAGGAATACATATCGTACTGCGCAGTATTGTCAACCAGGATGTGGATAAAAGGTACCAGGAAATTGTCCTTAAGACAGGATTTGTTCAAATCCCAATAATCCACGCAGACTCGTACCTTCCCTCCTGGTTTAGGCACGGGAGCTATGTTTGATAGCCATTCGGGATATGTTGATACCATGATGATCCCGACTTTGAATTGCTTAACAATTTCTTCTTTGACTTTGAGACTCTACTCAGGTTTCAATCGTCTGAGCTTTTGTTTGACTGGTTTGAACCCTTCTTTGATGGGCATTCGATAGATAATAATGTCTGTGGATAGACCAATCATGTCTTCATGCTACCATGCAAATACATCCTGGTACTGTGTCAGGAGCGAGATCAGGTCAGCTATTTGATCCGATGTGAGGTCTAAACCTATTTGGATTTCTTTGATGGTTTCAGAGGTTCCTATGTTAATGGTGGAGGTTTGGTCGAGGTTTGGTTTGGGTGTGTCTTCGACCCATTCCTTGATCTCTTCTGGCACCTCATAGTCAAGTCAAAAGCTCAATCTTGCATCATAGTTGGAGTTATGTTGATAGGTTGGCATCTCATCAGCAGAGACATACACATCCAATGCTTGGGTCCTGAAAACAAAAATGCTTCCATTAATATATACAACTGCTTAAATATAGATGGCATTTGTAAAGCATGATAAAAGTGACTGCTACAGCTGTGCAATCAAAAGTAAGTAGTAAATGAAAGCATTATTAAAGGTAGAAGTACTCTCTGCCCCTTTACACTTTTCAACTCAGGTAAGAGACACTGCTCTAATTGTCCAGTATCAGATTCTCATGAATTGGGGAATCAAGGCATTATGCTCGTCCGCCTCGTCCAGGTTGATGACCCCCGACACCTTGAGAATAGGGCCAAGGATTTTCTGTGGATCATTCCTCTTTTTGATGTGAGGAATTTGGACATGGTCATCGTCACTATCAGGGAGTTCGTCATTCATACCCTCATAGTTGAGAATGACTCTCATGTTAGCGAATGGGTCTCGTCCTCCATACAGGATCTTTTCTTTTCCCTTTTTACTGTTGGCCTCAGTCTTGAGAGATTTTCTTTCATGAACAGGTATGACTTGAGGAAATAACATGGCCGATACTGCAATCGTGACTTTCCTTGTAAGTTTCACCCATCCGAAATTTGTAAGGTTTTGGAGCAGAATCATGGAGGCTTGAGCCTTGGGATATTTGTGTGGATTCTGGTGGTTTGACCCGGATGAAAATCCCAATCCTACTCTGCCCATCTGACTTGGGATTTGGATTTGGATCTTAATGTCGTACTTATTTTTTCCTACCCTTCTCCAGGTTGGAAACCCGCAGCTACCATTTCTTGGCCCACTATTATTACTTCAGTGAAAATTTTAAGGTTTAGGTCTGGTGCCCCAATCGATAGATATTGAATATCGCTCACCTCCAGAGCTTGAAAACTTGCAGGCTCAACCTCGGTGTCCAGGCTAATCACTGGCATGTCCCCATGTATGTGGGTAGGGCATTCCAGTTCAGCATTCACTGTGATGAGGCTGCCGTTGATAATGTACTTGAGTTGCTGATGGAGTGTGGATGGAACCGCCCCAGCCATATGGATCCATGGCCTGACCAACAACAAGTTGTATCCGGTGGCTATGTTGAGAACCTAGAAAGATACATAGAAGGTGTGTGGACCAATTTCTAGAGGATGCTCGATTTCCCCTATATCCTAGCTGCAAGATCCATCAAAAACCCGGATAACCATATGACTGGATTTGATCCGATTTGGATTGATCTTCATTCTTTCTAACGTGTAGTATGGGCAAATGTTGAGGGAAGATCCTCCATAAATAAGAAATCCTCTGATCACGTATCCGGAGGACATAACGGCTATATGCAACGACTTGTGGTGGCCCCTTCCCTCAGTCGGGATATAATCGTCTATGAAGGAAATCACATTGTTGTTGAAAATGTGTTCTATCACGTGATGAAATTTCTCTATGTCTTCCGTGTGTGGCAGATGGGCTTCTTCTAGTACTTTAAATAGGATGTCACGGTGAGCCTCTGATTATAGGACCAAATCGAGGATAGACACTTGCTTGGGTGCGTCTTTTACGCTTTGCACTATCTTGATTTCATTGTGCCCCATTTTATTGAGGAACTCTTTGATCTTATCTTCATCTACCCATTCTTTTTCTTTGGTAACTAGTTTAATCACTCGCTGAGTCAGGTACAATGGATTATCCTTTGATAGGATGGAAATGTTGTTTGAAGTAGAGCTTTCAATGTCCCCGTAGTTCCATGGGACTTTCTTTAGACTGAGGATTGGATACTGAGGCATGAAGGGCAAAATTAGAGGTTGTGGTGCAGCTACCGTCACAGGATTTTGTTTGTCTTGGACCCTTTTACCTGTCAGTACCAGAGGTGTGATAATTTATTCTTTATCGCATAATATGACAGCCACTGTGTCCTGATACCATGCATCGGGGATCCAGAGGCTATCATTATCTGTTATGTCAAAGATTAGATCCCCTCTAATTAGGTCACCTTTCTCAATTAGGTCTTGAATTAGGTTACAAAGTTCCCAGCATTCTTCTGTATCATGGCCGGGAGAGTTGGAATGGTACTGACATTTTTGGTCAGGTTTGAATTTTCTGGATTGAGGATTCAGCGGAGATAGCAAGTTTTCAACCATTCCCTCGTTGATCATCATTTGCAAGATTTCTTCCATTGACTGGTTCAAATTGGTGATATTCCTTTGAAATAAGAACTTCCTACCTGCATGGACACTTACTTCTTCGATCCCCATGTTAGTCAAAGGTGTAAGCTCACAAGTTCGGCTATGATCTTGATTGGAATTGACTTCCGCTGGAGGAGAGCGACTGCCAATAGACTGATGGATTTGCTTCAACATCTTTCTGGTGAGTTGATGTTGGTAGACGACCAGTTCAGCCAACTGCTCGATTTATTCCTTGATAGACTTTATTTCTTTCTCTATCAGGAATTATTTTTCAAAAGCCTCCCAACTCATTGGGCGGATGTTGTTGGATTGAGTTGATTCTTCAACATAACGGAAGTATTTGGATCCTTCTCCACTTGAAGTGTTGATCATGTTGACACTCTCCTCCTTGTGTTGTGGGAGAGGGTTATCTTGGACATGCGGTTGATCGGGCTTTGTGACCACAATTTCTCCATTATCAATCAACTCTTGGATTTTGTTCTTGAGGGACCAACAATCTTGGGTGTCATGGCCCGGTGATCCGGAATGATAAGCACATTTCTTGCTAGGGTCGAAGTTCCTTGAATTAGTGTTAGTTGGCGGAAGGAGTTGGCCAATCTTATTTTGAGTTGTCAGAAGTTTGAAGACATTCTTGAGTGAATCCCCTAGTGGGGTGAAAGTCCTTCTGCGCCTGACCTCCATGTCTTTCTGGAATGAAGGATTTGAGGGTTGTGTTGTAGCCTGGAAAGGGGTATAGTTCCTCCTTTGAATGTGCATATTGTTTGAATTGTCGCTTGAATTTTGTCCTTCTAACACAAAGGAAACTTCTTCATCTTTCTTTTTGTGGACCCTCCGGGGATTACTCCCGTAATTTTTGAACTGGATATGCTCAGCAACAGCTTCGAGTGACGTTAGGTCTTTTATTTTTTCGAACTTGAATCCCATTTCGGCCATTTCGCCGTGTTTGATCATTTCAGAGAAAGGTATTCCTATGCCTGCTAGGACCCTTTCATAATAAGGAGCTTCTTGAATATCGATGAAAGTCATGAATATTTTCGATTCAGTCATGGCTGGGGTGACTTGTGCTGCGACCCGTCTCCATCGCTGGGCATATTCTCTGAATGATTATGTATTATTCTTCTTGATTTTGGTAATTTGATACCAATCTGGAGCTAGCTGAGATTGGAAACTATACTGGCTGAGGAAGGCATGGGCCAATTCTTCCCAACTGTGGATTTTGGAGTTGTCCAATCGGGCATACCAGGATCTGGCTTCTCCGGTTAGACTTTTCTAAAATAGCTGCATTCGAAGTTTCTCGTCCTCAGCATAGGATCCGAGTTCTCATGATGAAAACTTTCAGGTGTGTATATAGATCTCCCAACCCATCATATTTCTCAAACTCAGGGGTTCTAAATTTGTCAGGATAACGAGCCTCGGAGAATATGCAGAGGTCGGAATAATTCACACTGCCAAATGCCCCAGTCCCTTTGATAGACCGAAGAGTTTCTTCCATTTGTTGCATTTTTTTGAGAAGGTCACTAGCTTCATGCTCATTGCAGATGATGGTGATTTCAGGAATTTTGTTGGTTGGGTCCTGGTTTTGTAGGCCAGGAATCTGTGTTTCGTCTTTTTCAGTATCTTGACCGCCAACACCATTACCATATGCTCCTGGTTCTGGATGAGTTTGAGATTATTTCCCTTTAAGGGCCTTGCTTTGTTCTCGCAGAAAACCTGCTAGCTCGGCCATCTGATTTTTTAGTCCTTCGAATTCTTCCCTAGATACAGGGGTGGATTCGGGTGGAGCTCTTGAAGCCATGTCCGTAGATGGACAGGGTGCTTTTCTGGCCTTTGAACTGGTGATAGGACCAATTTTTCCCTACCTAAACCAAAACATATACGTGTTAGTTCCCTGTGGTAGGTAATGACTAGATGCATTTATAATGTGTTTTTTAAGTTTATCCTGCAAAATTGAGTTTAGTTGTTTTGATGACAGGATGACATGATATTTGACAGGAAAGTAAATCTTTCATTATTGTTATTTACATTGTGCTCCTTAGTAATTGGAGACTTGACATGGAATTGAAAGAGGAAGGCATGAAGAAGCATCTCGTCGAATTTGGTTGATCAGAAGCTGACCTATCCTAGGTTACTCTCGTGGCTTTTGTTTCAGCATGAAGGTTCCCTATTCGTCGCAATCTACTAGAAGGGAAATTAATCCGATCGTTCAACTAGAGCGAATCTGGGTGGTGCATTTTCAGGAGGCAACCCCGAAGACTTAGTCATCCCCAGAGTCCTTACTTATCAACGATCGGGTTAGCCTCCTGGTGGAGGGACTCACAACGTACATTCACATACATCGGCCTTACCGCTTTTACATGCAATAACGGTTCATTTAAAGCACTAATATGGGTGCGAAGCACTACAGCATTCATTCTCATTCATTCAATGTAAAGATATAGTATTCATACATTCAATGAAAGACTCATCCATCGACTGTGGATGTGACGGCCCCAAATTCCAGGATCGTTATGTGGTTGCTTGAATTCGGTTCGTCACGTTCTCATTGTAATACATCACAATAATAATACGACTAAATGTCTCATCGCACAGCGGAATAATACACAACTAATACCGAATAAATTACATTTAAATAATACAATTATCCACGTCCCAAGGTCTCGTAACTAAAACAGTGATTACATAGCTTAGACATATCTTAAGCATAAATAACCTTTACTAGTACATAATATCATAAGTTCTTTATTACAATCATAAGTCCTACATAATTTAAGTTACTCAGTAGCCCTTTCCCTCGCCATTATCTGTGCCCGAAGGTCCGCACTACTCTGCCTTAACTGAAATGTTTTAGGGAAAGCAAGAATGAGCACAAATTGCCCAGCAAGGAATATACAATAAGGGTGATTAATATAATTCTCAATTCTCAAAAGGGTATAGCAAGGTTTGATAGTTCAAGGATAACAAGAGTATCAACAGTTCTTAATAACAGTCGCTAAGGACAGAATAATATCAATGTGATTCAATAATAAATCAATTCAAGATTTCAAGATAACTGAATATTGAGCAGTCACTAAGGACTATGAACTTCTACTAGAATTAATAGTATTAAACTGATAACCCAAATCAAAAACAGGTACAACATGTGATCAGCCTAAAGTACCATACGTTATGTATAACAATCAATCATACTCAAGTGCGCATGTCGGTTCTCCGGCAATTATATATTCCGTCCAAAGAAAGTTGTTCTTCTCAGTCAAATACAAGATCCCGCACCAATCAATTGGTTTGGGTCACTTTTCAATAATATAAGCCTAGCCGAATCAAATGGCATAGACACTTTCAAAATATTCAATAACAATACCAAGTTCAACATGAATAATAGCTTTAATGAAAAAAAAAGTTCAAGTATGCTAATTCAATCCAAATAATTAGTAAAGAAACTAGTTCGTAATATACAAGGATAGAATACTTGCACCGTAAAAGAGTGTAAGTTAGGAAACTTGCCTTAAGCGTAGTCTATCCACGTAAAGTAATTCAACACTTTCGAATTCCTATCGTAATATAGTTACGTATATATATGATATTCATTAGTCATATAATTTAATGTCACATCTTCTCTTCGGATATACGATCAACGCATAAGCTAAGTTTTAATCTAGCCATACAATTATATAGTGTCGTATTAATATAATTTTTATCCTTAACGTTCCTCTTTTCTCAAGTTAATCATCTTTATACATCATTACTATCATGTGAGACTACCACAAATAATAAACATACATTATTTAACGAGTTATAGCATTACTATAAGCTAACCGTCAAATCGGATTCAAGTAACAACATATTATATCACATAGCATATAACCATTCTTGATTTCATTGTCACAAGTTTTATTTACAATGTACATGGTATTAAGGGATAGAAAAGCCATGTGGTTATCATGCTTTATAACTTGACTATACGTTCTACATAGAGGTCACATAATCTATTAATACATATGCTCATAGTGTTCATTTTATTTATTCATAACTGGCATTGTTTAGTACTTGGAAACGTGCTTTAAACTCATGTCCGATTAAATTATCATTATGTCTACCATATACGAATCATGTTTAGAGACATGTTAAACCCAACATGCCATCTTAACCCTTCAGAATCTAGATACTCACGTGATGCAACTCTATTTTTGAAAACATGTTCAAGATTGCCTTTGAAATTACTTTCTCATAATACTGCAATAGAACACATATAAGGAAACTTTAAAAGCTCTTATCATACGTAACTAAGTCATGATAACCTCTTTTTAAGATCAGAAACTATATCCTGTAGCATTCATGTCCATTAGCTTACTATGCTAAACTTTTCTTTTAAAATAATTTCTAACACAGGCTAACTCGTTTGATCATGACAAAGACGCTATAACCACTATATCATGCTTATGTATATCTGAAATCAAGCACGTATATAACACACTAAGTTCAGAATTCATAGAACGTGTATTACTTCAAAGTTTGTTTTTAAAATACTAAGTTTACCATGGAGACCATATCCTTTTCGTTAACCATGCATGCTAATATACTAAAACATACTTACATTGCCTCATTATGTTTATATATATTACACATGCTTGCATGCTCATCTAAGTTATATAAGCAAGTAGTACATAGCAGATTTTCAAGCAGATTGCAGAAACTACAGCAGGTTGCTGGCGCAGCTGCCCAGTACAAAACTGGCGCAGCTGCGCCGGCTCGCGGCCAGCGGCAGACTGTTCCAGCCTCGACAGATTTCCAGCCCAAACACAAAATTACTTCACAAAATTGATTACAGTTATGCCACATTCCAGTTTAAACTTACTACTAAGACTACATAACAATCAAACAATCATTCTAACATCCAATTGTCATCTAATTGCACATAATTAAGAATTTGAGTTTGACAGAGCAACAAAATGAAGAACAAAGAATTATCGTATGATTTTGATTGTTAGTAAGCCACATTGTATACTAACATATTACTAAGTCTATATAACAACTGACAATTACAACCCAATCAATTTATCATGATAACCATGCTTGATTCAAGAATTAGAACTTTAAAATTCAAAAGCAAGAATGAAGAACAAGAGGTATTATACCTCTGTTAATTATGAATTGAGCTTGCTGCTATCCCACTAATGAAATCTCACTCTCAACTGATATATCCCTTTCTTATATCTAAGTGTACCAGCAATTTGAAAAGTGAAGGGAGGGAGCCATATTTATAGAAGAATTAATACAGGGGCAATGATTTTGTTCTTCAAATTAAACCAATGAACTTTTGATTTGCATGGAGGTTATGAAAGAGTAGGTAAATGGGTTGGTAAATCCCATTATCAAAACCACTCCCCATTGATCATTGCTTAGCTAAGGTTGCTGAGAATTGGGAGAAAAAAAGGGAAATAGGCCTTAGCCTTTTGTCAAGCACGTGAAGGAGGGGACTCGTACTGAGGGACAAGCAACTCAGCATTCCTCAATACTTATGCTATATACTAATACATAATTTTTATCCTTATGTTATATTTATATATACATATTACCCATACATAGGTTATATTTTAATGTCACAATATACATTTACATAAGTAATACTTCAATGTGATTTGTACATACATAATCTATGTACATTTTCGTTATATTGCATTATCTCATGTATTATTAAATTGTTCACCATATATTCGTGTTGTCTCATTTTAATGTATATTCACACATCATTGTCAGATAAGCATAAATCAGGTAGCTCACATAGTTTCAATAAATATAAGTCTGATTATATGGTTTCTATACATAGTATCGTCACATAAATGTTGTACTACACTATATACAATATAGTTGGCTATTATACGTTACATTTTTAATATTGCATGCTTGCACATAGAAGTAAATAATTTACTTACCTTATCAATTAATTAATTATAATATTAATTAATTCATTACTCATCAATACAATTATTAATATCCACAATAATTTATTAACACTTACACAATTAAATATTTCATTAAATGTAAATCTTATTATATTTATAAACACGTTGTTCATTATTAATATACCTCTTAAAATAATAATCATCACTTATTATTAATTAATCATCATCAATTAATTAATATTCTACAATAACAATTAACAATTAATATAGGTTAATTATTTACTTAATAATTTCTTCGTTAATTAATATCATCATTAATATTCCTCATCACTGTGCCACACAAGGCTTTCACGAGTTTATTATAAACTCCACATTTTCTCAATTATTATAATTATTCAATTTTATATAATTAAATTAATTCATCTCATAACACAATATTATTTATATTAAATAAATTCTCATTTCCAATAATATATTTATTTAATAATATTAGGAAATTCTCGGGTATTACATCATCCCCCTTATAAAAATTTCGTCCCCGGAATTGCTACAAGGTTACACAAATAAATTGGGATAATCCCTCATCATCCTATCTTCTAAATCCCACGTTGCCTCCTCGACATCGTGGTTACACCAAAGTACTTTTACAGAAGATATAATTTTATTTCTCAAAGTTTGTTCTTTCCTATCTAATATCTGTATAGGAATTTCTTCATACGCCAAGTTCTTCTCCACTTGAATGGGCTCGTAAGAAATCACGTGCTTGTAGTCGGCCTTATATGGTCGCAACACAGAAATGTGAAACACGTTGTGGATGTGCTCCAACTCGGGTGGTAATGCAACTTCGTATGCCACTTCGCCCACTCGCTTTAGTATCTCGGACGGTCCTATGAATCTTGGACTCAATTTTCCTTTCTTGCCGAAATGGATTTTTCCATTCCATGGAGATACCTTCAAGAATACGAAACTACCGACTTTGAAGTCTCAGTCTTGCCGATGCAAATCTGCGTATTTTTTCTGGCGATCTTGAGCTGATACTAATCTGGCTCTTATCACTGTCACCATGTCTGCGGTTTGTTGTGCTAGCTCTGGTCTGAGTATTCGTCGCTCTCCGACTTCGTCCTAACATAATGGCATTCTGTACTTTCTTCCGTAAAGAGCTTCATACAGTGGTATGCCGATACTTGCATGGTAATAATTATTATACATAAATTCGACTAAGGGTAGGTGGTTGTCCCAATTTTCTTTAAAATCCATCACGCAAGTCCTAAGCATGTCCTCTAGCGTTTATATTGTTTGCTCACTCTGTCCATCTGTCTGAGGATGATAAGCGGTACTCAACCTCAACTGCGTTCCAATTCTCTCTTGCAAACTCTTCCAAAAATTGGACGTGAAGAGCGGATCTCGATCAGAGACAATTGACACTGGTACTCAATGTCGTGAAACAATCTTCTTTACGTACAGACTCGCTGACTGATTCAAACTGTAGCGGATCTTGATTGGTAGAAAATGTGTGGTCTTCATTAGTCGATCCACGATAACACAAATAGCATCATAACCTTTCTGCATAATTGGAAGTCCTACCACGAAGTCCATCGTAATATGCTCCCATTTCCACTCTAGTATTTCCAACGGTTGTAGTAAACCACTCGGCCGTTGATGCTCTACTTTAACGCGTTGGCAAGTCAAACATCTACTGATGCACTCTATGACTTCCCGTTTCAAATTGGGCCACCAAAAATGTTGCCTTAGATCTCGGTACATCTTTGTGCCTCCCGGATGAACGGAATATGTCGTGCTATGTGCCTCGTACAAAATCTCTTCCCTTAACTTGGTTACTGCTGGTACCCATACTCTTTCTTCAAATCTCAAAATACCATCTTTATCTATTTGAAATTTCTCTTCCTCATTTTTTTTGATCCTCTTTCGGATTTTCTCACACTCTCCATCTTTTTCCTGGGCTTCCTTTACTCTATCCAACAATGTCGGATGAGCTTCCATTACAATTAACTTCTCACCAGACTTTTCTGGTCCTTTCATTTCTATCTCTAATTTCTCCATCTCTCTTATCAACTCTTCCCGAGTCGTCAAATTATACAATTTCTCCCTTCCTTTTCTGCTCAGAGCATCGGCAACCACGTTTGCCTTTCCTGGGTGATAAAGAATATCGCAGTCATAGTCTTTGATTAATTCTAACCACCTTCTCTGTCACATGTTCAACTCCTTCGGTGTGAAGATATATTTCAGACTTTTGTGGTCCGTGTATATCTCATATTTTTCCCCATACAAATAATGCCTCTATATCTTTAACACAAAAACTACTGCCGCTAACTCTAAGTCATGAGTAGGGTATCACTTTTCGTAATCCTTCAATTTTCGTGATGCATACGCAATGAATTTGTCGTGCTGCATAAGCACACAGTCAAGCCCCTTGTACGATGCATCACTATACACCACAAAATTTCCCGCATCATCTGGTAATGATAACACAGGTGCTTCGCTCAATCTCCTTTTTCAGTTCTTGAAAACTTTCTTCGCATTTGTCGGTCCATATAAATTTCACCGTCTTTCTAGTTAAATTGGTCAACGGGGTTGCTATTTTAGAAAAATCTTGGATGAATCTCCGATTGTACCCAGCTAACCCTAAAAAGCTTCTCACCTCCGTCGGTGTTCTCGGTTGTTCCCAATTACTTACTGGTTCTACCTTTGCAGGGTCTACAGCGATTCCATTCTTATCCACCACGTGGCCTAAGAATTGAACCTTCTCTATCCAAAATTCGCACATTGAAAATTTTGCATACATCTTCTCCTTCCTTAGTGCCTCCAAAACAATCTTTAGATGTTCGGCGTGTTCTTCCTCTGTCTTCGAGTAGATCAAAATGTCGTCGATAAAAACCACTATAAATTTATCCAAGTATGGCTTGAAAACTAGGTTCATCAAGTCCATAAATGCTGTCGGAGCATTAGTCAATCCAAATAACATTACCAAAAACTCGTAGTGTCCATAACAGGTTCGAAACGTAGTCTTTGGTATGTCCTCATCCCTCACTTTTAGTTGATGATATCCTATTCGTAGATCAATTTTTGAGAAACACTTTGCTCCCTTCAGTTGATCAAATAAGTCGTCTATCCTTGGTAGTGGATATCGGTTCTTGATCGTTACTCTATTCAATTCTCGATAATCGATACAAAGCCTCATCGATCCGTCCTTTTTCTTAACGAATAACACTGGTGCTCCCCAAGGAGACACACTCGATCGTATGTAACCCTTATCCAATAATTCTTTCAATTGTATCATCAATTCCTTCATTTCTACTGGTGCCATACGATATGGAGCTTTCGAAATCGATGTCGTTCCCGGTGCTAAGTCTATTACGAATTTGATTTCTCTGTCTGGCAGAAGACCAGGCAGATCGTCCGAAAATACATCTTGAAATTCATTAACTACGGATATATCCTTCATTTCTACTCCCTTTTTTCGAGTATCAACGATGTAAGCTAAATAACCTACACAACCTTTCCTTAACAATTTCTTGGCCTGCATCATCGTAACGCAACACGATTGCTTAAGCGATGAGCTACCATAAAACACTACCTTATACTTACTCAGAGTCTGAAGGTTCACACATTTATTCTGACTATCAATTATCGCTGCATGGTTATATAACCAATCCATTCCCAGTATTACGTCAAATTCTCCCAATCTAATAGGAATCAAGTCTACGCTCAGTTCATGTTTTCTAATGTTTGCGTGACAATTTCGACAAATGTATTCTACAGGGATTACTTCCATATTTGCAACTTCTATGATCAAAGGATTTTCTAATAGTTCTCGGGGTGTACTAAGTTTACAAGCAAATTCTTCAGATATAAAAGAACAGGTGGCTCCTGAATCAAATAATACATAAGCATTTATATCATTGATTGGGATTATACCTGACACCACGTCCTTCGCAGCCACGGCGTCCTGGACGGTCATGTTAAAAGTTCTGCCGGTTGGGCGGTTGGATTGTGCCGGCCCGCTGATCATAAGCTTGTTTCCTCCCCCTTGTTGGCTACCACTTCCGCCACTTCCCTTCTTCGGGCAGTCCTTAATTCGGTGCTCCGTCGAGCCACACGCAAAGCATCCTTGTATCTTCTTTGGTTTTGGGCAGTTGGGCGAGATGTGCCCTTCCTGTCCGCAGTTGTAGTAAGTGCCACGTCCCTTCCAGCACTCGCCCTGGTGATTCTTCCCACACTTTGGGCATCATTCAGCCTTCTTCTTGAAACCTCGACGAAAATTCCCTGATTGATTATTGTTGTTTTTGTTGTTGTTGTTGTTATTCTCCCAATTTCTCTTTCCCAAATTACTTCCTCCACTGCTGCTTCCTCCAGTACGATTCTCTCCTCAAGCATTCTTTCCTTTCTTCTCTTTGTTATACAGACTTAAGGCCTCACTGCCACCTTCCGCAATGATTGCCTTCTCCAGCAATGTTGCAAAAGAATCGATCTGAAGAATTGACACCTTATTGAATAGCTAAGGCTTTAGTCCTTGTTTGAATCGTCTAGCCTTCCTCTCTTCATCACCAACTTGGTGCTTCGTAAATCGCGCTAGTTCATTAAACTTAGCTGCGTATTGCGCCACCGTCATCTCACCTTGTTTTAACTCTAAGAATTTCACCTCCATTCGATTCTTCATACTCTTTGGGAAGTAATTCTCGAAGAACAGCGTCTTAAACTTATCCCAAGCTATTATCCCTTCTCCAGCTCTTTGTTGATTAGCCTCCCACCAGTAGTTCGCTTCACCCCTCATCATGTACATGGCAAACACCGTCTTTTGATCTTTGCCTACGCGACCTATAGTGAAAGCTTTCTCGATTTCCTTGATCCAGGTTTGTGCGATGATTGGGTCGGTAGTTCCCTCGAACTCCGGGGGTCCTACACTCTTAAAGTCTTTAAAGGTTGTTACTGGCACAACCTGAGGGTTTGGGCGAACGGGTTCATTGTTCCTTCCCCTTAATGCCTCTCCTAACAGGTCTACCAGTTTATGGATCGGGTCTACTTGTTCCCTCTCATTGTTCACTGACTCCTCAGGTGCAGTCAATCTATGTCTGGGCGGCATTATCTGCATCACAAATTTTCATTTTATTATTATTCAAGTATATTACTTAAGTATTTCTTTTAATACTAAAAGAATAAATTTATAACACGTTTATGAAATAAGCTTCATTAATATTCATATGCCAACTGTTTCATTACATGATTATCCTAGCATACTGCTATAAATGTCATCACGTATATCCCCTAATATCACAAAAGACAGGGAATATACCAACCTACTACCATACTACCCCTCTAACAAAAGCTTACACAGGGTTTACATCACTATCACACATCTTACACAAAAGATTGGGATTACAACATAGTATGTACAACACATAAAGATAAATTCTACTTAACTACCACTAGACCATTTAAGGAAGTCTCATCACATCATGCCACGCTCCACTGTGCTCTTGTACTCTAACTGTTCTATATAAGCTACTTGCTCTCGACTCATAATGTGTAGAGTCTGTCCCTGCTCTGCCGGGTAGTGGTACACACCATCAATCACCCTCTCAAAAGCTAAACGGAACACATACCCCATCTTGTTCATCTTTCTGTTCTTGCACCTGACCTCGTCCTCTAGGTCGTCAGCTCTCTCATTGGCCGCTTCCCACTTCTCCTCGAAGTGTATCCTATCCATCACCTCCAACTCTAGCTGAGTACGGAGTGCCTCTTTTTCAGTCTTCTCACTCAATTCTCTCTGTTCTACTTCTTCCAGCTTCCCTGCCAGATCTACATTTCTTTCCACCGACATGTGGAATAAGGTTCCCATCTGGATCCCTGCCTCCCTACGATAAGCAATCTCCACCTCTAACTCCTGCATGGCAAGCTTCCTCTGATGGTCTTCGTCCCTCAGCTTCTGGAACTCAGACTCTCTCTCTTTGGCCTCTTCCTCTAACTCCTGGACTCTGTAGTCCAACTCTAGAATCTACTCCTCATACTCGCCTAACATCTGCTCCTCTACAGTAGCCTCATCAGAGTCCTCTACTGGCTCATCCTCCATCGGCTCGTCCTTCATCGGCTCCTCCTCTGGATCAAACTCTATCTCAATCTCGTCCTCGTCGTTAGACTCGAATGGTGGAACAGCATGCACTAGGTGTAGCCTCTAGAGGTGTCTCGTATACTACATGTATATCCCTGGGCTCCTCCTCTGCCACTCTACTAGGTACACCTATGTCTGTCATCCGACAATCATAAACACAAGACAAACAAACATCAACTCCATTAGAATGTTAAATAAAACATAAGTTCATTTTATAGAATGAAGTTACATTTCATAACACGCTAAGTCTCGCTCTAGGGAAAACTCTATGTGAGTTTTATCTTCTTTCCAACTTCTAAGTTCTCCTAAGTTATAATCTAAGGACACTCGCTCCTAAGGTTTATAACTACGGCTTTGATATCAACCTGTGACGCCCCAAATTTCCAGGACCGTCACGAGGTCGCTCGAATTCAGTTCGTCACGTGCTCATGGTAATACATCACAATATTAATACGACTAAATGCCTCATCGCACAGCGGAATAATACATAACTAATACCGAATAAATTATATTTAAATAATATAATTATTCACATCCCAAGGTCTCGTAACTTAAGCAGTGATTACATAGCTTAGACATATCTTAAGCATAAATAACCTTAACTAGTACATAATATCATAAGTTCTTTATTACAATCATAAGTCCTACATAATTTAAGCTATTTAGTAGCCTTTCCCTTGCCCTTATTTGTGCCCAATGGTCCGCACTTCTCTGCCTTAACTGAAATGTTTTAGGGAAAGCAAGAATGAGCACAAATTGCCCGGCAAGTAATATACAATAAGGGTGAGTAATATAATTCTCAATTCTCGAAAGAGTATAGCAAGGTTTGATAGTTGAAGGATAACAAGAATATCAATAGTTTTAATAACAGTCGCTAAGGACAGAATAATATCAATGTGATTCAATAATAAATCAGTTCAAGATTTCAAGATAACTGAATACTGAGCAGTCACTAAGGACTATGAACTTCTACTAGAATTAAAAGTAATAACCTAAATCAAAAACAGGTACAACAGGTGATCAGCTTAAAGTACCATACGCTATGCATAACAATCAATCATACTCAAGTGCGCACGTCGGTTCTCCGACAATTATATATTCCCTTCAAAGAAGGTTGTTCTTCTCAGTCAAATACAAGATCCCTCACCAATCAATTGGTTTGGGTCACTTTTCAATAATATAATCCTAGCCGAATCAAATGGCATAGACACTTTCACAATATTCAAGAACAATACAAAGTTCAACATGAATAATAGCTTTAATGAAAAAAGAGTTCAAGTATGCTAATTCAATTCAAATAATTAGTAAAGAAACTAGTTCGCAATATACAAGGATAGAATACTTGCACTGTAAAAGATTGTAAGTTAGGAAACTTGCCTTAAGCGTAGTCTATCCACGTAAAGTAATTCAACACTTTCGAATTCCTATCGTAATATAGTTACGTATATATATGATATTCATTAGTCATATAATTTAATGTCACATCTTATCTTCGTTGGAAAGGTTTACTATTGAGGTTCATATGCTCAAATTACATTATGAAGCTTAGATACGCAAGTTAACATTCATATCATGTGTTTCTAGGTCATACAAATATTTTTCAAAAGTCAGAATGTCAATATAAAGCTAACATATTAAAGTTTCTCTTTTCATAACTTTCAGTTTTCTTTGAAATACTCAACTAAAACGACTAGCATGGATTACTATAACCTAGTACCCTTATTCCATATGTTATTGTGAGTTATATGCATATCCTAACAGTACAACATGCTCAATACATCAGAAGATATAAAAGAAATCATCAACAATTTTTGCAGTAGCACGCGGTCGAGCCCAAATTGTACTAGGGAGACGCGCGGCCGCAACGCTCCTGTTCCAGTCCAGAGAGTAGCCTGCAACGGCACATAACAAACCCAACTCACGAAATTACTTCATGAAAACTTTTCTAAGCAGCCACATTATGGTTTAAACATGTTTATAAGTCTATATAACAACTAAGAACATGTTCTAATCCAATCTAGCAGGAATTGTAATCAAAATCAAGAATTGGAAACTTTAACCGTAAACAAAATGATGAACCAAGAACGAAGGATTTATACCTCTGTAATGCAAAGTAAGCTTATTGAAATCTCTATCTCTGTGATTTTCTTGCTATTAAACTCACAACACTCTCAATTCAATACTTAGACAAAATCTCAGCAAATGAAAAGAGAAGGGAGGGAGCCATATTTATTGAGCAATTCTTACACAGACAATGCATATATACATCAATTTAAACCAATGAGAATGTTAGATTACATGATGGTTAAAAGAGAGTTGGTAAATGGTTGTTGAAGATCATCATGATAACCACTCCCCCCATAATCATGAGCTAGAAGGAGCTTGGGAGAAGAAGGAGTAGCTCATTAGCCTTTTTGTTCTTCACGTGAATGAGAATGAGACTAGCATTTAGGGACAAGGCACAATACTAACTCAGCATTTGTAACATACTACACTTAAATCATTATACACATATGTATTAAATACTTAGGCTATCTACACATATATATTTTTTATACATATGTCTTTAATTGAAATGTCACACAATAATTCACATAATGTAGTAAGTGTGACTTGTACATATATAATCCATGTACATTTTTATCATACTGGTATAATCTTTTCAGATATTATCACACTATACTGTCTCCTTTATTATTAAGTTGTATTAATCAACAAGTGATTACAATATATTCATGATATATCATTTTAATGTATACTTACATACATATTGTCACATATGTATTAATCATGTAGCTCACATAGTTTAATTAATCTTAATACATGGTCCATATGTGTAATATATTCACATTACATTATATAACATAGTTTATGTATACTTGTATGGTCACACCTAAGTGTTTCTCTACACTATATAATATAGTCGTATTTTATATTATTTCATGCTTGTACATAACAATCAATATAATCTTATTATACTAATAACTTACTTATTTGTTTTATTATTCATAATGTCAAATAAATAAATTATTTACCTTATCAATTAATTAACAATAATATTAATTAATCCATTCCTCATCGATTATTAATAACACCTAATTAATAATCATAGGATTAATTATCACATTAACAAATATAATTCCCAGCATATTTATAAACAAGTGGTTTATTATTATTATATTTATTGCAATAATAATCACATATTATTAATCAATCACAGTTAATATTCCACAACAATTAATTAATATTCTATGATACAATTAATTAATATTCTACAATAACAATTAATATAGATTAATTGTTCACTTAATTTAATATAAACATTCTTATTTTACGTCACTGTGCCACACAAGGCTATCAACGAGTTTATCGCAAACTTCATCAATTTCTCAATTATTATAATTATTCAATTTAATATAATTGAATTAATCATTCTCACAACACAAAATCATTTATATTCTAATAAATTCTCATTTCCATTAATATATTCATTTAATAATATTAGGAAATTCTCGGGTATTACAGCATCGATTTGGCTTGAGTTTGACCAAGTCGGTTGAGAGTTGATGAAATAACCGTTGTACCCCTCCCGGGGATGCCTGTAGTGTTAGCATGGTCGCTGGTTGACTTCCGGGAGCTGATTCCAAGACTTGGATCCCAGTCGAGCCTTTTGACCTCAGGGTTGTCTCTGAGGTTGATGTGGTCATTCCAAGTTTTGTTCTGGAGTTGTTGTGATGCTTCAGGTTGATGTCTGAAGTTGACCTAACTTCCCAGGTTAATACCGTGGTTGAGTTTGACTTCCCAGGTTGCTGCCAGAGTTAAATTGACTTCCCGGGTTGAGACTGGGGATGGCTTGACATGTCCTCGGTTGATGTCAAGGTTTCTTTGACTTCTCGGATAAGACCAGGGTTGACTTTACAGCCCGATATTAAGGTCGGGGTTGATTGGTACCTTCTGGGTTGCTACCGTGGTTAAATTAACTTCCCGAGTTGAGACCGGGGTTGATTAATACCTCCCGAGTTGAGACCAGGGTTGAATTGACTTTTCGGGTTGACCATAGATGGCTTGACATGTCCTCGGTTGATGTCGAGGTTGCCTTGAATTCTCGAATTGAGACCAGGGTTGACTTTACGTCCCGATATTGAGGTCGGGGTTAATTTGTACCTCCCGGGTCGCTATCGGGGTTAAATTGACTTCCTAGGTTGAGACCGGGGTTGATTGATACCTCCCGGGTTGAGACCGGGGTTGAATTGACTTCCCGAGTTGAGACCGGGGTTGATTTTGACTTCCCGGGTTGAGATCGGGGTTGATTTTGATGATCCGATTGACTGTCAAAACTTGATTGATGGTCCGATTGACTGTCAAAGCTTGATTGATGGTCTGAATGACTGTCATAACTTGATTGATGGTCCGATTGACTGTCAAAACTTGATTGATGGTCCGATTGACTGTCGGAACTTGATTGATGGTCCGATTGACTGTCGGAACTTGATTGATGGTCCGATTGACTGTCGAAACTTGATTGATGGTCCGATTGACTGTCGGAGCTTGATTGATGGTCTGATTGACTATTGAAACTTGATTGATGGTCTGATTGACTGTCGGAACTTGATTGATGGTCCGATTAATTGTCGGAACTTGATTGATGGTCCGATTGACTGTTAAAACTTGATTGATGGTCCGATTAACAGTTAGAACTTGATTACCGATATTGGGAATCAGATTTAGGTTGAGGGACCGGCATTGGCCGGATTTGGATTGATTGGTAGTTTTTCCCTCCGACCGGGTTAGTATTGGGGCAAGGAAAATTTTGAGTGTCTACAGTCGTGAAACCCTCATCCAAGCATCCTCTGCTGTGGCACGCTTTGCTGATTCCTTTTTCAAATCATTCTTCAGCTTCTCTATCTCCTTAGACTTTCTCTCACCTTGGCCCTTCTAATGAACCAACTCCCACTCCACGTCTCCAAGACGTGTGTACATAGTCTCAACCTTACCATCCTTCTGCTCAATGGTAGTCCGCTGAGTAACTACCTGCTCCTTCAGCTCCCGAACAATATCCTGTAACTCTATGTTACGGTCATACAGCTCGTCGTACATCTCAGCACTGATAGAGTTCAATTGGAACTCTTCAGGGTCTTCATCCTCCTCCTCGGCTGCCTCAGCCTCAACCTCAATCTCCTCAAAGTCCTCCTCTAAGTCAAACACCGGCTCATGCTTCTTACCAACGATAGTGATCAAAGGAGATGGCTCTCTACGAACCAATTGCTCCCAGACTGTATGAATGTCTCGGGGCTCCTCCTCAATAGCCACTCGGGGTACAACCTCCCTAGGCTGACTAGATTCTCCAACATCCGACATCCTGACAATCAGAATTTTAAGTCTTAGTTATTACGTGATACTAATCGATACTCGCGAGTACATAAGTATAAACACATAGCACATAACGTAATTTATTATCTTTCTTAGAACTCGATAAGAGTTTATCACCACTATGTTAACAATCTCTTAAAAAGTCTACTATCCTAAGGTTTTTTCCGACATAAGGTTCATAACCTACAGCTTTGATACCAACTTGTAATACCCCCAAATCCGAGTACTTCAATTTCCAAGGGATTTGGTGTTCACTGTACAAATATCATATATCTATCTACCCATGATAAATGCAAACCATGAAATAGATAAAAACATCTCCATCATCTCCCTTTATATGGTTACAACATCTGAATGATAAATACATAATTAAATACCAGGTCATACTAAACTTAAATCTCAAATGCAGAAATGAAAACAAATAATAATTTTTAAATAACATCAAGTCTTAAACATAAATATTCTCAAATTAAATAACAAGTCTTCAACATTTGTTAACTTTTCCCTTGCCTTTGCTAGTGGAATGCTCGTCAGATCTTTCGTTCTTAACTACAATGTTATTATGCAAAAGTGAGCATGATTTCCCACAAGAGTACAAATATAGTAATATAATAACATGTGAATAATTAAGTAAGTCTGAAAAATAGAAAACTCGGCTTTTGAATCGAGAACGAATAACAAGAATCAAAAGTACATCTGAAGGTCATAAGATCATGAACTATGTCCTAGGTTGTTAAGCATTTCTACTTTAAACCTTTAACAGTCATAAGACTATATGAACTCTACTACTCGTACTTAGGGGGATCAGCCCTTAGTACCATGCTGTGCACAATATCTCCATCCTAAAGCGTAAATAATCCCCTATAACAGGGTTGTTCATCTCAGTTTGACATCGGAGTCCGCACCAAAGAAAGTTTGGTTTGGATAAGCTCAATAATAGTTCTAGAATTTAGAACATTCATCAACTATAGACTAGTCGAAACAATAAAGGTTTGCTAGTCTTACAAGGTTCAATAATAAACTATATTCAAATCGAATAATAATTATCAAGAATATATAATTGAATAAGTATTGTATAATTGGAATCATGCTTTAAATGAATTATAATATCTCATATGGAATCTCAACTTGAATAAACAAGGATAAGAACTTGCATCATGATAGTATTTCAAGAATATAAAACTTGCTTAATAAAAGTAAACTTTGAGTTTAGAAACTTGCTTAACATAAGAATAAGGATTAGGAAACCTGCTTAACGATAATAAGTTAGGGATGGAACACTTGCTCAATTTAAAGAGTATAGATAAGAAAACTTGCCTCGTGCACAAGCTACAGTTATAATTCACGTCCTCTAATTAATCCTACATATGAATCCATTCACAATACTAATTAAGTATAAGTTCGATATACTTATCGAATCACAACATCGATCTTTGAACACGTTATAAGACTTTACACATAATGGTTTCAATCACAGATTTAACTTACTAATTAATCACGTAATATAAGTTACTAAACTATTTTAATATCTCATTATATGCTTAACACATCCTCGTGATCATTACATTGGGTTAACTCATCATGTTATGGCTTAATAATACACAAGGCTAAAAAAAAATATTCTCTGTACCACCCCCGCTAAGGCGGGTGTTAGGCCCACTAGGGCGGGCATGGTTGCTTCATAGGGCCCGCTGGGGCGGCTCTAGAGCCCGCTGGGGCAGGTGGCCTCAGTCGGTTTAGTGACAGTTCGCAAAAATTTTCAAAGGGGCCAAATAAATCCAAATTAAACTAGTTCAGTGATTCCTATGAAGTATAAACTTCATAGAAACATCATACCACGATTCTAACATGTTTTTAATACTTTAGATCACGCAATTTCTCAAATCAAATCACATAAATTTACTTTTTTTGGTATTTTGAAAAGTTTTAAGATAACTCATAAAATTCAACGTTATAGATTCGTTATAACTCTGAATGTGTTCGTTTAAAGTTTATTTTGTTTATTTAAACATGCATGATCATAATCTACCATTAATTTCATATTAATTAACCAATTAAAGCATGCAAATTTGTACATAAGGTCATATTCATGTCCTTCATACTTTTCATGCTCTGTAAATCATAAAAATCCAATTAAGGCATAATTACATGAAATTGATTATTCTAAAATATCCATAAATGATAGAAAACATGTGCTGATTATATACTAATATACATATAATCATATAGTCAACAACCATAAACGAATTATGTTACAGAGAACTCAAAATTGGTTTTAATGGAGAAAACATGAAAACATGAATTAGAGACTTAAGATGAGGGATTACCCTTGCTACTTTGTTTATATGATTCAAAGATGATGATAGAGACTTCTCAATTTATTCTCCTTCAATCTCTTCTCTCTAAATTCTCTTTGATGGAAAGCTACGTAATATAAAACTGATATGATATAAAAATATAGAGTAAGTATATAAGGTCTGATATAATATACGTACATATATAATATATAACTGATAGGTTAGTGATTGTCAGTTAATCCCATAATGGATTAACCGCTCCAACTCCCCTTAGGGCTCTATTTGGTTGGCTCCTTATTATCTCCTTTCCATTTAATTTATATAAAGTGTTTAACATATAGTTTATTTGTCACGCTCAATTAATCAAATAATCTTATTTAAATTCAATTAAATAGAATATGATAATCCATATTAAATCAAATTATCACATAATTAAAATTCTCAATTATTAATTATATCAAATCATTAAATCTCTAATTAATTATTAAATTAATTAGAATAACATTATGTTTATTAAATAATTCATTTAATCGAATAAACTCAATTAAATACATACTTTGAACTATATAATTACTACACATTAATTTAATCAATGTAACACATATAATTAAATTAATCAACCACACATTCCATCAAATAATTATTTAACTCAATGATTAAAACATTGATAACTCAATAAATAAATCATCAAAAATATTTATTTAACTCAATAAATATTTAAATTAAATTACAAAATTCTCGTTCGTCACAGTAATCTACGACTCGGCTTTGCTAAAGCTGCTGCTTAATGTCTACCATCTTGAAATGTGTTGAACCAAGCCATGCTTTAAATTTCTAAGGTCATTATACGAGCCTTAATTTATATTCAAGCTCGACTTGTTTATCAAACCAGACAAAACTCAAAAAACTAGTGTTTTAGATTGTTTCTTAGTATTAACAAATAAAAATGAGTCGTACAACTAACATATACGGAGTGCAGCTATTTTGTGATGCGCTTCATGAAGGAGATAGTTGAGAATGGTAGTTAAGACTTTGTACCAAAGGTTAGTTATTTTTTTAAGCTTTATTTTTTGCATAATTTATTTTCAAATTTTAACTATAATAGACTTGACCAATTAGTCTACAGTGGGAGACTAAACTTTTTGTTATTTTATTTCAATGGGATAAGGAAAATGGATTAACGTACACACAAGAACAAATTAACGAAGTACGTGGTGAGTGGGAAACTTATGTGAGCAGGTACATGTAGAGCCTCGAGTTAACGGTAGATGTACAGGGTTGCACTTGTATTTTGGGAGAAGGTTGTTTTGCACATGATTAGGTAGTGCACATCTTAATTTTATGGATAGTTTAGTATATTTTGTGGATGTAGTCAAATTCGCAATTCAATATACGTAGTAGTAATTATATTGAAAAGTGAATTTGAAACTGTAAACGTATGGTATTATTGGGATGAATGGTATTTTAAAACATATAATGCTTACATTTTGGCTTTAAATGTTGTGGATTGTATTTTTTAAATAGACAACGCTTTTTAGAAAAAAAATATTGTGTAATGTGTAAAATACACAATGTTTTTTAGGAAAAAAAACTATTGTGGATTGTGTCAAATAAACAACGCTTTTTAGAAGAAAAAAAAACGTTGTGTAATGTGTCAAAGACACAAGTTTTTTAGAAAAAAACGTTGTGGATTGTTTCAAATAGACAACGTTTTAAAAAAAAATACGTTATCTAATGTATCAATGAGACAACGCTTTTTAGAAAAAATATTACCTAATGTGTAAAATAGACAACGTTTTTTTAAAAAAAAACGTTGCCTAATATGTCAAATAGACAAAGCTTTTTAGAAAAAATGTTGTCTAATGTATCAAATAGACAACGTTTTTTTAGAAAAAACGTTATCTAATGTATCAAATAGACAACATTTTTTTTTCTAAAAACGTTGTCTAATGTGTCAAAATATAACGTTTTAAAAACGTTGTCTATTTGTGTCTAATAGATGACACTGCTAACCACGACGTTTTTGGGGGACCTATTATAACAGTTTTTAAATGTTATCTAGTTACTTTTTTTCTACTAGTGTATGTCGAGCCACAAGCATAACATCCTCTGGTCTACTTCGGTTTCGGGCAATTTGCTGAAATATGCCACTTCTGGCCACAGTTGTAGCAGACACTACGTCCTTTCAAACATTCCCCTTGGTGACGTTTCCCACACTTTGGGCATGCCTCAGTTCGTTTCTTAAATTATCCCTGCTGTTGTTGTTGTTATCCCACTTCCTCTTTCCTAAGTTACTTACTCCACTACTATTTCCTCCGCCACTTTCTCCTCCTCTATTCTTGTTCTTCTTCTTTTTGTTGTATTAGCTTAGAGCCTCACTACCTCCTTCAGCGATGACAGCCTTCTCCAACAGTGTAGCAAACGAATAGATTTGAAGTATCAACACTTGGTTAAACAGCCATGGCTTCAGTCCTAGTTCAAAACATTGAGCATTCCTATCTTCCGTATCTACTTGGTGTGATGCAAAACGCGTAAGTTGGTTTAATCTTGTCGCGTACTGGGCCACAGTCATCTCTTGTTGATTCAGTTCCAAAAACTTAACCTCCATTCGATTCTGCATAATCTTTGGAAAGTAATTCTCAAAGAACAGCGTCTTGAACCTATCCCAAGGTATAATTCCTTCTCCCGCTCTCTGTTGATTCACCTACCACCAAAAGTTTACTTTGCGCTTCATCATGGATATAGCGTACACAGTCTTTTGGACATTTCCCACACGAACAATGATAAATACTTTCTCCATCTCCTTGATCCAAATTTATTTCTCAATAGGATCGGTAGTTCCCCTAAATTTTGGAGGTCCTACACTCTTAAAATCTTTGAAATTGGTTACCGAAACCGTTTGGGGGTTGTTAAGCACGGGTTCATTATTTCTCCCTCGAAGGGCTTCCTAACAAGTCAGCTAATCGTTGTATAATGTCTACTTGATCCCTCTCATTTTTGACGGATTCTTCTAGTGTTGGTAGTCTATATCTTGGCCATAATTCTTGCATCATAAAATTTCATTTTATTATCTAGTTATATTTTGTAAATATTTATTCTTAATGTAACAATTACACAATCACATCTGATAAAAACATTTATATTCATATGCCAAAATTAGTACATCATACATGATCATCTCCTAGCATACTTCTATAAATATTATCCTATATTATCACAAAAGATGGGGAATACTAACATAATACCAATCTAACAAGAACATACTTGAGGTTTACATAAACCATCCCACATCTTACACAAAAGATCGAGATTCAACAACAATACACATATAAACACAAACTACAACTACTAGACTCCTAATACGTAAATCTCAACCTAACATCCCGTGCTTCACAACGCTCCTATACTCGAGCTGTCCCATGTGCGCCATCAAATTCCTACTCAAGGTGTGACGGGTCTGTCCTTCCTCCGCCGGATAGTGGTACACACCATCAATCCACTGGTGCATCGTTGTGCGAAATGCATAGCCAATCCGGTTCATTTTCATCCTCTTGCACCGAACTTCACCCTCTAAACCAGTAGCCCTATCATTGGCTTCCTCCCACTTCTCCTTGAAGTGGATCCTCTCCATAACCTCAAACTCCATCTGTGTGTGAAGTGCCTCTTTCTCAGTCTTCTCACTCAATTACCTCTGCTTAGACTACTCTAGTCTACCGATCAGCTCTATATTCCTAGCCAATAAGTGGTGTACTAAAGCTCCCAACTGGATTCCCGTCTCCTTACGATAAGAAATATCAACTTCCATCTCTTGCATCTCAAACTGCCTCTTATGGGCCTCAGTCTTCAGGTTCTGCATCTCAGTCTATCTCTTTTGAGCCTTGATCTCTAGCTCCTCAACTCTGCTTCCTAACTCCAGAATTTGTTCGTCATACTCTCCCAACATCTGATCGTCGAACGTGGTCCCATCGGAATCTCGCACTGGCTCCTCCTCCATAGGATCTTCTAGGTCAGACTCTACCTCCATCTCCTCATCATCATCATCAAACTCGGCCGGGGCTACAGTCGAAATGGGTGCAGCAATCAGAGATGCTTCATATACCATGTGTATGTTACATGGCTCCTCCTCTACAACCCTACTAGGTCCTCCCATATCCGTCATCCTACAGCCACAAACACAAAATAAACAAATGAACACCATTAAAATGTCAAATAAAGCATAAGTTCATTATATAGAATGAAAATATATTTTATAACGCCACGAACTATCTAAGGAAACTCTACGTGAGTTTTATCTCTTTATACTTCCTAATTTTTCTAAGGTTATGTAACGACCATGAATTTTAAACTCCTTATTTATTAAATATGTGATTAATTTTAACGAGTTAGTTTTGTGAGTTTATTTAAACCTTATGTGGTTATGAAAATTTGTGAAATAATTAAGGAAGTCACTAATGGTTTATTTAAATTAGTGGACTAGCCTTGAGACTTTAATATCAGAAAATTGATAGGATTATTAACAATTAAATATTCAATTTATTTGAATATAGTGGCAAGATTTGAACCTATTGATTAATTTTAATTATGATAGCCATAATCGATAATGTGTTGTTTAATTATTATTATGAATAAATAATAATTAATGAGTAAGAGAACTGATAATATAATATTATTATATTTACTTGATTTACTGTTATACACAAGCATGCGATACTAAACCTTTACTATATGGTAGCTATCTATATTATACATAATGCAATGTGACATATTAATGTGGTGAATATTATATATATAGACTATATAGTAAGCTTTACTACATTCATGTGAATTGCATGAGAACATTTCTGATGTGACTTGAAGGGTGTAAGTAAACATTCATGTATGCCTCATCAACATATAGTAATATCAATAAACATTATTAATTGATAATGATTTCATTAAGTTATTAGGATTATAATAATAATAGTTATGGTAATAAATAATGAGCAATACACAATTATATTATATTTGGTGTTAATAGAAAATGTACATGGATTATATGTATATACACTACTTGATACCTTGTAAGTAAGAAATAACATTGTAGCACCCATTTAATTGTATAACTTAGGTATATACTATTTGTATATATATAGTATACAACTTAGTGTATTAGCAAGTGCTGAGTTTACATTGTCCCATAATAAGAGCCCAACTTCTTCTCACGTGAACAAACAAAGCTAGCTACACTCTACATTTCTCTCTCAAATTCAACAAACATAGCCATAATCATGAGATGCGGAGTGGGATTCATGAGTGGAATCACCAACTCTCACCAACTTCTTCTTATCCATTATACATTCTTGCAATCCTTTGAATTGATTTGAAGGAGAATTGCATTAACTGGATATTGAATTATCTATATAATGAGCTTCCTACTTCTCCTTTACAATTGCTGTGATATTGGTAAGTAGAACAATTTTATTGAGAGAGTGAGAGATAGCAGCAAGTTTAGTTTTCATTTACAGAGGTATAACTCCATTTCAATTTCTGTAAAATTCTTAATCTTTGATTATTGGAATTAAGCATGTAATTGTTGATAATTGATTTGGGATATGTTGATAAGTGTTATACAAACTTCTTAATATGTTAGAATTGCAATATGTCATGATAGAAACAAATTTCGTAATTGTTTTCTAAGTTGGGTTTGCAGAACTGCCAAAGCAGTTTAGCTTCTGGTCTGGCCGACAGCCTGCGCAGCTGCGCCACAACCTGCTCTTGGATTGGCCGGACACCGGCGCAGCTGCGCCGGGTTTATACCTGGTGCCTGCGCAGCTGTGCAGGTTCTTGTGGCCAGTTTTTGTTTTCTGCTTCTGTTAAGCTGTTATGATATACTAACATGTGATATACCATTGAAACAAGCTTGTGAACATGATTTAAATGTAGATATTAGTATAATAACATGATATAAATATGTATTCGTTGATGCTAAACGTATATGCCATGACCATATGTTTTAAAAAGGGAAACTTATAATTCAAAAGTAAACCTTGTCATGGACGTATCACGTGAACATTCTGATTTTGTAAACACAATAGTGTGGTTTATATTGTCATGAAATACGAGTCTAAAGTGTGTTCACACACTAGCATACGTGATAGCAAGATTCTACCGATTTTGAAATAAGAAACTTAAGAACTTTCAAAGTGAACTTGGCTAAGGTTAATATCTTTTAGATTCTGACTATTTGAGAGCATATATATGGTTTATATATGAGTCCTAAGACATACGAGTTATGAGCACAAGGCACTTAACATGTATTATGATACCTTATTGGCTTAGTGTGATTTTTTAACGAAAAGCTTAGAACGTGAAAGATTATATCATCGATCACCATGTGGATTACGTATTGATCATACAAGCATGTACATTAGAGTTTGTTATGCCTATAAGCATATTAACATCGACCTCGTTGAGTTAACGTATAGATTTCACATATGCACGTATTCATAGAAAATGAATTTCTAAGGCATGAAATAGGTGGATTAAAGTATACATGTATAGTATACGCATGAGCATGCATGTTATGTTTAACCTTGTTATGTGATAACATGAAGCATGAACTTGTAAAGTATACAAATTACCGACATGAGTGCATATGACTTTAAACTAGGATTAGGTTGAGCATGCTAGGTTTTCAAAAATTATAATCATAAAACATATATGTTGATTAAATATAAGTAACTTGAAGTATTATGTGTTCAAGTCTATATTGATGCATAGAAACTAGATAATCTAAAGTTATTAAATCTATGACATGATTAGATTGACTTACGTAAATTATGGATAGATTGATATGATAAGAAGATTCTTGTAAGTGTAGACTCGTATTAGTTTACACATGCTAATTGGAATACCGGCTTATTAATGTTAGGTTATTTCAGCGAGATTTAATTAAAGCTAGAACTTAATTGTAGCTGAGCAATCAGGCAAGTCTCCGAACTTCACTATTTGGTTGTGCAAGTTCTTTAATTCTTATTTGTACAAGTTCCTATCCTTCTCATATTGTATTGAGCAGGTTATTATCGTATTGACAGTTAATTATTTAAAGCTTAAACTTTACTTCCAAGCATGCTAATAGGTGGTTTAATTACTTAACAATTATTCCACATCGATATTATTGTTATTCGCACTTGGTGCACTTGATTTTGTACAGTCTTGGACTTGTACATTATTTAAAGTTCTATAATTCTTGAACTGCGTCAGATAGAGTCTGAACCCTTGTTCGGTCAGACAATTGTATAAAATTTTTATAAAAGCTATCCAAACCAATTGATGGTAAGGATTCTTAGACTGAAAGAACACCCCTTGTATATATAGGGGAGTACCCCAGGTATCTAGTATAAAGATACAAACAGCAGAGTTGAATGTTATGCATATACATAGCGTACGCGAGGCTGATCCCCTCAAGTACTTATTCTGTAGCCAGTAACCAAAGGGTCAATCATCTATTGATTTCGTTGGAGTTTTATAGTTCAAAAGTCTACTTGACTATCAGTTATTCTAAAAGCACTTATTATTCTTGCTTCCGATATTCATATTGTTGAATTCATTATCAGATATATTCCTTTCATCATGATATATCCTTTATTGTTGTATTTCAACTTGCTGAGCAAACTTGTTGCTCATCCTTGCTATATCATGACTTATATTGCAGTTAAGCCCGAGACTTCAGGAAAGGACAAGGGTAAAGGGAAGATGTAGGATTAGTTTGCAAGGAGCAGACTTTATCTTTTTGTTTAATTAATTTACTGTTGTGTAATATGAACCCTATTGACTATTCTAGGGTATGTTTGTATGTTTTGTATTTAAGGTTATCGAATCTTGGGACTAGTAACACCGTTTGAATGAACGACATACGTTTATTATATTCCGCATTTAGTTATTGTATGTTGTTTAGAGGTGGATGTTTATGTTAGATCGTGACGACCGGACCAGGGTCAGAGGACCCGGACTCGGGGGTGTCATAGGTTGGTATCAAAGCTTTAGGTTATAAACTGTTAGGAATGCAAAACCTAAGCTATAACCTTAGTAGAAACTCAAGTAGAGTATGTAAGTGATGGGTTGAGGAGATCCATCGGGTTTTATGGTGATACTGAAGTTGTTTATTTGAATCACATATGATTGATAGACGTCTTAAACTTCTTAATGTTAACATAAACAGCATATCACGTAAAGCCTAATGTTTTCTTCCTTTCCTCAGGATCATGCCGCCTAGGAGACTACCGCGAAACCAGAGGGAGGAAGGATCCATTAATAATGGCGGAGGGGAAAATATCGACCCTATGCAGAACTTCGTTAACTTATTAACGGAGGCAATGCAGAACAGACCCCAACCAGCAGTAGGGCAGCCAGGACATCACTTGGAAAGCTTCAAAGATTTTAAATTGGTAGGACCGCCAGAGTTTCGGGGAACCTTGGACCCAATCGAAGCCCAAACCTGGATAGAAGAGATGGAGAAAGTGTTTGAGGTCGCACGAGTGGCCGAAGCACAGAAGACGAGTTTTTCCACTTTCATGATGAAGGGCGAAGCTAACTATTGGTGGAAAGCCAATAAGGGACGAGCGGGCGAAGGAGTTATTCCTTGGGATAAATTTAAGAAGCTATTTCTCGAGAATTACTTCTCAGAGAATACGCAGCAGGATATGGAAGTTAAGTTTCTGGAACTGAAACAAGGTAGTATGTCTGTCGCAGAGTACGCGGCAAGATTTAACGAGTTGGCCCGATTCGCTTCACATCAGGTTGACACGGAAGCCAGGAAGGCAAGGAGGTTCGAATTAGGACTGAAACCATGGGTGCAGAAAGCAGTCGCGGTATTGAAGATTAAGACTTACTCTGACCTACTAGAAAGGGCTATCATTGCCGAAGGAGGTAATGAAGCCATTGCTCGATTCAAGCAAGAAAGAAAGACTGGTCAGGAGGGACAGAAAGGGGGAAGCAGCGGAGGCAGCAACCCCAACAAGCGTAAATGGACAGAGAGCCAATCCTCTGGAGGCAACAAGTCCGGGGGGGAGGCCAAGAAAAGTGTAAAGTGCAACAACTGTGGGAAGAATAACTCGGGGGAGTGCATGAAGGGAAAGAACGCTTGTTACCGTTGTGGACAACCGGGGCACATGGCTCCTCAATGTCCGAATAAGCAGAAAGGAGGGTGTTTCTCGTGTGGAGCCCTAGACCATCAAATTAAGGACTGCCCGAAGAGAAAGGGCGACGCAGCTAGCGGCAATCGCAACAACAACAACAACGGACTGAGCATCGGAGGGCCAGCTAGTCAAGCCAATAGACCAACGACACGCACGTTCAACATGACCGTTCAGGATGCGGTGGAGTCTAAGGACGTGGTGTCAGGTATCATCCTAATCTACAATATAGATGCATATGTGTTATTTGATTCGGGTGCTACCTGCTCTTTTGTTTCCGAAGAATTTGCTAAACAGTTAGACTTACCCCGTGAAAGATTAGAACACCCTATGAACATAGAAGTAGCGGACAAGGAAATTATTCCCGTAGAATATATTCATAGGAACTGTTATACCGAATTGCGAGGATTTAAGCTCAGGGTGGATTTGATACAGATTCGTTTGGGGGAGTTCGATGTAATCCTTGGAATGGATTGGTTATCGAATCACGGAGCAATTATCGACTGTAAGAAGAAGTGCGTACACCTTAAGACTTCGAATAAGTCAAAGGTGGTATTTTATGGTAGTAAATCGCCGAGACAATCTCATTGTCTGACGATGATGCAAGCACATAGATTGTTTAGGAAGGGTTGTGTCGGTTATTTGGCTCACGTGGTTGATAGTCGACAAGTCGAGGGTGAACTGGGTCAGATACCTATTGTAAGGGAATTCGCCGATGTCTTCCCAGACGAGATTCTTGGATTGCCACTGGATAGAGAAATTGAGTTTGTTATTGATTTGGCACCGGGGACAGCACCGGTATACAAAGCGTCGTACCGTATGGCACCGGTAGAGATGAAGGAACTGATGGCTCAATTACAAGAGTTATTGGATAAGGGATACATTCGACCGAGCGTATCACCGTGAAGAGCGCCAGTCTTATTCATGAAGAAGAAAGATGGATCGCTCAGACATTGTATCGACTACCGAGAGTTGAACAAGGTCACCATTAAGAACAAGTACCCATTGCCTAGGACCGACGATTTGTTTGATCAGTTGAAGGGGGCGAAGTACTTTTCAAAGATTGACTTGAGGACCGGTTATCATCAACTCAAAGTGAGGCCGGAGGATATTCCAAAGACGGCATTCAGAACTCGGTATGGACACTTTGAGTTTCTGGTAATGTCATTCGGATTGACGAACGCGCCGGCAGCATTTATGGACTTGATGAACAGAGTATTCAAACAGTATTTGGATAAGTTCGTTGTCGTATTCATCGATGACATTCTGGTGTATTCCGAGACGGAGGAAGAACACGCCGAACATCTTCGAATAGTGTTGGAGACATTAAGGAGAGAGAAGCTGTATGCAAAATTCTCCAAGTGTGAGTTTTGGTTGCAGAGAGTGCAGTTTTTGGGGCACATTATCGACAAGAATGGTGTTTCGGTGGATCCAGCAAAGGTAGAAGCGGTTATCAACTGGGAGCAGCCGAAGACGCCAACAGAAATCAGGAGTTTCTTAGGGTTAGCGGGATACTATCGGAGATTCATCCAGGATTTTTCAAAAATAGCATCACCGTTGACCAATCTTACTAGAAAGACAGTTAAGTTCATTTGGACGGAGAAGTGTGAAGAGAGTTTCATAGAGTTGAAGAAGAGGCTTAGTCAAACACCTGTGTTAGCTTTACCAGATAACACAGGAGGGTTCGTAGTGTATAGTGATGCGTCCCACAAGGGTCTTGGCTGTGTACTGATGCAACACGGTAGGGTCATTGCGTACGCTTCACGTAAGCTAAAAGATTATGAGAAGGGTTATCCGACTCATGACCTGGAATTAGCAGCAGTAGTTTTTGCCTTGAAGATTTGGAGGCATTATTTATATGGTGAGAAGTGTGAGATATATACGGACCACAAGAGTCTGAAGTATATCTTCACGCAGAAAGACCTAAACATGAGGAAGCGTCGATGGCTAGAATTGATCAAAGATTATGATTGTGAGATTCTGTACCATCCAGGCAAAGCAAATGTAGTGGCAGATGCCTTGAGCAGAAAAGGCAGAGAGAAGTTATTGAAGTTAACTTTTCAAGAAGAGTTAGTGAAAGATTTCGAACGACTAGATTTGGAGGTTAAGTATCCGATAGAGACCAACGAAAAATTATTTACAGTGACAGCGAGCCCGACTTTATTAGATAAGGTTAAGGAGGCACAAGAGAAGGACGAAGATTGTGATATTATCAAGAAGCGGATTGTTGAGGCTGATGATTTGAAATTCAAGATTGATAGCACTGGACTGCTATGGTTTGAAGGACGAATTTGGGTACCATTAATACCGGAATTAAGAGAAGAAATTTTACAAGAAGCTCATAGTACGAGATACTCGATACACCCAGGAAGCACGAAGATGTACCAAGACTTGCGTCATCACTTTTTGTGGCCAAACATAAAGAGGGAAGTTGCAGAATGCGTAAGTAGGTGTTTAACTTGTCAGAGAGTCAAGGCAGAGCACCAATGACCAAGCGGATTATTACAACCGTTAGAGATTCAAGAATGGAAATGGGAACACATCACGATGGACTTTGTGGTAGGACTTCCGGCAACGCAGAAAGGGCACGACGCCATATGGGTAATTGTAGATCGTCTTACGAAGTCAGCTCACTTTTTTCCGATTAAGATTAAGTATAGTTTGGATCAGCTAGCCAAATTATATGTCAAGGAAATTATCTCGAGACATGGGGTGCCGGTATCTATTGTATCAGATAGAGATCCGCGATTCACGTCGAATTTCTGGAAGAGTCTTCAAGAGAAATTGGGGACACAATTACGAATGAGTACCGCGTATCATCCGCAGACCGATGGGCAAAGCGAAAGAACAATTCAAACACTTGAAGACATGCTCCGAGCTTGTGTGATGGACTTCAAGGGTAGTTGGGAGGATCACCTACCATTAGTAGAATTTGCGTACAATAATAGTTTTCACGCTAGTATCGGAATGCCACCGTACGAGGCACTATATGGGAGAAAATGTCGAACACCGTTGTGTTGGGACGAAGTTGCAGAACGTCGATTGTTGGGACCAGAATTGGTACAGCAGACTGTAAAGATTATCAAGGTGATAAGAGCACGGCTGGTAGCTGCTCCAGATCTCCAGAAGAAGTATGCGGACTTGCATCGCAAGAAGAAAGAATTTGAATTAGGAAGCTATGCTTTTCTGAAAGTATCTCCCTGGAAGGGGAAGATTCATTTTGGGAAGAAGGGCAAGTTAAGCCCTAGGTTCATAGGACCGTTTGAGATTCTGAGGCGAGTCTGTGAAGTGGCGTACGAGGTGGCGTTACCTCCTGAACTTGAGCACATTCACAACGTGTTTCATGTGTCAGTATTACGGCCGTATAAATCAGACTACAAGCACGTTATCTCCTATGAACCAATCCAAGTCGAGAAAGACTTATCATACGAGGAAGTTCCTGTCCAGATACTAGATAGGAAGGAACAGAAGCTGAGGAATAAGATCATTCATTCCGTTAAGATTCTTTGGAGGAATCACGCAGTTGAAGAAGCTACATGGGAGCTAGAAGAGAAAATGAGAGCAAATTATCCGTTTTTATTTAAGTAACCTTATTTTTACAATTCCGAGGACGGAATTTTTATAAGGGGGGAGGGATGTAACGACCATGAATTTTAAACTCCTTATTTATTAAATATGTGATTTAATTTTAACGAGTTAGTTTTGTGAGTTTATTTAAACCTTATGTGGTTATGAGAATTTATGAAATAATTAAGGAAGTCACTAATGGTTTATTTAAATTAGTGGACTAGCCCTGAGACTTTAATATCATAAAATTGATAGGATTATTAACAATTAAATATTCAATTTATTTGAATATAGTGGCAAGATTTGAACCTATTGTAAAATTTTAATTATTATTAATTAATCGATAATGTGTTGTTTAATTATTATTATGAATAAATAATAATTAATGAGCAAGAGAACTGATAATATAATATTATTATATTTACTTGATTTACTGTTATACACAAGCATGCGATACTAAACCTTTACTATATGGTAGCTATCTATATTATACATAATGCAATGTGACATATTAATGTGGTGAATATTATATATATAGACTATATAGTAAGCTTTACTACATTCATGTGAATTGCATGATAACATTTCTGATGTGACTTGAAGGGTGTAAGTAAACATTCATGTATGCCTCATCAACATATAGTAATATCAATAAACATTATTAATTGATAATGATTTCATTAAGTTATTAGGATTATAATAATAACAGTTATGGTAATAAATAATGAGCAATACACAATTATATTATATTTGGTGTTAATAGAAAATGTACATGGATTATATGTATATACACTACTTGATACCTTGTAAGTAAGAAATAACATTGTAGCACCCATTTAATTGTATAACTTAGGTATATACTATTTGTATATATATAGTATACAACTTAGTGTATTAGCAAGTGCTGAGTTTACATTGTCCCATAATAAGAGCCCAACTTCTTCTCACGTGAACAAACAAAGCTAGCTACACTCTACATTTCTCTCTCAAATTCAACAAACATAGCCATAATCATGAGATGGGGAGTGGGATTCATGAGTGGAATCACCAACTCTCACCAACTTCTTCTTATCCATTATACATTCTTGCAATCCTTTGAATTGATTTGAAGGAGAATTGCATTAACTGGTTATTGAATTATCTATATAATGAGCTTCCTCCTTCTCATTTATAATTGTTGTGATATTGGTAAGTAGAACAATTTTATTGAGAGAGTGAGAGATAGCAGCAAGTTTAGTTTTCATTTACAGAGGTATAACTCCATTTCAATTTCTGTAAAATTCTTAATCTTTGATTATTGGAATTAAGCATGTAATTGTTGATAATTGATTTGGGATATGTTGATAAGTGTTATACAAACTTCTTAATATGTTAGAATTGCAATATGTCATGATAGAAACAAATTTCGTAATTGTTTTCTAAGTTGGGTTTGCAGAACTGCCAAAGCAGTTTAGCTTCTGGTCTGGCCGACAGCCTGCGCAGCTGCGCCAGTATTATACTGGCCAGCGGGGCAGCTGCGCCACAACCTACTCTTGGATTGGCCGGACACCAACGCAGCTGCGCCGGGTTTATACCTGGTGCCTGCGCAGCTGCGCAGGTTCCTGTGGCCAGTTTTTGTTTTCTACTTCTGTTAAGCTGCTGTGATATACTAACATGTGATATACCATTGAAACAAGCTTGTGAACATGATTTAAATGTAGATATTAGTATAATAACATGATATAAGTATGTATTCGTTGATGCTAAACGTATATGCCATGACCATATGTTTTAAAAAAGGGAAACTTGTAATTCAAAAGTAAACCTTGTCATGGACGTATCACGTGAACATTCTAATTTTGTAAACACAATAGTGTGGTTTATATTGTCATGAAATGCAAGTCTAAAGTGTGTTCACACACTAGCATACGTGATAGCAAGATTCTAGCGATTTTGAAATAAGAAACTTAAGAACTTTCAAAGTGAACTTGGCTAAGGTTAATATCTTTTAGATTCTGACTATTTGAGAGCATATATATGGTTTATATATGAGTCCTAAGACATACGAGTTATGAGCACAAGGCACTTAACATGTATTATGATACCTTATTGTCTTAGTGTGATTTTTTAACGAAAAGCTTAGAACGTGAAAGATTATATCATCGATCACCATGTGGATTACGTATTGATCATACAAGCATGTACATTAGAGTTTGTTATGTCTATAAGCATAATAACATGGACTTCGTTGAGTTAACGTATAGATTTCACATATGCACGTATTCATAGAAATGAATTTCTAAGGCATGAAATAGGTGGATTAAAGTATACATGTATAGTATACGCATGAGCATGCATGTTATGTTTAACCTTGTTATGTGATAACATGAAGCATGAACTTGTAAAGTATACAAATTACCGACATGAGAGCATATGACTTTAAACTAGGATTAGGTTGAGCATGCTAGGTTTTCAAAAATTATAATCATAAAACATGTATGTTGATTAAATATAAGTAACTTGAAGTATTATGTGTTCAAGTCTATATTGATGCATAGAAACTAGATAATCTAAAGTTATTAAATCTATGACATGATTAGATTGACTTACGTGAATTATGGATAGATTGATATGATAAGCAGATTCTTGTAAGTGTAGACTCGTATTAGTTTACACATGCTAATTGGAATACCGACTTATTAATGTTAGGTTATTTCAGCGAGATTTAATTAAAGCTAGAACTTAATTGTAGCTGGGCAATCAGGCAAGTCTCCGAACTTCACTATTTGGTTGTGCAAGTTCTTTAATTCTTATTTGTACAAGTTCATATCCTTCTCATATTGAATTGAGCAGGTTATTATCGTATTGACAGTTAATTTTTTAAAGCTTGAACTTTATTTCCAAGCATGCTAATAGGTGGTTTAATTACTTAACAATTATTCCACATCGATATTATTGTTATTCTCACTTGGTGAACTTGATTTCGTACAGTCTTGGACTTGTACATTATTTAAAGTTCTATAATTCTTGAACTGCGTCAGATAGAGTCTGAACCCTTGTTCGATCAGACAATTGTATAAAATTTTTATAAAAGCTATCCAAACCAATTGATGGTAAGGATTCTTAGACTGAAAGAACACCCCTTGTATATATAGGTGAGTACCCCAGGTATCTAGTATAAAGATACAAACAGCAGAGTTGAATGTTATGCATATACATAGCGTACGCGAGGCTGATCCCCTCAAGTACTTATTCTGTAGCCAGTAACCAAAGGGTCAATCAGCTATTGATTTCGTTGGAGTTTTATAGTTCAAAAGTCTACTTGACTATCAGTTATTCTAAAAGCACTTATTATTCTTGCTTCCGATATTCATATTGTTGAATTCATTATCAGATATATTCCTTTCATCATGATATATCCTTTATTGTTGTATTTCAACTTGCTGAGCAAACTTGTTGCTCATCCTTGCTATATCATGACTTATATTGCAGTTAAGCCCAAGACTTCAGGAAAGGACAAGGGTAAAGGGAAGATGTAGGATTAGTTTGCAAGGAGCAGACTTTATCTTTATGTTTAATTAATTTACTGTTGTGTGATATGAACCCTATTGACTATTCTAGGGTATGTTTGTATGTTTTGTATTTAAGGTTATCGAATCTTGGGACTAGTAACACCTTTTGAATGAACGACATACGTTTATTATATTCCGCATTTAGTTATTGTATGTTGTTTAGAGGTGGATATTTATGTTAGATCGTGACGACCGGACCAGGGTCAGAGGACCCGGACTCGGGGGTGTCACAGGTTATAGCCTAAGGATTCTCGCTCCTAAGGTTTATAACCTATTACTTTGATACCAACCTGTGACGTCCCCAAATTCAGACACTTATATCTCGAATTCAATGCTTCACGATCTAACTCTAATAACATACTAAAAACTTAAACAACGGAATATTAGAACAGTTTAGATTTTTATAATATAAATATTCTCGTCCCAAGGTCTCGCAACCATGACTAACTTAATAAATAACTTAAATCCAAACATAACTCAATACATAATACTACTCAAGTTTTATTATAGCATAACAATAAACTTCTAGCATAGAGGACTAAAGCTAATCCATAGCTTTGCCCTTTCCCTTATCTTTGCCTGAGGGTCCACATGGCTCTGACTTAACTGAAATGTTTAAGGAAAGCAAGAATGAGCAACAAATTTTCCCAACAAGTAATATAACAAGAAGGGTGAACAAATATAATATAAAATTCATAATCTCATGGGTATAATGGTAAATAATAGCTCAAGAATTAAAAGAACAATGTTGGAAGCAAAGAAGTATCAACTATAACAAATCTGTCCTTCGAATTGAAATAAGAGTCGCTATGGACCGAAAGATTATTATCAGAATTCAAAGGTTTCAATACATTAAAGTTTAAAAAAAGATTAAACACTGAGTAGTCACTATGGACCAAGAACTATTGCTAGAATTAATAGTATTACACTGACAATTCAATATAAACAAGTATAATAGGTGATCAACATGAAGTGCCCTACGTTATGCATAACATTTAAACATGTTGTTCACGCATGTGTTGGTCTCCCAACATTGTATATATATCCCCTTTTATGAGGGTTGCTCATCTCAGCAGATTTACAAGATTCTGCACCAAAGCAATTGGTTCGGATCGCTTTTTAACACATGATATTAGTCTAGCCGAATCAAATGGCTTAGACAACTTTCACAATGCATTTTAGAGCAATTTATAAGCTCAATGCTTACGTAATGATTCAATAATATAATTTTAATCAAATTTCATAATATTAATAAAGATTTGTACGAGTACAGATATTTGCTCAATATAGATATGATTAATATAACAATAATTCAAAACTTGCACAATATCTAAAGGTGTGTAAGTTGGGGAACTTACCTTTCACGTAGTTTACAGTTGTAAAGCTTAACGTCACTTCAACGTCCTATTGTATAATGTTGATCGATTTTGCAATCAATAAAACACACGCAAGTATACGCGGTCCACAAGTAATATAATGATTCGATGAGTGTCGAACCCACGAGGAACTATTGCTAATATTTACCAAGTACCGACTCTATATCGCTTAAGTCTTATTTAAACAGTTAAATAGAAGATATGTAATTAATCTAGTTAATTCTCATTATCAAAGCAAGTAAATGGATAACGATTGGTGTCTAAGGCGCTACAAGCTAAGATCATAACTACACCCCCCCTCCCCCAACACTAGCATATTTTGAAACACTTGGTGTGCCATATTATATTAAACATCCTAACTCTCCATTTAGTCTTAGTGGTCACGACAGATTATCGACCGAGAACTCACAAGTGCTCATACGCCTCTTTTGAGGTTTGTATAAACCTATCCTCTCTAGATCTACCCGAAAGGGAATAGAATAGAAAAAAACATCCTAGCTAGATAATCTGACACATTCCTATTGGAATTAATCATAGACAAGGAATTAAAGCTTAGGTTCTCAAGTAGGTCACACATGGCGCACAGGTATATCCTATCCTACAAACAAATTACGCAGTCTACGATTGCAGACAAATCATAAACACATGCCAAATATTCAAGGTATAAATCTACAATCCATTTCCCAATTTCTTATAGATTACAAAGTTAATCACTAATTCCTTGGCAATTAATCAGTTAAGCACAAATATATTAGACCAATCCATATGGTGCCAACCAAGGAGATAAGAAACTCAATTCAATATAACAAAGGGTACCATTATAATCTTAAAGCCAATAATTAGTTCATAGCTTTTAAACTGAACATCAGTAGCAATATATACAACACTTATAGATTACCAAATCAAAGGAAATAAATAGAGAAGAATAAACTTTGTCAAGCCTTCTTTAATCTCCAAGAATTCCAATCAATTCATGTTTTCCAATCCATGTTGCTAAGTGCTCTTGAGCTCCATGAAATCCCAATCCTCTCCCTACTCTATTTTGTTATCAAAAGCTATATACAAAGAACTATAGGGAAAATAAACTAAGTTATGGGCTAAGGAGATGGTCTCTTGTGAGAGATAGTGAGAGATAATCATAGATGGGTAGGCTAGAATGATATAAATGTTTTTCTCCTTCACTCTAGGTCATTTCCACTTGTTTCTGTCTGAAAATAAGAGGTGGCGCTGCGGCGTCAAGATTAAACCTTGGATAGGAGCTGCAACGCCTGGTCAAGGGAACTGGGTCAATAAGTGGGCGTTACGGAGCCAGATTGTGAAGGATTTGGGGCACTGCAGTGCGACAGCTGGCTGAGCTGGAATCAAAGGGGCGCTGCGGCGCCAGAATATAACTGGGAATCAGCGTTGCTTTGCCAATGCTATAAAATTGCCCTTTTTTCCCCTGAAAGCTGGAAATGACCTGAAAGCCCCTGCAAAACATATATTAAGCAAAATAAAAAAATATATAAAAGTAATATACAATATTAAGAACATGCAACTTCTTAAGTATAAAAGTAGTCAATTCGCAGGTATAAATCTCACTCATAAAATAATATGAAAGTTGGAGATTTGCAACTTGTTCTTGTAATCGCTCAAGTATTTCTTCTGAAATTGGTTATGTCGTCCTCTCACAAGACCATTGATAGTTATGCTAATCTATATCTGAAAGAAAATAAAAAAATAAAGTAAAAAACAGATAATATACAAATGTAAACATTCAAATTAAGATAAAATTGATTTAAATCAATATTAGACAAAATTAGAAGAAATAGTTCCCCGACAACGGCGCCAAAAACTTGTTGATCAATTTCGCAATCAATAAAACACGCGCAAATATACGTAGTCCACAAGTAATATATTGATAAGGTGAGTGTCGAACCCACGAGGAACTATTGCTAATATTTACCAAGTACCGACTCTATATCGCTTAAGTCTTATTTAAAAATTTAAATAGAAGATATGTAATTAATCTAGGTAATTCTAATTATCAAAGCAAGTAAATGGATAACGACTGGTATCTAAGGCGCTATAAGCTAAGATCATAACTTCTCCCCCCCCCCCCCCCCCCCCCACATTATTAATTTTCCAAAAACTTAGCTTTCCATGTTTCGTTAAACATCCTAACTCTCCCTTTGGTCTTAGTGGTCACGACGTATTATCGACCGAGAACTCACAAATGCTCATATGCCTCTTCTAAGGTTTGTATAAACATATCCTCTCTAGATCTACCCGACAGGGAATAGAATAGAAAAAAAACATTCTAGCTAGATAATCCGACACATTCCTATGCGAATTAATCATAGACAAGGAATTAAAGCTTAGGTTTTCAAGTAGGTCACACATGGCGCACATGTATATTCCTATCCTGCAAACAAATTACGTAGTCTACAACTGCAGACAAATCATAAACACATGCCAAATATTCAAGGTATAAATCTACAATCCATTTCCCAATTTCTTATAGATTACCTAGTTAATCACTAATTCCTTAGCAATTAATCAGTTAAGAACAAATATATTAGACCAATCCATATGGTGCCAACCAAAGAGATAAGAAACTCAATTCAAGATAACAAAGGGTTCCATTATAATCTTAGAGAAAATAATTAGTTCATAGCTTTTAAACTGAACATCAGTAGCAATATATACAACACTTATAGATTACCAAATCAAAGAAAATAAATAGAGCAGAATAAACTTTGTCAAGCCTTCTTTAATCTCCAAGAATTCTAATCAATTCATGCTTTCCGATCAATGTTGCTAAGTGCTCTTGAGCTCCATGAAATCCTAATCCTCTCTCTACTCTATGTTGTTATCAAAAGCAATATACAAAGAACTAAAGGGAAAATAAACAAAGTTATGGGCTAAGGAGATGGTCTTTTGTGAGAGAGAGTGAGAGATAGTCTGAGATGGGGAGGCTAGAATGATATAAATGATTTTCTCCTTCGCTCTAGGTCATTTCCACTTGTTTTATGTCTGAAAACAGTAGGTGGCGATGTGGTGTTAAGATTAAACCTTGGACAGGCGATGCAGCGCCTGGTCAAGGGAACTGGGTCAATAAGTGGTCGTTACGGTGCCAGATTGTGAAGGATTTGGGGTGCTGCAGTGCGGCAGCTGGCTGAGCTGGCATCGAAGGGGCGCTGCGGCGCCAGAATATAATTAGGAACCAGCGCTGCTTTACCAGTGCTATAAAATTATCATTTTAGCCCCTGAAATCTGGAAATGACCTGAAAGCCCCTGCAAAACATATATTAAGCAAAATAAAAAAAATATAAAAGTAATATACAATATTAAGAACATGCAACTTCTTAAGTATAAAAGTAGTCAATTCGCGGGTATAAATCTCACTCATAAAATAATATAAAAGTTGGAGATTTGCAACTTGTTCTTGCAATCGCTCAAGTATTTATTCTGAAATTGGTTATGTCGTCCTCTCACAAGACCATTGATAGTTATGCTTATCTATATCTGAAAGAACTTAAAATAATAAAGCAAAAACAGATAAAATACAAATGTACACATTAAAATTAAGATAAAATTGATTTAAATCAATATTAGACAAAAATAGAAGAAATAGTTCCCCGACAACGGCGCCAAAAACTTGTTGATCAATTTCGCAATCAATAAAACACGCTCAAGTATACGTAGTCCACAAGTAATATATTGATAAGATGAGTGTCGAACCCACGAGGAACTATTGCTAATATTTACCAAGTACCGACTCTATATCGCTTAAGTCTTACTTAAACATTTAAATAGAAGATATGTAATTAATCTAGGTAATTCTAATTATCAAAGAAAGTAAATGGATAACGACTGGTATCTAAGGCGCTATAAGCTAAGATCATAACTTCCCCCCCCCCCCCCCACACATTAGTAATTTGCCAAAAACTTAGCTTTCCATGTTTCGTTAAACATCCTAACTCTCCCTTTGGTCTTAGTGGTCACGACGTATTATCGACCGAGAACTCACAAATGCTCATATGCCTCTTCTAAGGTTTGTATAAACATATCCTCTCTAGATCTACCCGAAAGGAAATGGAATAGAAAAAAACACTCTAGCTAGATAATCCGACACATTCCTATGCGAATTAATCATAGACAAGGAATTAAAGCTTAGGTTCTCAAGTAGGTCACACATAGCGCACATGTATATTCATATCCTGCAAACAAATTACGCAGTCTACAATTGCAGATAAATCATAAACACATGCCAAATATTCAAGGTATAAATCTACAATCCATTTCCCAATTTCTTATAGATTACCTAGTTAATCACTAATTCCTTAGCAATTAATCAGTTAAGAACAAATATATTAGACCAATCCATATGGTGCCAACCAAAGAGATAAAAAACTCAATTCAAGATAACAAAGGGTTCCATTATAATCTTAGAGCCAATAATTAGTTCATAGCTTTTAAACTTAACATCAGTAAAAATATATATAACACTTATAGATTACAAAATCAAACAAAATAAATAGAGAAGAATAAACTTTGTCAAGCCCTCTTCAATCTACAAGAATTCCAATCAATTCATGATTTCCAATCCATGTTGCTAAGTGCTCTTGAGCTCCATAAAATCCCAATCCTCTCCCTACTCTATGTTGTTATCAAAAGCCATATACAAAGAACTAAAGGGAAAATAAACTAAGTTATGAGCTAAGGAGATGGTCTCTTATGAGAGAGTGTGAGAGATAATCAAAGATAGGGAGACAAGAACGCATATATATATATGCTTTTCTCCTTCCCTCTAGGTCATTTACACTTGTTTCTGTCTAAAAACAAGAGGTGGCACTGTGGCGCCAAGATTAAACCTTGGACAGGCACTACAACGGCTGGTCAAGGGCACTGGGTCAATAAGTGGGCGCTGCGGCGCCAGATTATGAAGGATTTGGGGCGCTGGGGCGCTACAGCGCGGCAGCTGACTGAGCTGGCATCCAAGGGGCACTGCTGCCTCAGAATAGAACTGGGAACCAGCGCTGCAACACCAGTGCTATAAAATTTCCCTTTTTTCCCCTGAAAGCTGGAAATGACCTGAAAGCCCCTGCAAAACATATATTAAGCAAAATAATAACAAAATAATATAAAAGCAATATAAAATAATTAGAACATGCAGCTTCTAAAGTATAAAAGTAGTCGATTCGCTGGTATAAATCCCACTCATTATATCATAGTTATGTATATATACACATTCATTAGTTACACAAGCTTGCTATATAAATTAACCATCCTACACATATATATAGCACATGCCCAAGCACATATGATAAATACAAACTGTATCTTTATTATACAATCAGGCCATATATTAGCACACTATCAAACCACGTAGTTTTGAAATCAACATTGCCTTTACTTTTTGAAAAATTTATTTTAAAAACCTTTTACAACTATTGAAGTCTTAATGTTATACAACCACTACACAATTGACCACTTAAAACATCAATTAAACTTTGTTTTAGAACTTAGGATATTAATGTAAACATGTTGCCAGGTTCAAATCGCAGTTTAAACAGTCAGACAACATTGCCTTGCGGCGCAGCTGTGCTGCAGTTTGGCCTGGGAGTAGCGCAGCTGCGCAGCTCCCTGACCAAACTAGAGTTGTTTTGAAGTTTCCTGATTTCCATCTCAATTTTAGGATGCATGGATATTAACATATAATCATAGACATATTTTAAGAGGTCTTAGGCTAGGTTTGGCGTCTCATAGGGTCATTCAAGTTACTTTCCCATATTATGGTTTTATTTATAATTTCTAGTAATTCAAGGCTAAGTGAGTTCATGTAACAAGAGACTAACTATGTTATCATTAAACCACAAAACGATGTTAAACAACCTTTAATACGCATGCTCACATATATTCAACTTACTTACATGTAGTTAGTATCGTTCATCACTTGAAAACTCATTTAAAATCATGATTGAGTAACTTATATTGTGTCTAACTAAGTGAGTGCACATATACGTCATGTTTAGTGACAGAAAGAGTACTAGCATGCAATCTTATAAGTTCAGAATGTAAGTATTACAATGCTCATGGATATTAGTTTGCAAAACGCCCAAGTTCGCCTTTAAAAGTCATTCTAAACCAAGCTAAAGCAACTTAGTACATGCAAGGCAACTTTGAATCATATTTTATACATAACTAAGCCATATACACATGCTAACAAGGTCAGAACTTAAAGTACACATGTTTGTTCAAGTTTGTTTTTAAAGTTTCAAATTTTCTTTAGAAAATATACATTATTCAACTCATGATATGCAAAGGGACTCTAGACCACTTGTCAGACAAATTTTCATGCATAACTAGGTCAAACTAACTTGCTAGAGGTATCACATTATATCAAAAAGTCACTATCAAATTGTGGTGCTCGGCGCAGCTACGCATTTTTGAACTGCAGAAGGGGTGCAGCTGCGCCCTTCTTGGACAGAATCAGGAATGCTTCTGCTTTGGCAAAACCTAGAAGCAAAACACAAATTCCTTCAATGCAACATGCTCAGGCCAACCACATTGATTCCATACATACATATAAACTCAGTTAACACAATGATATCCAATTCAACTTTAGTTAACAAGTAATTTCATGATTTCCTAAGAATTTATCAAACTTGAAATTCAAAACATACTTAATATTAATGCTACCTCTTGAAGCTGTGATGTTGATTTCTTTACTCAAGTTCAGATTGCTCACTCAATTTGCAACTCACTCTCTACATTGAACTTATCAGAAATTCTAGCAACCTTGAAGAATGAAGGGAGGCTGCTATTTGTAACAGAGCTTTTGTCCAATGGCTGGGTTTTGTCGAATGTGTTAAACCACAGGAGGAAGAAGAAGATGATGGTTCAAAAGAAGTTGGTGAAAAGCTTGTACTACGCTCCTATTCAGGCCACTCCACCAGCCATGATCACCAATCATTAAGCTTAGGAAATGTAGAGGATAGGCCATTGGCCTATACACGACTAATTGAATAGAATGAGACAAACAATATGGGACAAGCTATTTAGCTTATTGCATTAGCAAAAAGGCTACTAATATACTAAGTTATTTCCTTTTGGGCTCACAAGTGCAATTTTAATGAGTTAATATTATTACCTTGTGATAAGTTAGGGGCACATATACACATAATCATATAATCCATGTACATTGGGTTAGTCCAAATAATATTTGAAATGGGGTTAGAATATAATTTAGTTGAGTACTAACAACCCATTATTTTTCATAAAACTTATTATCTCAATTACACCCAAATATTATAATGACAATTAATATCAAATATTTATTTTCAAAAAATTATATTTCTTCCATAATTCTCAAAAACACATTAAATTAATTCACTGTGAATCTTTATGCCACTCAAGGCTCCTTTATACAACTTAGTAAATTACATGATTCAAGCATACTTTAATCATATAGTCTTATATATACATTATATTATTATTCTTGATATCCCACATTATATCTTATGCATGAAGCAACATTATTGCATTATTTATTTATATTCTCAGCACATCAGAAGCAACAAAAAGATTTTTCAAAGATTGCTCACTGGCGTAGTTGCGCTGGTTTATACTGCAGAAGTGGCGCATCTGCGCCACTCCGGGACAGTCCCAAACCAGGCCTTGTTCCTGCAGAATCCAAACCATACAACTTATGCAATTAAACATAATAATTACTTAAATGAAATATTAATAATTACTCCATCCCCTTATTAAATCATTCCTTCATTTATTTAATTAAACAATTACTTATTCCATCATCATGCCACGCTGGGTGTAACAGATGAGATTTTTGATGATTTTTTTTTTTTTTTTGTGATTCTTAGGACAGAATTCTTTTAAGGAGGGAAGATTGTAATGAAAGAGAATTTTATATTAATTTCTAATATTTATTGAATTAAATAAATATTTTAATTGATTTATTTATTGAGCTAAATAAATAAGTTATGTGGTTGTTGTAGAGTAATTTAATTAAGTGTAATATATTAATTAAATAAATATTTAATATTTAATTTAATTAAATGTATAAGGATTTTATGGTATGATTCTAATTTAATTGAGATAATTAAATTAGATGAAGTTATGTGGTAATTGTTACCTAAAATCATAATTAACGAGTAATTATAATTGTTATGTGGTAATTTTTATGTGAATAATTGATGTTTGCTTTAATTAATTAAATTAGCATGTTAAAATTTAATTAATTAAAATGCAACATTTAAAACATGTGTTAAATGATTTATTAAAAGTAATTAAAAAGGGGTTTTAAATTAGTTTTGCCAAACAAGGCCCTTGTATCTCTTTTAACCCTGTTTTACCAAACATGGCCTTATCTATTAAAAAGCTAGTTTTGAAAATAAACTGTTTTTGTCAAACAAAGCCTTATGGCTCTTAAAATTAAAAAATTATAACTCATGTATTAATTATAAATATTATATTTATTAAGGGTTATTTAGTAGTTGTCAATTATAGATATATTATAAATTTTATATGTATAATATATCAATATACGTTAGTCAAAACAAAGAGTTAGACAAAGAGGAAAACAAAGAAAAGAATACAGAGGAAGTTAGAGAGAAGAAGAAGAAGAAGAAGAAGAGAAAGGAAAAGCTTGAGAAGGCTAGAGGAATCCATATTCATCTTCTTCTTCTGCCCGAATCAAAAAGGGTATAACTCTAATCCTATTGTTATTTTATGTTCTTCCATGTTTTTCATAAAAAGAACTTCTTTGTAAAAATATTTTCATGAAAATTACTTGGTTATGATTTATATATGTTAGGTATATATATATATATATATATATATATATATATATATGATTCATATAGTTGTCTAAGTGATTAAATTCATGTAAATATGATGAACATGAAGAAATCGTGTTTCTATCAATTTATAGTGAACTATCTTTGAAAATAGTCTTTTAAATTATCAAAATTGGTGTTGATTGTTAATTGTTGTTTAAATTGATCATAGATTATAATAATATGTTAAGAAATAAAGTTAATACAATTTAAATTACGTGATTTGATTTAAAAACAAACTCGCGGTATCAATTTTCGTCAAGATCACTTAACAATGGTGTTTTCTTCAAAATCATGAAAATTTGTGTTTTGATTATGTGTTGTAGAGTTTATGTATGTTAAAATCATGTTACAAGTTTAAGATTTTGTTTTATAAAGTATTATATGAATTATAATAATTAAAATCAGACTTTGGTGCAAAGAAATATGCCAAATTGGCTTATTTCTCTGCACAATCTCGAGCTGGGGAAGCCCACCCATTGGGGGACCCACCCTAGAAGGGCATTATGCTTAGGAAACCCCGCCCCAGCTGGGCTAGTGGCTGTCCAGAGAAATTTTTTATGCTTCGTGTAGCTTTTGTTCGGTACATGTTTAACTAACTTAATGTGATGACATGTTAAGTGTATTAAACAATAAGATAACATGTTTTTGATATGTTTAAGATAAATTGAGGTCTTATATTAATATGTTAAGTGTGTACTTGGATATTAGTAGCGCACGATAAACATGTTGTGAGTTTAGACTCACATATGTAGATAGTTAGCGACTTAAGTTGTAAACCGCGTTGTTAAGTTGAACGTAAGTAAGAATTTCAACGGTTAAACGTAATGGTTATGAACTAATTGATGTTATAAACATCATGGAATATGTAGGGTATTTGTGGAAGTGAATTGTATTCTAAAGTGTAGTTTGCGCTTGAGGCAAGTTCTCTAATCCTTACTCTTTATATTGTATAAGTACCTAAACCTTTCTTTTACAATATGCAAGCTTGTTTTCGATTCTTAACTTGTTAATTTTTGTGTTGCGACCGTACAAACATGACTACAAACATGTAATAGAATACGAGCCTTTACAGTCTGATAAAGACTTAATTTATGAAGAGGTTCCTGTTCAAATAGTCGATAGGAAAGAACAAGTTCTTAGAAACAAAGTGATACCTTCTGTTAAGGTAATCTGGAGGAACCACAGTGCTGAAGAAGCTACGTGGGAACTCGAAAATGTTATGATGAAAACATATCCCTAATTATTTGCTTAATTATTTATGTAAATTCTTGTACACCGATTCTGGGGACAAAATCTTTTTAAGGGGGGAAAATGTAACAGATGAGATTTTTGATAAGATTTTTTTTATGTGTTGTGATTCTGGGGACAGAATCCTTTTAAGGAGGGAAGATTGTAACGAATGAGAATTTTATATTATTTTTTAATATTTATTGAAATAAATAAATTTTTTAATTGATTTCTTTATTGAGCTAAATAAATAAGTTATGTGATTGTTGTAGAGTATTTTAATTAAGTGTAATATATTAGTTAAATGAATATTTAACATGTAATTTAATTAAATGTATAAGGATTTTATAATATGATTCTAATTTAATTGAGATAATTAAATTAGATGAAGTTATGTGGTAATTGTTATATGAAATCATAATTATCGAGTAATTATAATTGTTATGTGGTAATTTTTATGTGAATAATTGATATTAGCTTTAATTAATTAAATTAGCATGTTAAGATTTAATTAATTAAAATGCAATATTTAAAATATGTGTTAAAGGATTTATTAAAAGTAATTAAAAAGGGGTTTTAAATTAGTTTTGCCAAACAAGGCCCTTGCATCTCTTTTAACCCTGTTTTACCAAACATGGCCTTATCTATTAAAAAGCTAGTTTTCAAAATAAACTATTTTTGCCAAACAAAGCCTTATGACTTTTAAAATTCAAAAATTATAACTCATATATTAATTATAATTATTATATTTTTTAAGGGTTATTTAGTAGCTGTCAGTTATAGATATATTATATCTATAATATATCAATATACGTTAGTCAAAACAAAGAGTTAGACAAAGAGGAAAACAAAGAAAAGAATACAGAGGGAGTTAGAGAGAAGAAGAAGAAGAGGAAGGAAAAGCTTGAGAAGGCTAGAAAAATCTATATTCATCTTCTTCTTCCACACAAATCAAAAAGGGTATAACTCTAATCATATTGTTATTTTATGTTCTTCCATGTTTTTCATAAAAAGAATTTTTCTATAAAAATATTTTCATAAAAATTACTTGGTTATGATTTATATATGTTATGTATATATATATATATATATATATATGCTTATATATGATGCATATAGTTGTCTAAGTGATTAAATTCATGTAAATATGATAAACATGAAGAAATTATGTTTATATCAATTTATAGTGAACTAGCTTTGAAAATAGTCTTTTAAATTATCAAAATTGGTGTTGATTGTTAATTGTTGTTTAAATTGATCATAGATTATAATAATATGTTAAGAAATAAAGTTAATACAATTTCAATTACGTGATTTGTTTTAAAAACAAACTTACAGTATTAATTTTCGTCAAGAACACTTAACAATGGTGTTTTCTTCAAAATCATGAAAAATTATGTTTTGATTATGTGTTGTAGAGTTTATGTATGTAAAAATCATGTTAGAAGTTTAAGATTTTGTTTTCATAAAGTATTATATGAATTATGATAATTAAAATCGAACTTTGGTGCAAAGAAATAAGCCAAATTGACTTATTTCTCTGCACAATCGCGAGCTGGGGAAGCCCACCAGTGGTGGGACCCGCCCCAGCGGGGCATTATGCCTAGGGAACCCCGCCATAGCTTGGCTAGTGGCTGTCCGGAGAAAATTTTTATGTTTCGTGTAGTTTTTCTTCGGTAGATGTTTAACTAACTTAATGTGATGACATGTTACGTCTATTAAACAATAAGATAACATATTTTTGATATGTTTAAGATAAATTGAGGTCTTATATTAATATGTTAAGTGTGTACTTGGATATTATTAGCGCACGATATACATGTTGTTAGTTTAGACTCACGCATGTGGATAGTTAGCGACTTAAGTTGTAAACCACGATGTTAAGTTGAACGTAAGTAAGAATTTCAACAGTTAAACGTAATGGTTATGAACTAATTGATGTTATAAACATCACAGAATATGTAGGGTAATTGTGGAAGTGAATTGTATTGTAAACTGTAGCTTGCGCTTGAGGCAAGTTCTCTAATCCTTACTCTTTATATTGTATAAGTTCCTAAACCTTTCTTTTATATGATACAAGCTTGTTTTCGATTCTTAACTTGTTAATTATTGTACAAGTTATTTTGTATCCTAATATTCATAATGAACCAGTGTTGAAGTTATTGTTGAAGTAATGCGATCTTGACTAATTTGTTCAAGTAAGATCTACTTAATCTTTCAAATTCTTTAAGTTATTTCTAAAGCATGCCTAGTTGTTATGAAGTCTATTGTTATGACTTATATTTGGTTCATAATTTTTATATTATCGAACTGTTAAATTATTGTGAGTCGATTCAACTACTCCTTAGTTGATGATAGTTGAAACTCTAAATTTTCTTTTAGCTATCCAAACGAAACTTTCTTTAGTGCAGACTTGTATCAAATACTGAGATGAACAACCCTATTTATTAGGAGAGGTTACTATGCGAAAGAGTTAAATGTTTGTGCACACTACATTGTACGAACGGCTATTCCCCCTAAGTACGAGTTGAGAGTCCATAGTCTAAATTATTGTTAAAAGTTTTATATGAAAATGTTTATAACCTAGGATAAAGTTCAAGGTCTTATGACCCTCAGATGATTTCAATATTTGAAATTTTAAATGATGATGAAAGGATTATTATTCAATTCTTTATTCTTTATGGAAGAAAAGTTATTCAAATCTATTAAAACTATTCAGTTTATGTCACTATTATTTTTGTATTTCCAAGTGAGCTTTTGGTTGCTCGATCTTGCATATTAATAATCCCTTGCAGCTATAGTCGAGAACGTTGACGTACCGTCAACGAGTAAAGGGAAAGGCAAGATGAACAAGTGAAGACTTGTTGTGTTTTGTTTATGATATGTAATAAGACTTGATTATGTTAAGTTATTTTTCACATTGATTGTTTATGTTAAGGTTAGATAAACCCTGGGATTATTTTGGATAAAGTTGTAATCCTTTTTATAAGAAAGATTTTTATTTATTTATAAGGTTGTAATTTATTTTGCATTCCTTATTATTGGGTAGATGTATATTTTATTTAGATAGTGAACACCAAATCGTGTGGAAACGAAGTACCCGGATTTGGGGGTGTGACAGGTTGGTATCAATTTATGTTATGAACCTTAGGTGGGGGAAAAACCTTAGGTAGTAGCCTTATAGGAAGATCGAAAAGATAGATGATAGTTAAAGATAATAAATTACCTTATGTGCTATGTGTTTACGTATAAGTATTCGAAGAGTGTCGATGACTTGATATCACGTAATAATTAAACTTTAAAATTTTGTTGTCAGGATGACGAACGTTGGAGAGTCCAATCAGGCTAGGGAGGAGTTACCCCATATGCCTAGAGACGAGGTGCCCGAGACATCCATGTTGTCTGGGAGCAGTTGGTTTAGAGAGAGCCATCTCTATTAATCACCATAGCTGGTCAGGAGCATGAACCGATATCTAACTGAGATAATGAGGATGAGGATGAGTCAGAGGAGGAAGATCCTGAAGAGGAATTCCCACCTCACTCTACTAGTGCTGATATGTACGAGGAGATCTACAATCGCAATGTAGAGCTACATGGTCAAGTCGGAGACCTTAAAGTAACCATACAGCAGCTAGACGAGACGATTGAAGAGCTAGACATTGAGGTTGGAAATGTGAAGTGGGATCTAATCCATGTGGAGAGTGAAAGAGACGATGCACTGGCTGAACTAGCAAAGCTGAAGAGCGACATCCAGGAGGAGTCATCAAAGCGCGCCAGAGCGGAGGAAACAAGCTTGAGGGCTACTCAACGTTCCGACCAAGCTAAAGACGAGGCTCAAGCAAAGAAGACCAAGCTGAGGGAGACGGAATATGCTTTCCATACGGCTATAGAGAGGGCCCAAGATCGTGTCTTCTATTACCCAACTCAGTTTCAAGGTTTACCATGGTACATGGTGGATCGCAGAAAAACATTCCGGGTGATGGAGGAAGAACGTAGAGGGGCTGTGCGACGTCCTAACATGCCTGGATGGAAGAGTCTTTATTTATGTGTTTTGTTATGTATTAAACAAATGTAAATCCCAGAATTTGAGATAACAATGGGATAAGGTGATAATGTAATCCTGTAAGTTGTTTAGTTCAGGAAAGATGAAGTAAATAGCAGAAATGCTATCTATTCCATGTTTTTTTAGACTATGAATGAATAAAGAAGTTATTTGATGTGCTATGTGCTCAAGTGTGGATTATTTATATATTTAAATATAAACTTGAATATTTAAGAAATGAATAAATGATCTAATAAGAATATTTCTTAACAGAAAGATGCCTCCTAGAAGAAGACCTACACGTCAAAACCCCGAGGGTTCGACGAACAACAACAACAACAATAATGATGGGCCGAATCCCAATTCGGTTAAACAGTTGGTGAACCTGCTGATGGGAGCACTTGCGAATCATCCGCAGGTGCAGGGTATCACGTTTAAGGAATTTAAGGCAGTAGGACCGCCGTAGTTTCAGGGATCGATAAACCCGATAGATACCCAGACGTGGGTAATGGAAACGAAAAAGGTCTTCGATGTAGCTAGAGTTAGCGAGGACCAGAAGATGGCTTTTGCAACCTTCATGTTGAAGTCGGATGTTAGCTTCTGGTGGCAGGCCAACAAGAATAGAGAGGGGGAAGGAGCGATAGCGTGGGAACATTTTAAGGAAATGTTCTTTGAAATGCACTTCCCCGTTATCTCATAGGACCAGATAAACAGTGAGGAATGACGGTGTCAAAATACCCCTCAAAATTTAACGAGCTGGCCAAGTTCGCTACATACCAGGTTAGTACTGACGCTAAGAAGGCGAGAAGTTTTGAGCGGGGACTTAAGCCCTGACTCTACAATAAGGTTTCCATATTCCAGCTGAATATATTTGTAGCTATGGTGGAAAAGGCCATCCTCGCTGAAGGTAGAAGCGACGCGATGACCAAATTCAATCAAGACCAAAAGAAAAAGAAGAATGAGACAGAAACCAAGGCTGGTGGTAGTGGGGCTATCAACCAGAAAAGGAAATGGAACGACAACACCTCTGCTGGGAGTCAACAGGAAAACCAACAGAAGAGAAAGATCGAAGCATGTGTGACATGCAGGAGGAATCACACTGGAGTGTACCTGAGGGGGAAGCGAGTATGCTTCAACTGTGGTCAGGAAGGCCACATTGCGCTGAATTGCCCGAACGCGAAGAAGGGAGCTTGCTCCACATATGGATCTATGGATCACATGGCCCAAAGTTGCCCTAAGAAGCCAGCTGGAGGGTCGGCAGGAGGGAGAGAAAATGGCAGCGGCAACACTTTGGATATCGCCAGACCATTGCAGACGATCCAACCCACTGCCCAAACATTCAACATGATGGTGCAGGATGTTGTGCAGTCAAAAGATGTGGTGTTAGGTATTATTCTGGCCAATAGTATAAATGCATATGTATTATTTGATTCGGGTGCTACTTGCTCATTCATATCTGATGATTTTGCTAAGACCCTAGACTTACCTAAAGAGGAATTAGTTTACCCTTGGAATATAGAGATTGCAAATAGGGAGGTTATTCCTGTTAGGTTTGTGTACAAGAATTATAGATTAGACATTAAGGGTCAGGAATTGAGGGTAGATTTGATTCCAATAAAACTCGGGGAATTCGATGTGATACTGGGAATGGATTGGTTGTTCAACCATGGGGTGATAATCAACTGTCAGAAGAAGTCGGTAAACCTTACGACTCCACCGAAGTTAGTGTTCTATGGTAGCAATCGCCTAGACAAACGAGTTATCTAATGGTTATTTAAACCAATAAACTTTTGACGCAAGGCTGTGTAGGGTATTTATCCTACATAGTAGATACTCGTACGGAGTGCCCGAAGATAGAAGAGATATCAGTGGTTAGGAAGTTTGTGGACGTATTTTTGAGCGATCTATCAGGACTTCTGCCAGATAGAGAGATAGAGTTTGTAATCAACTTAGCACCGGGAACTGCTCTGATTTTGAAAGCTCCGTACAGAATGGCTCTAGTCGAGATAAAGGAGTTGATGGTTCAACTACAGGAATTGCTGGAAAAGAAGTATATTCAGCGGAGCGTTTCACCGTGGGGAGCGCTAATTTTATTCATGAAGAAGAATGATGGATCGATGCTGCTTTGCATTGATTATAGGGAGTTGAACAAAGTTACAATCAAGAATAGGTATCCTTTACCTAGGATCGATGACTTGTTCGATCAACTGAAGGGTGCTAAATACTTCTCGAAAATTGATTGGAGAAGTGGGTATCATCAGTTGAAGGTAAGGAGAGAAGATATACCGAAGACGACTATTAGGACTCGATATGGACATTACGAGTTCTTAGTGATGTCATTTGGTCTAATGAATGCACCCGATGCATTTATGGACTTAATGAATAGGGTGTTTATACCATTCCTAGACAAGTTCGTAGTAGTGTTCATAGATGACATCCTGGTCTTATCCAAAACCAAGGAGGAACACACCGAACATTTGAGACTAATGTTAGAATCGCTGAGATGGGAGAAGCTATACGCAAAATTCTTGAAATGCAAATTCTGGTTAGAACGTGTGTAATTTCTTGGCCACATGATTGACAAGGATGGGATTTCGATAGATCCATCGAAGTTGAAGTTGTGATGAATTGGGATCAGCCGAAGACGCCGTCTGAAGTTAGGAGTTTCTTAGGATTGGCTGGCTATTACAGAAGATTTATCCAAGACTTTGCTAGAATCGCAACTCCGTTGACGAGTTTGACTCATAAAATAGTTAAGTTTGTTTGGACAAAAAAGTGAGGAAGGTTTTCAGGAATTGAAGAAAAGTTGAGTACTGCACCTATGTTGTCATTGCCGGACAGTACAGGAAATTTTGTAGTATATAGCGATGCGTTACATAAGGGATTAGGCTATGTACTGATGCAGAGTGGAAAGGTCATTGCCTATGCATCACGTCAGCTGCAGGAGTACGAGAAATGGTATCCGACCCATGACTTAGAATTGGCGGCAGTAGTGTTTGCTCTAAGAATTTGGAGACACTACTTATATAGAGAAAGGTGTGGGATATACACAGATCACAAGAGTCTGAAGTACATCTTCACCCAGAAGGATTTGAACATGTGCTAGAGGAGATGGTTGGAACTGATCAAGGACTACGACTGCGAAATACATTACCATCCGGGTAAAGCTAACGTCGTCGCCGACGCTTTAAGCAGGAAGGGTCGGGAGAAGTTGAATATGTTAATTGATCAGGATCAGTTGATAGAAGAGATGGCTAGATTGGAACTGGAAGTAAAGTATCTGAAGGAATCAGATGAGAAGTTGTTTCAAGTAACAACTGGATCTACTCTGATAGACAAAGTGAAAGAGGCACAACTTCACGATGAGAAGTGCGAAAAGATCCAGAAGAGAATAGCCGATGGTGAAGAAATCAAGTTCAAGATCGATAACGAAGGACTGTTATGATTTGAAGGAAGAATCTGGGGACCGCCAATACTGGACGTCTAAGAGGAGGTTTTGAATAAAGTTCACAGTTCGAGATATTCGATTCACCCTGGGAGTAAAAAGATGTACCAGGATCTCGGATAACATTTTTGGTGGCCGAATATGAAGAGAGACGTAGATGAATGCGTTGCGAAATGCTTAACGTGCCAGAAAGTTAAAGTAGAACACTGGAGACCAAGTGGATTGCTGCAACCGTTGGATATTCTGGAATGGAAGTGGGAGCATATCACGATGGATTTCATGGTTGGTCTTCTAGTGACTTAGAAAGGTTTTGATGCGATATGGGTGATAGTTCATTGACTGACGAAGTCAGCACATTTCTTCCCGATCAAGATTAGATACAACTTGGATCAGTTAGCAAAATTGTACGTGAAGGAAATAGTTTCTCGACACGGTGTTCCAGTGTCGATTGTGTCTGACAGAGATCCGCATTTTACGTCGAATTTCTGGAAGCGTTTACAAGAATATCTGGGAACGCAATTACGAATGAGTACGGCGTACCATCCTCAGATTGACTGCCAGAGTGAGGGAACAATTCAGACGCTAGAGGACATGCTAAGAGCTTGCGTGGTGGACTTCAAAGGAATCTAGGATGATCATCTACCATTGGTGGAGTTCGCCTACAATAATAGTTACCACGCGAGTATTGGCATGATGCCTTACGAAGCATTGTACGACAGAAAATGCAGGACTCCATTGTCCTGGGATGCGGTTGGTGAACGACAACTGTTGGGACCAGAATTAGTGCAACAAACTGCTGAGCTCGACAACGTAATCAGAACGAGATATGTTGCTGCTCAAGACAGACAAAAGAAGTATTCCGATCATCATCGACAGAATCAAGAATTTACAGTGGGAAGCTTCGTTTTCCTGAAAGTATCTCCTTGGAAGGGAAAGATTCGACTTGGCAAGAAGGGGAAGCTGATTCCCCGATTCATTGGACCTTTTGAGATACTATAAAGGGTTGGTGAACTGGCTTACGAGGTTGCATTAACTCCGGAGCTGGATAATATACACAACGTTTTCCATATTTTTGTGTTGCGACCAGTACAAACATGACTACAAACATGTAATAGAATACGAGCCTTTACAGTCTGATAAAGACTTAATTTATGAAGAGGTTCCTGTTCAAATAGTCGATAGGAAAGAACAAGTTCTTAGAAACAAAGTGATACCTTCTGTTAAGGTAATCTGGAGGAACCACAGTGCTGAAGAAGCTACGTGGGAACTCGAAAATGTTATGATGAAAACATATCCCTAATTATTTGCTTAATTATTTATGTAAATTCTTGTACACCGATTCTGGGGACAAAATCTTTTTAAGGGGGGAAAATGTAACAGATGAGATTTTTGATAAGATTTTTTTTATGTGTTGTGATTCTGGGGACAGAATCCTTTTAAGGAGGGAAGATTGTAACGAATGAGAATTTTATATTATTTTTTAATATTTATTGAAATAAATAAATTTTTTAATTGATTTCTTTATTGAGCTAAATAAATAAGTTATGTGATTGTTGTAGAGTATTTTAATTAAGTGTAATATATTAGTTAAATGAATATTTAACATGTAATTTAATTAAATGTATAAGGATTTTATAATATGATTCTAATTTAATTGAGATAATTAAATTAGATGAAGTTATGTGGTAATTGTTATATGAAATCATAATTATCGAGTAATTATAATTGTTATGTGGTAATTTTTATGTGAATAATTGATATTAGCTTTAATTAATTAAATTAGCATGTTAAGATTTAATTAATTAAAATGCAATATTTAAAATATGTGTTAAAGGATTTATTAAAAGTAATTAAAAAGGGGTTTTAAATTAGTTTTGCCAAACAAGGCCCTTGCATCTCTTTTAACCCTGTTTTACCAAACATGGCCTTATCTATTAAAAAGCTAGTTTTCAAAATAAACTATTTTTGCCAAACAAAGCCTTATGACTTTTAAAATTCAAAAATTATAACTCATATATTAATTATAATTATTATATTTTTTAAGGGTTATTTAGTAGCTGTCAGTTATAGATATATTATATCTATAATATATCAATATACGTTAGTCAAAACAAAGAGTTAGACAAAGAGGAAAACAAAGAAAAGAATACAGAGGGAGTTAGAGAGAAGAAGAAGAAGAGGAAGGAAAAGCTTGAGAAGGCTAGAAAAATCTATATTCATCTTCTTCTTCCACACAAATCAAAAAGGGTATAACTCTAAACATATTGTTATTTTATGTTCTTCCATGTTTTTCATAAAAAGAATTTTTCTATAAAAATATTTTCATAAAAATTACTTGGTTATGATTTATATATGTTATGTATATATATATATATATATATATATATATATATATATGCTTATATATGATGCATATAGTTGTCTAAGTGATTAAATTCATGTAAATATGATAAGCATGAAGAAATTATGTTTATATCAATTTATAGTGAACTAGCTTTGAAAATAGTCTTTTAAATTATCAAAATTGGTGTTGATTGTTAATTGTTGTTTAAATTGATCATAGATTATAATAATATGTTAAGAAATAAAGTTAATACAATTTCAATTACGTGATTTGTTTTAAAAACAAACTTACAGTATTAATTTTCGTCAAGAACACTTAACAATGGTGTTTTCTTCAAAATCATGAAAAATTATGTTTTGATTATGTGTTGTAGAGTTTATGTATGTAAAAATCATGTTAGAAGTTTAAGATTTTGTTTTCATAAAGTATTATATGAATTATGATAATTAAAATCGAACTTTGGTGCAAAGAAATAAGCCAAATTGGCTTATTTCTCTGCACAATCGCGAGCTGGGGAAGCCCACCAGTGGTGGGACCCGCCCCAGCGGGGCATTATGCCTAGGGAACCCCGCCATAGCTTGGCTAGTGGCTGTCCGGAGAAAATTTTTATGTTTCGTGTAGTTTTTCTTCGGTAGATGTTTAACTAACTTAATGTGATGACATGTTACGTCTATTAAACAATAAGATAACATATTTTTGATATGTTTAAGATAAATTGAGGTCTTATATTAATATGTTAAGTGTGTACTTGGATATTATTAGCGCACGATATACATGTTGTTAGTTTAGACTCACGCATGTGGATAGTTAGCGACTTAAGTTGTAAACCACGATGTTAAGTTGAACGTAAGTAAGAATTTCAACAGTTAAACGTAATGGTTATGAACTAATTGATGTTATAAACATCACAGAATATGTAGGGTAATTGTGGAAGTGAATTGTATTGTAAACTGTAGCTTGCGCTTGAGGCAAGTTCTCTAATCCTTACTCTTTATATTGTATAAGTTCCTAAACCTTTCTTTTATATGATACAAGCTTGTTTTCGATTCTTAACTTGTTAATTATTGTACAAGTTATTTTGTATCCTAATATTCATAATGAACCAGTGTTGAAGTTATTGTTGAAGTAATGCGATCTTGACTAATTTGTTCAAGTAAGATCTACTTAATCTTTCAAATTCTTTAAGTTATTTCTAAAGCATGCCTAGTTGTTATGAAGTCTATTGTTATGACCTATATTTGGTTCATAATTTTTATATTATCGAACTTTTAAATTATTGTGAGTCGATTCAACTACTCCTTAGTTGATGATAGTTGAAACTCCAAATTTTCTTTTAGCTATCCAAACCAAACTTTCTTTTGTGCGGACTTGTATCAAATAATTAGATGAACAACCTTATTTATTAGGGGAGGTTACTATGCGAAAGAGTTAAATGTTTGTGCACAATACATGGTACGAAGGGTTGATCCCCCTAAGTACGAGTTGAGAGTCCATAGTCTAAATGACTGTTAAAGGTTTTTAATGAAAATGTTTATAACCTAGGACAAAGTTTAAGGTCTTATGACCCTCAGATGATTTCAATATTCAAATTTTAAATGATGATGAAAGGGTTATTATTCAATTCTTTATTCTTTATGAAAGAAAAGTTATTCATATCTTTTGAAACTATTCAGTTTATGTCACTATTATTCTTGTATTTCCAAGTGAGTTTTTGTTTGCTCACTCTTGCATATTAATAATCCCTTGCAGCTAAAGTCAAGAACTTTTACGTACCGTCAACGAGTAAAGGGAAAGGCAAGATGAACAAGTGAAGACTTGTTGTGTTTTGTTTATGATATGTAATAAGACTTGATTATGTTAAGTTATTTTCCGCATTAATTGTTTATGTTAAGGTTAGATAAACCCTGGGATTAGTTTGGATAAAGTTGTAATCCTTTTTATGAAGAAGATTTTTATTTATTTATAAGGTTGTAATTTATTTTGCATTCCTTATTATTGGGTAGATGTATATTTTATTTAGATAATGAACACCAAATCATGTGGAAACGAAGTACCTGGATTTGGGGGTGTCACACTAGGCGTATCACATTAAGCGTAACATAAGCTTATCATTATCTCCACCACATTCCTTACTTATCACATACTTAATTCAGTTTAATTGAATTATCACATTTTATGCCACACATAAATATATATGTATTACATCATAAATATTAAAACATTTTTTATCTCAATATTAATGTTATTTATAAAATTCACGGGTATTACAATCGATCATTTTAGATCGGAAGAGCTCCTTAGATATCTGATATCTAGCAGTCCTACTTTCCTTACCATTCAACTCTTTGAAGTGTAGGAATATAGTAGGAGTATCCATAGTTTCATGTTGACGCTGAAGCTCGTTACTTATGGATTCAAGAATGATGTATAGAGACAACTGTGCATAATCTTACCACTTTCCAAAAGTAGCAATCTCTTCCTCAGAGGCATTATCTGCAACCATTGCAGGGATATGCATATTAAGGACATAAGATAGCTTTTCAGCCCTGAGAACTATTCTCAGATTTCTTAAATAATCTGTTTTATTCAGTCCGATTAATTAGCATCTAATATGCTACGCAGTGATAGTAATTTAGACACTATAAAATTCTGTAAATGAATGTGTAATTAACAACATTTAGCATACATTCATTTAATTAATTACCAAAATAAATTAGCTCTTATTTTAAATTGGTATCTCCCACTAATTTCTTCAAACTATATTGCCCTCAGTTATATAGTTCGGCAAAATCTAATTAAAATTTTGCTAGTGAGAATAAAGATCTCATTTCAAATGTATATAGCCTTGTGGTGACACAACAAACTTTATATAAATAAATAGGTAGACAACTCTTGTCAATTATATCATTATGTAAATCTTTTTATTTTACCTCTTAGATTATTTTTGATAAAGTGGTGACACATCCGAGTCAAAATTATCCAAGTTAAATCCAACCTAGCACTTCCATATATTCAAAAGAAAAACATTGTCCTTGTGGTGCCATGACGAGTGCCTGATATTCATTTATTTTAATTCCTTTATGCATAGTCTATTGCATGTTGGGTTGTTAATAAGGGCTTAATAGGTTTGTTTATGGGTTTCAGGTCAAAATGGAGATGGAACGAGAAAAACAGGAAGATTGTTGTGTTTTTAATGCTGAGTTGGATTCATGGTCGTCTCTTGGGACTTGGATTTTATTATAGAGATATTCCTTAGCTTTCCATAACATCTTGAATCGTCTAAATCGGAGTTCATTTAAAAGAATAATGACCTTTTTACCAAGCAAAAGTTGAAAACTCAGAGTTTGGAAGTTGCAATTTACATAGCAGTCATATGGAGCCGATTTTGACCTTGATCCAATCAGAATTTGTTAATGCCCAAAGAATGAAAGTTTTAAATCTCGTCGACAGCTTCGAATTTATTGGTAACGAGCCCCGTAAATCCTCCCGGATCAAAAGTTATGATAGATTTACCAAAGGACGTCGCAGTAGAAAATGACCGGCGCGGGGCGCGCCAGAAATGCACTAAAACCGGTGAGGGGCGTGCCAGTACATCAGATTTTCTGCCACTGTAGGGTGGTGCACGGCCAAATTGGCCTAAGGACAGAGCGGGGCGCGCCTGGCGGGGTCGAGATATCTTATTTAGGTGTTTTAGTGTCTAAGTTAAGTTGTAATAGGATTGTGGGATGCCTAAAGTGTTAGGATTTCTCTTTGGACTATAAATACTTGATTATAACTTGGATTTGGGACATCTTGGATCTTGGAACTAGAAGGAGGCTATTCATTCATTCAAACCCTAGTTTTGGAGAATCAAAGCATGTCAAGCTAATCTTCTCAATTAAATTCTGAAGGGATGTTGAACCTTATTCATAATTAATGGTTTGATCAAGTTTACTTTATTTATTTCTTCGTATGTGAGATTTATTCTGATTATCTACATAAACTTCTTGTATTCCATACTATTTGATTAATTTGATATGGCCAGTTAGATTAATCTGATAAATATCATCTGCTAGATTAAGATATATATTAAGCAAACGATGTATGTCTAACCATAAGTAGCAATTAATGATACTTGATTGTGGACAAGCTTTTGGGTATTGTTAAGGTTTTTAGAATACAATTAAATAATTCTTGATTATGCAATTATTTCTTGGAACAATCTAATTCTCATTCTTCATGCTTCTATTATATTAAATCTATACTGATAGTTCTGCGTTATATGATAGTTAGGATCTTTTGTTGGCAATCGTCTCATTAGATTTACACATAAGGAGAATTTTGAATAATTAGCGATCGAGGTTATCTAGGGTTGTTAATCTCATTGAAAGATGAATATTATAAAACTTGATTAATCCATGATTATGAAAAGGTGATGCTGAACTGAAGAATTGAAGATTTTTACTTATTGATATTTCTTCTAAATTTACCTTTGTTAATTTAGTTATTCAAAACAAAACTCCCAATTCATTGGAAAATCATTGGATAAATATAAAACAAAACAGTCTCTGCGGGATCGATCCTTGCTTGTTACTATACTAATTCTTGAGTTAATGGAATAGGAGTAAGGTTAAATTTTGGAGTGCTAAACGATAGTTCCCAAATTTTGGCGCCGTTGCCGGGGAGTGTTTTTTATTTTTGTTTATTATTTGTTTTTCATTTTTCATTTTTTTTTGTTTTTTTTTTATGATTCAATCCTCTCACTCTATTAACTTAAATTTTAATCAAGAGATAGAGAAAATTGCAGATACAGAAGAAACTCTTATTCCAACACTTGAAAAGGAAAAGATGGAGGTGCCAAGAAATAACATAACTTTAAAAGAACTGGCTACTCCTGACCTTGATCAACCATCCTTGTGTATTGAATATCCTACTTTAGATGTTACTTTTGAACTTAACTCTGGACTAATTCGTCTTTTGCCTATTTTTCGTGGTCTTGCAGGTGAAAATCCATATAAGTATCTAAAGGAGTTCCATGTGGTGTGTTCCACAATGAAATCACAAGGAGTGCCAGAGGAGCAGATCAAGCTTAGACTTTTTTCGTTCTCATTAGCAAATTTGGATAAAGACTGGTTATAATATCTTCCTTCAGGATCAATACGGTTATAGCCTGAGATACAAAAGTTATTCTTGGAGAAGTACTTTCCTCCTTCGATAGTTGCTAGCATAAGGTAGGACATATGTGGAATCAGGCAATTTAATGAAGAGAATCTCTAAGAATATTGGGAAAGGTTCAAGAAGTTGTGTTCCAGTTGTCCACCTCACGGAATTAATGACTATCACTTGATTCAGTACTTCTATGAGAGGTTGCTACCAATGTATAGAAGCATGATTGATGCAGCAAGTGGAGGAGCACTGGTAGATAAGACTCCAGAAGCTGCAAGGAACTTAATTGCAAACATGGCAGCTAACTCGCAGCAGTATGGAACTAGGATAGATCATACACCTCAAAGGGTAAATGGGGTAAGTACAAGTAATATTGAACAACAAATTTTTTGAATTAACTACTTTGGTTCATCAAATGGTTACAGGGAATATGCAAGTTGCAAAAGATTGTGGAATTTGCTCAAAGTCAGGACATACCAATGATGTTTGTCCAATATTGCATAAGGATGAAACTGTACAACACGTCAATGTCGTGGGAACATTATTAGGACATCATCAGCATCAATATAATCATTGGGCAGAAACTCACAATCCCGGATGGAGAGATCATCCTGACTTAAGCTACGAAGTACCTGCTAATTCTGGAACGTCTATGGAGGATATGTTCAAAGCTTTCATAAATCAGACGCAACAGTTCCAGCAAGAGACAAAGGCTTCTATCCACAAGTTGGAGAATCAGATGAGTCAGCTTGATACCACAGTTAGTAGTTTGGAATCTCAAGGCTTAGGGAAGTTACCTCCTCAGTTTGTTGAGAACTTAAGTGCAATGGGATATGACAAAGAGGAGCAGGAGGATTCAGTGCTTACTTCAGGAGCAGACAGTAATATAGAATTTTATAAAGAGAAAGAACAAGAGGAAGAGGGGAATGGTTTGATAAGTTCTGCAGATCCCTACAAGAAAGAAGTGGATTCATCTCCATCAATACAACCAACAGAAACAATGAGTGATACACACCATCGAACCTTTACGATGGAATTAGACAATGCAAAGTTCCAGTTCAACGCATATGAGGCTAAAAGGTATCTTGGTAATGTTAATTCTATTTTTTCTATTGATGTTGTAGGTTATTTAGTGCAGGAATCTTTTGATCGAATACAATTATACAAGGAGGATTTGTTGGCTAGAAAGGAGCAGGATCATGAAGTACAAAATGTTCCTAATTTAAAACTGAAACTGTTACCAGTCCACTTGAAATTCATAAGTCCAATTACATAGAATGAGAGGGAAGATGTCAAGTCAATGACAATAAACAAGGGCAGCTGCTTAGGAGGCAACCCAAGAATTCAGATTTGATCTTTCTATCCCTTTTCCTTTTTATTTTGTTAGTTTTAGTAGTTTTCTACTTTGCATGATTTTCTTACATTGGGGACAATGTAAGGTTAGAGTGTGGGGGAAAAGATTTAGATTTTTATTTTATTTAGGAATATTAATCCGATTGTGATAAGAAATTTGAAACTTTGATGCCTTTGAAAATTTTTAAAAAATTTGAGTTTCATAATTCTATTTGCCTATGTGTTTCGAAGGTTAAAGTCAAAAATTGAAAATCAATGCTAAATTTCAAAATCTGTTTGATGCTTAATTGGTTAATGATTCAGAAAAACTAAGTCAGGATCCATAGTAATTGATTTATATTGAATTTGTGTCGTATGAGTACTTGAACATGTGATATATGCTCAATTGGCTTAGTTATCTGTAGAGTTGTCTATGTGCACTATTCTCATGCTTTAGAACTATTGAACTGCTTAAGTTTTTGGCAAGACCATATGAAAAAAAATAATATCAAACAAGTTAAAAATCAAGAAAATTGTTGAAAAAGAGAAAAAGAAGCAAAAGAGAAATCATGTGGTGGGATGAGATGGAGCGTAAAACGCACTCTCCCATAAACACGTGCGAATAAGTAAGATGGAGCATAAAATTAACTCACTTACAAAAGAAAGATTGAGGAAGGTGAAATGGAGCATAAAATGTATTCACCGGATGCAAAAGCATTGATTATGTTTTTGTGGGTTTAGTGTTGATAATCATGATTTGATCATGACTTCTTTTGACATTATGGCTGAGTAGAGTTTTTAGAAATCAAACTTTTAGTTTACACGAGGACGTGTAAAAGCTAAGTGTGGGGGAATTTGACGAGTGCATGATATTCATTTCTTTTAATTCCTTTATGTGTAGTCTATTGCATATTTGGTTGTTAATAAAGGCTTAATAGGTTTGTTTATGAGTGTCAGGTCAAAATGGAGATGGAACGAGGAAATGGGAAAATTGTTGGGATTTTAATGATGAGTTGGATTCATAGTCTTAGCTTGGGAATAAAATCTAATTGTAGAGCTATTCCTTAGCTTATCGTAACATCTTGAATCGTCCAAATCGGAGTTCATATGAAAGAGTTATGACCTTTTTACCAAGCGGAAGTTGAAACCTCAAAGTTTAAAAGTTGCAATTTACATAGCAGTCACTTGGAGCCGATTTCAACCTTGATCCAATTAGTATCTATCAATGCTCAAAGAATGAAAGTTATAGATCTCGTCGACAGCTTCGATTTGACAGGTAGCGGGCCCCATAACTCCTCTCGGATCAATAGTTATGATAGTTTTACCAAATGACGTCGTAGTAGAAAATGACCGGCGCTGGGCGCGCCAGAAATGCACTAAAACCGGAGCGAGGCAAGCCAGTACACCAGATTTTCTGGCACTGTAGCACGGGACGCGCCAAAATTGGCCTAGGGACAGAGCGAGGTGAGCCTGGCGTCGGGGAGACAGCTTATTTAGGTGTTTTAGTGTCCAAGTTGAGTTGTAATAGGATTGTGGGATGCCTAAAGTGTTAGGGTTTCTCTTAGGACTATAAATACTTGATTATAACTTGGATTTGAGACATCTTGGATCTTGGAACTAGAAGGAGGCTATTCATTCATTCAAATCCTAGTTTTGGAGAATCAAAGCATGTCAAGCTAATCTTCTCAATTAAATTCTGAAGGGATGTTGAACCTTATTCATAATTAATGGTTTGATCAAGTTTACTATATTTATTTTTTTGAATGTGAGATTTATTCTGATTATCTACATAAACTTCTTATATGCTATACTATTTGATCAATTTGATATGGCCAGTTAGATTAATCTGATAAATATCATCTGCTAGATTAAGATATATATTAAGCAAATGATGTGTGTTTAATCATAAGTAGCAATTAATGATACTTGATTGTGGACAAGCTTTTGGGTATTGTTAAAGTTTTTAGAAGACAAGTTAAATAATTTCTGATTGTGCAATTGTTACTTGGAACAATCTAATTCTCATTCGTCATGCTTCTATTATATTAAATCTAGAGTGATAGTTCTGGGTTGTATGATATTTAGAATTTTTTGTTGGCGATCGTCGCATTAGATTTACACATAAAGAGAATTTTGAATAATTAGCGATCGTGGTTATCTAGGGTTGTTAATCTCATTGAATGATGAATATTGTAAAACTTGATTAACCCATGATTGTAAAAATGTAATACTGAACTGAAGAATTGAAGATTTTTACTTATTGATATTTTTTCTAAATTTACTTTTGTTAATTTAGTTATTCAAAACAAAACTCCCAATTCATTGGAAAATCATAGGATAAATATAAAACAAAACACTCTCTGTGTGATCGATCCTTGCTTATTACTATACTAATTCTTAATTTAGTGGAATAAGAGTAAGGTTAAATTTTGTAGTGCTAAACGACAGCTCCCGTGCCACAACAAAAGAACATCGTTCAATCTATTTATAAGCATCAGATGTGATAAATTAATATCTTAAATATTTAATACTTGTCTTGTGGTCACACAACAAACTCATATTAAATATTTAATACTCTATTAATTTTATCATGCTAGAAGGCGATGTTCGATATTCTAAATATCTTTGAACGCGTAGGACTTAATATAAATTTTTGAGGGATTTATTATTATTAGTCTCATCTTGTTTAGCGCGCATGCACACACACACACACAAATATATATATATATATATATATATATATATATGTGTGTGTGTGTGTGTGTGTGTGTGTGTGTGTATGTGTTTGTGTTTGTGTATATATATATAATACGTGTCATATTAATTTACATGCGAAGCATGTTATATAATATATAATATATACATAGTATAAGCATGCACATATAGAATACTTCATTCTATCCGAATTGATTATGGATTTTATTCTAGTTTAGTTCATTAGAGCCACCACATGAACCAAAAGGTCAAACCCTAGGGTGCAAGAATTAAATTTAAATATAACTATTATATTTAAACATGGGCTCCATTACAAACAGGTCTTCACGCGCTCCTTGTCCATGATCTCCAATTCTTCAATGATAATTCGAACTAATCCTATTACATAAACTATTTAAAATAAATAGAAACTTATATCAGCAGTAAAGGGGAAGTACATAGGAGGGAGATAGAATTTACATTAAAAAAATTAGAGAAGACGAGGTACGCAAACTTCATTTAATAAAACTCATACATTCATGCATCTAACTAAAATAAAATCTTATCACATTGGTCAATAGTCTATAATCAATCTCATTTATTATCATACATATCATCATATGCATCAATAAATAGCATTCATCTCATGAATAATAAAACCATTCCATATATGCATCGATATCATTTAATGGGCATTTTAAAGTTGCATTAAATCTAGTTTTTGAAACAAAACAAACTCTTTTATTTTAATCAAAATCTAAATCAAAATGAATTCCTTTATTTTAAGTTATCCAATTTTGAATAAAAATAAACTCTTTTATTTTTAATTAAATTCGAAATAAAAAAACTCATTTATTTATTAACATGGAATACAATTTCAAGTTCAAAATAAACAACTTTATTTTAACTTAAATTGATGGAAAAATAAAATATATTCGATCATATTCCTTATCAAAATAAACTATCTTTAATTTTAAGAAACATGGAATCTTATTCCAAATGTGAATAAACTCCTTTATTCTAGGAAACATAGATTCCCTTTCAAAGTATAATAAATTCTTTTCTTAATAATCCAATTTCAAATAAAATAAACACCTTTATTTTAATTTTGAAAAACTACAAAAAAATTTAAAAATCATAAATTTTGCTTGACCGGTGCGCCCCGCGGTACCCCTGTAGAACCTAGTGAGCCTCGCGTCGCGGCTAAAATCAGTTTTTTTTTCTTGCAAATCGGGATTTTTGATCTTTTTTTCCAAATAAATATGATTCTATAAAACAAATTATGCCCAAGAAATTGTTTTAAACACATACCCATATATATGGAATCAAAACAATTAATAACTCGTATAAAGGTTTGGCTCTAATACTACTGTTAGGTTTGTAATATCCATGAATACAATCAAATTGCATTAAAATATCGGAAGTATGGTAAATCAAAGTTTTAAAATTTTACAAACCATATACCTAGATCATCCTTTATGCATAATTATTAATTAAACGAAACAGATGAATTGTAGAATCATACCTTTGTAGAACTAAGCTTCCTCAAGTACGAGTTCAACTCCAAATCCTTCATGTTATCCTTGAATTTATCGGGTTTGATTCCTTCTATCTACGTCGGGAAAAAATCTTTGGCGATCCCTTTTCATGTTTCTGTTTCTACCCTTGATGCCCTCTATTGGATTTATTTGATCTGAAGGGTGAATTTTTTAGGAAAAGGCCGACATATAATGTCAACGATTTGAAAAGTTTGATTTTACAGAGTCTCCAGTTGGTATATTTAAAATGGTTGTACCAACTCAACCGAGTTTTAATTTTGAAAAGTTTTGCAAGTAGTCCCAATTACTGGACTCTATTTAACTTGGCCTTGGAAACTGATATTCATAGAGTTTGGGGGCTTGATTAAGCGAGGGGAAAGTATTAGCCCCCCCCCCCCCCCCCCGACTTCCGTGAAACACGGTTACCGTGTATTTTCAATTTTCCTAATTTATTTGCAATGTGTATGTGTGCTTGCAGTAATTGGGCTTAAGTGCTTTATTTGGAAGTAGTGTTGTGCTTCGTTGGACATATATACGAATGGTTTGATTTATTTGAAAAGTCTATTTTTAGACAAGATATGAAAGTGATGTTTTGGAAGATCGTTTTCAACCCTTTCGCTAACGTAGGAATTGAAGCCTTTTAATACTTCCATTTTATTCTGCATTCGGCTACTTTTGATATTATTGTCAAGATGCGAAACATCCTCGAATAAATAATATATATACAAGCGTCGGGCTCCTTATGGGCATAAAAGTCATCGAAGTGACCCGAGCACTACAAACCATAATTTACTATGCCGAGACCTTAAATTCGGATAACCGTTTTATGGTCCCTCTGATTTATATTTATAAAAAGACAAGCACGTCATATTTACAATTTAAATTTGTCCATCATGGGAATCAGATCTAGATCCATGTGGTTAATCGTAGATCCCGTGATTCCTAGGCTCACAAAATATCATCAAAAAGCTTGCACAACAGATATATTGAAATAAAATGCAAATTAAAATCTAGACACCGTAAGACAAATGATTCATCAGTTAAACCCTTGCATGCGCGTAGCCAAAACTTTCCGTTCCCTCTAGATACGGATCTAGGGTCGCGTAGTTTTTTTAATATTTACAAAACTAGAAAAAAAAAATTAGATTTAAATAAATCTTAGCCATTTTAGCTCAACGGTTTCAATTTGACAACTTTTAAACTGGTTGAAAGTTAGAGATGGCTAGATTTAGATAAATCTAGTCCATAAACTTTACATTAGAACAGATTTACATCAAATGAACAGTTAAAACTAATATTTATTCACATTTGAATAATATATATATATATACTTATATATATATATATTAAAGCTGGAAAGAGCCACGAATTTACAATCCAAGCGTTACTAATCAATGTAAATATATATATATATATATGCTTATATATATTGAAGATGAAAAGGTCACGGATTAACAATCCAGGCCAAACGAGTTAGTATAAGTATATATATATATATATATTTAAAGTACTAAAAAGCCACGAATTAGCAATCAAGGCTAAAAGAGTTAATATATATATATATATATATATATATATATTAAAGAAGAAAAAGTCACAGATTTATAATCCAGGCATGACAGAGTTAATATAAATATATATATATAGTTATTTATATATTAAAGCCGAAAATGCCACAGATTAACAATCCAGGCTAAAACCTTCCCATTGGTCCCTGTCATCTCGAAGTACGTGCAATCCGACCAACGTGTTGTCTACTTAAAACCTTCATAACTTTCTATCTGGGAATTTGATTGAAGCGTGCTATACCTTTTCGGAAAGCTTTCTCTGAGAGCAACATAATGACATTGGATTTGACCTTTTCCGAATCCAGGAAGATGGGTCCATGACCAGATCATCGAGTCTTCGCAGTCTGTTCGTTGAGCTGTTTTGTGTTGTTTTCACTCGTGATTGACGTTATGGTTCTACATGACCTTCATGGTAGTGATTTAACTTGATTTGGCATTAAGTTGACAAAATGACCGTTTTGCCCTTTTGGGGGTTGTCTCCAAGATTGTTAAGGTTTTCAACTGTTTGTCGAGGTCGTCTTCGAGGTTTGATCGCAGCCAACTCTGTTCTTCCTTAGGGTCGTCTCCGAGGGTTGGTTTGATGTCCCAGGATTGTCTCTAGGGATTGATTTGATGCTTCGGGGTCATCTACGAAGGTTGGCTTGATCTCCCGGTGTTGTCGCCGATTTGATCTCCCCGGGTTGTCGTTGGGTTTCCCAAATTCTCTACACTTTTCGTAGAAGATTTGGTGCTCACATCTATAAGTATTCCATAATATATAATTCCTATTTCTCCAATATTCACAGTATCCTATAACAGATAATAGTTCCTGTCAGAACAGTCTATATGTTTGGATACCCTCACTTGGATGAATAGGTTTATATCTTATGTATATTTCTTTCAATCAATAGTTCCTATCTATCTGACATTCAGAGTATTTATGATAAGATTGTTCTTGGAGCCGAGGAGCGACCTCAGTGCGACCTCAGTGCTTACATAACTCCTAAAGTCATTAAATACCCTCATTGAGATGTATAGTTCTTATGGATACTGTACTAGTTCAATAATATTGCTAAATCAACTAATAATGTAATAGTAACACGATTACAAAAATAAAAGATGATAATATATTACATATAATAAGTTTGGTTACATGGTTCTCAACATTGAGTTCTTATTACGAAAAGTCTTATAAGACTTACATTAATATAGACAATAATTTAAACTACACTACAAGAAAATGCTCAAACAACGACCACCAATTTCAGCGACCGCACTATACGATCGTTGATAGTAGTAATAGCGATCGCCCTCTGCAACCGCATTTGAATGTAGTCACTATATTATGTCAGCGACCACGTGCGGTCGCAGAATGGTCACTGATATAAATTTTTCTCTCTAAAATTGGCGTGAAACGTTGGCGTGGAGGTTTTGTACGACCACTCATTATCAACGGCCTCCAAGCGATCACTGATACGTCCACATCATTAAAAATCTGCGACCGCATGTGGTCGCTGATGGCGGTCGCTGATACTCTTTAATCTAATCTGGTTTAGGCATTCGCTCGACATAGTAGCAAAAAAAAAGAGGGAAAAGAGAAGAGGGAGAAGAGGGAGCAGGGGAGAAAGAGAAAAGGGACTAGCCACCACTGCCGTCACCCACCACTATCACCGCCGTCGAAGCCTTCACCGGCGCCGTCACCACCTCTGCGTTTTACGTAAGATTTCTTTATATCCTATAAAAAATGTGTATTTTTGATTCTTATGAATAGATACAATTTGCCATACCCAAATGTTATTCTTTCAATATGATATGGTAATAGTAGTAGGGGGGAAAAATCAATGACCATGCTGCAAGATATTTCAATGCTTTATTAATTTGAAGAACAAAAAAAATAGAACCTAATATATCGATAGCCTTTGCCATTTTGTCAACTTCTGCTAGCCCAACATCAGGAGAGGAAGTTTAACCAAAGTAGAGAAGAACCAAGTTTCCTAGAAGGTTACGTTCAGTAACTAACCGACCCTTTTTATCAATCAGATTGAATGGGCCGTCAATTATTGTTCCCTTGGTAGTATTTATATCACGGTTTACACCCTCACATGATCTAGTGAACCAAATAGAAAAGTTAAAACTAAACTGTACATTATTTTAGACATAAACAGTTAAAATTTTTTGATTCAACAAATATTAATAATCTGGAGATGTGTTACTTTAACATTTTCAAAAACTTAATGTTGAGAATAAAAGAAATCATGGGTGTGCATGTGCAACAAATAAATAGATAGATAGAAAGGGAGAGATTGTCTAGCAAAGAACCATGCTGAAGACTCGTTGAGGTATTGACTAGCTAAATCCAAAGACCTAGTGGAGTTTAATAAACTAGAGTTATTTTAGGCAAAACTATTTAATTTATCATAATGTAATATGAGTTCAATAATGGGATAGGTTAGGCTTATTCATCTGTTATTCACCAAATCGGACAGTCCCGAATCGGACGGGACTAGTGATCGAATGTAGTTACAATTGCGTACAGAAATCGACAAACCGATTCTAACAAGTATGCTCAAGTCATATGCTTACAAGTATGCTAAAATGTTAATCAGATTTTAACAAGTATGCTCAAGTCTTATTCTTACAAGTATGCTTTAATGTAAGTCATATGCTTATAAGTATGCTTAAGTATGCTTACAAGTATGCTTAAATGTAAGACATATGCTTACAAGTATTCTCAAGTCATATGCTTAATTACAAGTATGCTTAAATGTAAGTCATGTGCTTACAAGTATGCTCAAGTATGCTTACAAAGTATGCGTAAATGTAAGTCATATGCTTACAAGTATGCTTACAAAGTATGCTTAATGTAAGTCATATGCTTACAAGTATGCTTACAAAGTATGCTTAAATGTAAGTCATATGCTTACAAATATGCTTAAGTCATATGCTTAATTACAAGTATGCTTAAATGTAAGTCATATGCTTACAAGTATGGCTAAGTATGCTTACAAGTGTGCTTAAAGAGCTTGATCATGCTATACATTAATAAGCTCATGTTGTCTATAATAGGTATCATGGTATCATGGACCTCTATTCAGACTGTAGTTGGATGAGACGATGAAAGTCAAGTGCCAAGATAGGTGCTATAGCTGAATTTAGAGCTGGTTGCCAAGTGTTATTGGAGTATGTGTATAGTCACCCGAAATGTGTGAATGGTCAGAACAAGATAAGACGCCTTTGTTTGAAGTGTAAGAATGTAAATTATATGGACAGAGACGTGGTAAACTATCATTTACTTATTTCTGGGTTAATAAAAAATTACGAAGAATGGTAGTGGGCATATGGGCAGAGAAGAGATGGTGGCATCACAGACGTACATAATTCGGGTAGCAGTACTCATGGTATGAATGAAATGGTTCATGATATTGCAGGGCCAAATTTTGATTGGGAACAAGGTAGAGAGAAACCTATGAATTCTGATGCCAAAGCCTTCTTTAAGTTGTTAAACGAGGGTAGCGAGCCATTGTGGCATGGTTCAACCAAACACACTACATTGTCTGCAGTGGCGTTATTACTTAACATCAAGGCTGGTCACAACATGAGCCATGAGTGTTTTGAGTCGCTCTTAAAGGCCATTAAGAGTATGTTGCTTGACGGGGAGAAATTACCTGATAACTATTACTATTGTAAGAAAATTGTGAAGAAGTTAGGTCTTGGATACCAAAAGATCGATGCATGTCCCAACGATTGCATGTTATTTTATAAGGAAAATAAACAGATGACCCGGTGAACGTTTTGTAGTCATGATCGGTTTAGGCCTAATAAAGAGGGTGTGATTGCAAAAAAATCAACTATACCATTAAAGATTTTAAGGTATTTTCCAATTACACATCGGCTAAAAAGATTGTACATGTCTTAAAGAAAAGCTAAGCATATGAGTTGGCATGCGAAATCCCCAGCAAAAGATGGAGAACTAAATCATCCCGCAGATGGGCAGGCTTGGAAAGATTTTAACTTAGCACATCTTGGGTTTGCATTGGAGCCTAGAAATGTGAGGCATGGATTGTCCACTGATGGTTTCAACACGTTCGGCCACTCAGCTGTTCCGTACTCCTGCTGGCCTGTGATTGTTACTCTGTACAACTTACCACCTTGGATGTGTATTAAACAACCATACTTATTTCTGTCACTCGTAATTCCTGGTCCCAAGAGTCCTAGAAAGAATTTAGATGTTTACTTGAGACCTCTTATAAACGAGTTGAAGGTATTGTGGGAGGATGGAGTACACACTTGGGATGTTGCAACGAAAATAAATTTCAACCTTAGGGTAGCGATTATGTGAACTATAAGTGACTTCCCAGCATATGGTATGTTAGCTGGATGGAGTACACACGGGAAGTTGGCTTGTCCATATTGTATGGAGCATACAAAGTCTTTCAATATATCTAAAGGTCAAAAGCCTTGCTGGTTTGACTGTCATCGTCGGTTCTTACCGGTAGATCACCCATTTCGAAGAAATAGAGAACACCTCAGGAAAGGGAAAGTAGACAATGATATGCCAGCATCGCGATTGTTGTGAACGAAGATGAGAGACCGTGTGATAAGATTGTCGGTAATCCCATTTGGTAAGATTGATGCCATAAACATAATCAATGGGTTTGGCAAATCTCATAACTGGGTTCGAAGAAGCATCTTTTGGGAATCGCCTTATTGGTCTACAAATTAGATTCGTCATAATCTAGATGTGATGCATATTGAGAAAAATGTGTTCGATAATGTGTTTAACACCATGATGAATGTTACGGAGAAGACAAAAGATAATGATAAGGCACGATTGTACATGAAAGATTTTTGTAAGCGTCCTAGATTAGAACTTTATGAATCTCCTAATGGTAAGATTGTCAAACTGCATGCGATGTACACATTGTCGAAAAAGCAAGTTGAAGATGTGTAAACATGGGTTAAGTCTCTGAAACTACCAGATGGTTATGCGTCAAACATTCCAAGGTGTGTTATAGGTGGGAAATTACAAGGGATGAAGAGTCTTGACTGACATGTGTTCATGGAGAGACTCGTGCCTATAGCATTTCGGGATCTGCTTGATAAACCAATATGGGATGCTTTGACGGATCTTAGTCGTTTCTTCAGAGACTTATGTTCAAAAATATTAAATGATAAGGACATGTCTGTACTTAAGCAGAACATCATAGAGATCACGTGTAAACTTGAGAAAATATTCCCACCAGGTTTTTTTGACTTCATGGAGCATTTGCAGATCCGTCTTCCCTATAAAGCTCGTGTTGGGGGTCCAGTTCAATATAGATGGATGTACCCTTTCGAGAGGGTGATGGGAAACCTTAAGCAAAAGGTGAAGAATAGAACTTATATCGAGGGGTCGATATATGAGGCATTCAGTTTCTATAACAAAAAGAGAATTTTGAATTTTATTTTTAAATATTTATTGAATTAAATAAATATTTTAATTGATTTATTTACTGAGTTAAATAAATAATTTATGTGATTATGTTATGGAGTAATTTAATTAAGTGCAATATGATTAATTAAATTGATGTGTAAGTAATTGTGTGGTGTAGTTCTAATTTAATTGAGAATAATTACATTACATGAATACTATGTGGAATTTGTTCATAAAGATTTACTAATCTGTTAGATGAATTATGACTAATAAGTGAATTACAGTTGTGCAGCAATTTAGTATTATGTGGTAATTTTACTTAATTAATTGATGTTAGCTTTAATTTAATTAAGTTGGGATAGTAAGATTTAATTAGATAAAGTGTGACATTAAAAACTATGTGTTAAATGAATTATTAAAATAAATTAAAAGAGTTTTAATCCTGTTTTACCAAATAAGGCATTAGTTCCTAAAAATTTATTTTTGAAAATAAAGGGTTTTGCCAAACAAGCCTTATGGCTTTTTAGTTTTAAAAAGTTAGTAACTGATATATATATATATATATATATATATATATATAATAGAGATATAATGTATATATCAGTTATTATATTATATAATTGTATACGTATTATATCTATATCAGTTTTTTATAATACGTTAAGTTAGAGAGATAAAGTTAGAAGAAGCGTTAGTCTAAGTTAGAAAGAACAGAGTAAGGTAGAGAAAGAAAGAGGAAGAAGAAACATGTGAATTAAGAAACAAAGAATTATCATCATCTTCTTCTATTAACAAAAGGTATAATTTAGTTGAAGTTTTGTTCTTTCACGTTCTTCATTGTTTTTACTTCTCTATCAATTGGTTTTTGTGATAAACTATAAATTGATGATCAATGTGTTAGATTATATATATAAACTATTATATATGTGTTATATGATAGTTTATGTGGTTCAATTCATCTAAATATGATGAACATGAAGAAATCATGTTCATAGCAATTTACAATGAACTATTTTGAAAAGATGGGTTCTTAAATATCAAAATTTGTGTTTGATTATGCTATGATTATGAGAATTAAGTTTAGATTATGATAACATGTTAGGAAACAAAATTAACATTCTTTGAATTATGTAGTTTGGTTTAAAAATAAAGTCATAGTGTTAATTTTCTTCAAGAATGATTAACAATGGTGTTTTCCTTAAAATCATAAAATTAAGGGTGTTTGATTATGTGTTGTGATGTTTATATATATTAAAACATGTTAGAAGCTTAAAATTATCTTTTTATAAAGTTTTATATGCATTGTGTTGGTTAAAATCGGAATTTGGTGCTAGAAAATAAGCCAAATTGGCATTTTCTCTGCACAGTTTGCGACCAAATTTTTCCCCTAGAAGGGACACTCGTCCCAGCGGGATTCTATGATGTCCGAAATTTTGTTTTGTGTATTTTAAGCCTAACATGAAAAGATAACCTAATCTAATGCACTTGATGACATGTTAAGCATACATTGAGATGTTAGAATGATTCAGCAACGTATTTCACATGATTAATTTGTAAATATGAAATGTATAATGTAAATTATAATTTGATTAATTATAATTTAAATAAAAGTAAATGTATGATTTAATATCATAATTTGACTATAGTTTGATTGATTATTAAGATGTATGGTTTGATCATTATGTGATAATTGATAATTAAACCTAATAATGATGTGTTAACTTAGATGGGTTAACCAATGACGTGAGTTAGTTATATGGTAACTAATGTATGTTATTATTGTTAATTACGTATACGTAGGATAATTGTGGAACGTGATAGTAATCGCTAGCTTGCGCTCGAGGCAAGTGTTCTAAACTCAAACTTTACTTTTATTGAGCCAGTTTCCTATCCCTAACATGTTATTTATATGCAAGTTATCTTATTCTCTAATTTCCATATTGCACAAGTATGTTATTGAAGTCAGTTATTGAATTAATGTGATCTTGACTTAATTGTTCGAGCAAGGTCTATTTTATCTTTCAAATGCTGTAAGTTTAATTCTAAAGCATTACTATTGATTATGACGTCTATTGTTATGACTCAAAGTATTTGTCGAATTCTTAATTATTGTAAGTTGATTCAACTACTCCTTAGTTGATGATAGTTGAACTCCAAATTATCTTTTGAGCTTATCAAAACCAAACTTTCTTTGGTTCAGACTTGTTATTAAATACTGAGATGAACAACCCTATTTGATAAGGGATTACCATGCGAAAGCATTACAATGTTTGTGCACAATACATGGTACGAAGGGTTGAGCCCCCTAAGTACAAGTTAAGCGTCATATAATCTAACGACTATTAAAGGTTTTAAATAGAAATATTTATAACCTAGGACATAGTTCAAGGTCTTATGATCTTCAGATGAATTCTAAATCTTATTCTTGATTATCGATGAATGAAATATTATCTATTCAGTTGAAGCTATTCAATACTATGTCATCACTATTGTTTGCTATTTTAAGTGAGCTTTTATTTGCTCACTCTTGCATTATATACTCCATGCAGCTAGAGTTGAGAAAGTTGACCAACCGTCAACTAGCAAAGGAAGGATCAAGATGAACAAGTGAAGACTTGTTTATATATTTGATTATGAACTGTAATAATATTTAATTTTATTATGTGATGTTTTATTTTCCTCATTTGTTGATGTTAAGGTCCCTGGGAATATTTTGGACAAGGTTATAATCCTTTTTGTAAGGAAGATTTTTTTAATTATTAAGGTTGTAATTTAGTTTGCATTCCTTATTTATGGGTAGTAGTTATGTTTTATTAAGATAGTGAGCACCAAATCCCGTGGAAATGAAGTACCCGAATTTAGGGGTGTCACAAGTTGGTATTAGAGCATTAGGTTATGAACCTTAGGTGGGGAAACCTTAGGTAATAGCCTTATAGGAGATCGAAAAGATTGTGATGATAGTTAAAGATAATAAACTACGTTATGTGCTATGTGTTACGTTTACGTATTCAAAGAGTTTCGATCGATATCACGTAATAATTAAACTTTAAAATTTTGTTGTTAGAATGACAAATGTTGGAGAGTCCAGTAAGGCTAGGGAGGAGTTACCCCAGATGCCTATGGACGATGAGCCTGAGACATCCATATTGTCTGGGAACAGTTGGTTCAGAGAGAGCCATCTCCATTGATCATCGTAGTTGGTCAGCAGCATGAGCCAATTTTAGATCGAGATGACGAGGATGAGTCAGAGGAAGAGGAGGAAGATCCTAAAAAGGAATTTCCACCTAACTCTGTTAGCGCTGCGATGTACGAGGAGATCTATGACCGCAACATTGAGTTACATGATCGAGTCGGAGAGCTTGAGGAACTGGTGGATGAGAGTCCGACTACCATACAACAGAGAGAGGAGACAATTCAAGAACTAGACGATGAGCTTGGAAACACGAAGTGGGATCTAGTCCACGTGGAGAGTGAAAGGGATGATACACTGGCAGAACTAGCGAAACTGAAGAACGACATCACAGAGGAATCAGTGAAGCGTGCCATAGCAGAGGATGCTTGCTTGAGGGCTACTCAACGTGCAGATCGAGCTGAAGATGAGGTTCAAGTGAAGAAGGCCAAGCTGAGGGAGATGAAATATGCTATTCATTCGGCTATAGATAGGGCCCAGGATCATGTCTTTTATTACCCAGCTCAGTTCAAGGGTTTGCCGTGGTATATGGTGGATCACAGAATAGTGTTCCGGGTGATGGAAGAAGAATGTAGAGAGGCTGTGCGACGTCTTAACATGCCTAGATAGTAGAGTAATAAACTATGTGTTTCTTATAAATTTAATAAATGTAAACCCCAGAATTTGAGATAATAATGGGATAAGATAATGATGTAATCCTGCAACTAGTTCAGTTCAGGAAAGATAATGTAAATAGTAGAGATGTTATCTATTCTATGTTTTAAAACTATGAATGAATAAAATAAAGAAGTTTATTGACGTCTTATGTGTTCAAGTGTGAATTGATATATTTAAAATATTTAAGTTTAACATTGAATATTTAAGAGATAAGTAAGAGATCTAATAAGAGTATATCTTAACAGAAAGATGCCTCCTAGAAGAAGAACTACACGTCAACAACCAGAGGGTTCGACTAATAATAATAACGACAATGATGGGACGAACGCCAATTCAATTCAGCAACTGGTGAATCTACTGACGGGAGCGCTTACGAATCAATCGTAAGTCCAACCTACTACATTTAAGTAATTCAAAACAGTAGGACCGCCAGAATACCAGGGATCGGTAAATCCGATTGAGGCCCAAACATGGGTGATGGAAATGGAGAAGGTCTTTGATGTGGCTAGAGTTAGCGATGACCAGAAGTCAGCTTTTGTGACATTCATACTGAAGTCAGAAGCTAGCTTTTGAAGGCAGACTAACAAGACTAGGGTAGGAGAAGGAGTGATAGCATGGGACCGATTCAAGGGGATGTTCTTTGAAATGTATTTCCCAATGAGCTCGCAGAACCAGATGGAGGTTTAGTTTCCAGAGCTGAAATAGGGAACGATGACGGTGCTAGAGTATGCCACAAAACTCAACGAGCTGGCAAGGATTGCAACGTACCAGGTCAGTACTGAAGAGAGGAAGGCAAGAAGATTCGAGCAGGGATTTAAGCTTTAGCTCTACAGCAAGGTCTCCATGCTCCAACTGAACACATTTGCAGCTGTACTGGAAAAGGCGATCATCACATAAGGTGGGGATGATGCCTTGACCAAATAAAACTAAGATCAGAAGAAGAAGAAGAATGAGACAGAGAACAAGGCAGGTGGTATCAGTGCTAACATCCATAAGAGGAAATGGAACGACAGTACATCTACTGGGAGTCAACAGGGAAGCCAACAGAAGAGGAGAGTTGAAGCATGTGCTACATGCAGAAAGAATCACACTGGAGTGTGCTTGAGGGGAAGATGAGTATGTTTCAACCATGGTCAGGAAGGCCACATTGCGCCGAATTGTCCTAACCCCAAAGAAGTGAGGTTGCTATACATGTGGATCTAAGGACCACATGGCCCAAACTTTCCCAAGGAAGTCAGCAGGGAGGGTCAACAGGAAGTGGAGGAAATGGCAGCGACATCACTTTGACAATCACTGGACCAATGCAGGCGATCCGACCCACTGCCAGAACATTTAACATGACAGTGCAGGATGCTGTGCAGTCAAAGGATGTGGTGTCAAGTATTATTTCGGTCAATAGTATTAATGCTTATGTATTATTTGATTCGGGTGTTACTTGTTCATTCATTTCTGATGACTTTGCTAAGACCTTAGAAATACCTAAAGAGGAATTATTTTACCCCTTGAACATACAGATTGCGAATAGGGAGGTTCTTCCTATTAGGTTTGTTCACAAGAACTGTAGGTTGAACATTAATGGTCAGAAATTGATGGTAGATTTGATTCCTATCAAACTTGGGGAGTTTGATGTTATACTGGGTATGGATTGGTTCTTTAACCATGGTGCGATAATAGATTGCAAGAAGAAATCGGTAAACCTTACGACTCCGTTGAAGGTAGTATTTTATGGTAGCAAATCTTCTAGACAAGCGAGTTGTCTGACGATTATGCAAGCCAAGAAGTTATTGAAGAAAGGTTGTTTAGGGTATTTAGCCTACATAATGGATACTCGTAAGGAAAGTTCAAAGATGGAAGAGATATCAGTGGTTAGGGAGTTTGTGGATGTATTTTCGAGCGATTTGCCAGGACTTTCGCCTGATAGAGAGATACAGTTCGTGATCAACTTAGCACCGGGTACTGCTCCGATATCAAGAGCCCCGTACAGAATGGCTCTAGTTGAGATGAAGGAGTTGATGGTTCAACTGCAGGAATTGCTGGACAAGAAGTATATTCAACTGAGCGTATCACCGTGGGGAGCACCAGTATTGTTCGTGAAGAAGAAGGATTGGTCGATGCGTCTTTGCATTGATTATAAGGAGTTGAACAAAGTCACGATCAAGAATATGTATCCTTTACCTAGGATCATTGACTTGTTTGATCAATTTAAGGGTATTAGATACTTCTCGAAAATAGATTTGAGAAGTGGGTATCATCAGTTAAAGGTAAGAAGAGAATATATACCGAAAACGGCTTTTAGAACTCGGTATGGACACTATGAGTTCTTAGTGATGTCATTTGGTCTAACGAATGCACCAGCTGCATTTATGGACCTAATGAATATGGTGTTTAAGCCATTCGTAGACAAGTTTGTAGTGGTGTTCATAGATGACATTTTGGTCTATTCCAAAACTGAGGAGGAACACATTGAACATTTGAGGCTAACATTAGAATAGCTGAGATAGGAGAAGCCTTACGTAAAATTTTCAAAGTGCGAATTTTGGTTGGAGTGTGTGCAATTTCTTGGCCACGTGATTAACAAAGATGTGATTTTAGTAGATCTATCGAAGGTTGAAGCCTTGATGAATTGGGATCAGCCGAAGACACCATCAGAAGTGAGGAGTTTCTTGGGATTAGCAGGTTACTACAGAAGATTTATCCAAGACTTTTCCAAAATTGCAACTCCGTTGAAAAATTTTACTCGGAAGACATTAAAGTTCATTTGGACGAAAAAGTGTGAGGAGAGTTTCCAGGAACTGAAGAAGAGATTGAGTACTGCGCCAGTGTTGCCATTGCCGGATAGTACAAGAAATTTTTTGGTATACAGTGAGGCTTCACATAAGGGATTGGGCTGTGTACTGATGCAGAACGACAAAGTCATTGCTTATGCATCACGTCAGCTGAAGGATTTTGAGAAAAGGTATCTGACCCATGACTTGGAATTGGCGACAGTAGTGTTTGCTCTAAAGATATAGAGACACTACCTTTATGGAGAGAAGTGAAAGATATACACAGATCATAAGAGTCTGAAGTACACCTTTACACATAAAGATTTGAATATGCGCAAAAGGAGATGGTTGGAGCTTATCAAGGACTACGATTGCGAGATTATATACCATCCGGGTAAAGCTAACGTCGTTGCCTATGCTTTAAGCAGGAGGGGTCGGGAGATGTTAATGATATTAACTGATCAGGAATAGTTGGTGAATGAGATGGCTAAGTTAGAATTAGAAGTTAAATATCCAAAAGAAGCGGATGAGAAGTTGTTCCAAGTAACTACCGGTTCAACTTTGGCGGACAAGGCAAAAAAAGACAAACTACATGATGAAGAGTGCGAGAAGATCCGAAAGAGAGTAACCGATGGTGAAGAGATAAAATTTAAGATCGATAATGATGGACTGCTATGATTTGAAGGGAGAATTTGGATACCGCTAGTACCAAAAATTAAGGAAGAAATTTTGGGCGAAGCTCATAGTTCAAGATATTCGATTCACCATGGGAGTACGAAGATGTATTAAGATCTCAGGCAACATTTTTGGTGGCCAAACATGAAGAGAGACATTACCGAGTGAGTTGCGAACTGTTTAACATGCTAGAAGGTCAAAACAGAACACTAGAGACCAAGTGGATTATTGCAACCGCTGGAGATTCCGGAATGGAAGTTGATAAGTGGTCTTTATGACCACTTATTTGGATAGTAACCAGCTTGTTCTGTTGTCGAAACTCAAGTACTTTTATGCTTTTCACGTGTTTTTCCTTTGTTTTGTGAGTTTCAGGTTCAGGAACTCTCTTGGCGCATATTGAGCTTAAAAGGACAAAATGAGGCCAAAAGGAGCAAGAATGGAATGATGGCATTACAATGGGAAAGAAATGTAATCCGGACATCGTTTGGGTGGTTCACGTTCATTTCATGTTCTTGGATTGGAACTTGGTTTATATTGTAGAGCATATCTTATAAGATTTCTGGAACATCTTGAATCATCCAAATCAGAGTTCGGAGGCGAGAGTTATGCCCCGTATACCAACGGACGTCAAACTTCACGGTTTTGGGTTTTCATTGCACAGCTGTCACTCGGAGCTAATTTTCAACCATCCTCCATCCATTATTTCTCAATTCTCAAAGAATGAAAGTTGTAGAGATCTTCAATAGCTTCGATTTGATAGGTGGCAGGCCTCGTAACTCCTCCCAGATAAAAAGTTATAGCCGTTCTACCAGAGGACTCTGAAATAAAAAATCGTTGGCGCGGGCGCGCGGATTTCTAGTGCATTTTGGGCACTGCCGCTCCAATAAAAAATGCTACCAGACTTAACTTTTCAAGTGCACGGAACTTGGATAGAGATTGGGATATAAGGGGGCTCGGTTTTGGCAAGAAAGACATCACATTTTGGTCCTTAAGCCCTAGCCCTAGCTCTCTTCTTTTTCCTTTACATTTCTTGTATAGCTTAGGAGTAGATTAGTGTTAGATTAGTTGTTAGTAGTTAGTTTTCTAGGGTTAGATTAGACTTGATGGTTGAAACAATTGGAGGAAATCAAAGATCCAAGCTTGGAGAAGGAACACAGATTTGCACTCTCTTACTTTAACTCTCCTTGTTATTCATTTGTATTCAGATGATGTGTATTCCTTTTGTGGATGATATACTTGAGTCATTCATGCCTTAGGTTTTATTTTGAGATTCCAATGGAACCTTTTGAGTAATTGATATTGATTTGCTTCCATGTTGGTTATTATTAATTGCTATGTGATTGTCTATTGCGATTCATGCCTTCATTGCTTAATTGATTCAATACCAATTACTGTGATAACCTATGTGGACTTGACAGACGAAGATCTAATCGTAATAGTGGGCGATTGTATGTTCACATGGCGTTGAATGTATGATTTGTGCTTAGGATAGACATATACCAAAGCGCCGCTTGTAGTCAATAGAGGACTTGAACTTAAACCCTAAGTATTTGTAAATCATATAGACATATAGTGGTTTAAGTAATGTGGGTGTTCACATGCGTCTATCATCTGTGGATTGCACGTGATACGGATTCGGTGCATCAAAAGATGGTCGTCTCTCACTTTCGTGTTCTCGGCTAGCACACTTAATGATTAATTTGACCTAATTGGAAGTGAATTGACTTAGATGAATCATTAGGGGAAATTGGAATCTCATGCCTTCATTATCTGATTTTAACTCTAGGTTTAATTAGTTTAAGTTTAATTCCTTGTCTAGTTAACTTAGTTTAAATTCATTCTCTTTACAGCTCGTTTAAATAAGACCGAAATGATTAAGGACTAGTGGTTTGGCAACATTTTATCTGTTAATTCTCCGAGAGAACGATATCTGTACTTACTGATTATTACTTTTTGACCGCGTATACTTGCGTGTAATTGTCATACCCAATCGGGGATAACAAGTTTTTGGCGTCGTTGCCGGGAAATTAATTTGATAACTATTTGCCAACATTAGTTTCAATCAAATTAGTCTTAATTTAAACATTTTTTTTATTTTTTTTAATACTCTTCCTATATTCTCTTGTCAGGTACAATGGACTTAAATTTATATCCATGGAACTACACAAGGCAAGAGCAACCAAGGGAAGTAGGGAATGATAGCGGCGACCCAATTGCTACACTTTCAGCACAGTTGGAGGTTCTCTCGAGGAAAGTGGATACTGTTTTAGCCCAGCAGAGTCGAATGACTTATGATTATGGTGCTGGGAACTACATGAGCCATTAGGAGCCTATCAGTTATAGACAGCAGCAGTATAAGGGTGAGTACTCCTACAATGAGCCTTATCCCAATTTTTAGCAGGATTGGGGGTATCACCCAACCCCTTCTTCAGACTATTATCAAGACCACTACTGCGAGCCAAGTCCAATGTACGCACCAGAATGCACCTTCCAGACTCCAGCTTATGAGCCTCAATACATGGATTTTGAGGATGACACAAAAAAGGCAAGCCTGGAGGAAGAAGGTGGTATAGCATCATTAAGAGATACCTTAATTGATCAATCATAGTCAATCGAGAATCTTCAGTATTGGGAAAATTAGTTTAGTATGGCGTTGATGAAAGAGGAGTTGATTGAGCAAGGGATACAGACTTAGAATCTTCATAATCAACTCTCTCAAGTAGTGGATGCCGTGAGCAAAGGGCCTCAGAATTCCACGGAGATTCAGTACATGGATTCTGAGGATGAAGCAGAAAAGGAGATCTTAATTGAGCGAGAGGAGTCGATTGAGGATCTTCAGACTTGGGTAGAGCAAATTAGCACAACTTTAAGGAATGAGGAGGTGATTGAGGAAGGAACCGAAGCTCAAGATCTTCAAAGTCCAATGCCTCAGATGACTGAAGCCGTAAGTAATGATCCCCAGGATACTTGGTGTTATGAAATGGATGCAAAAATTGATGGAGATTCAGAAGTGCACTTGCAACGGGACAAGCATATGGCAATGGATATAGAGGAGACGCTTGGGGACGTGGAAATCTATGAACCAACCGTGACAATACCCCAAGAGCCTTCTCACCCTAAGTGGAACAAGCCAGTGAAGTTTGCACACCCTTGCCCCCTTGGTAGCCACATCACAGAGCCTGATCTCGATGATATGAGAGAGTTCGCGATTTTAAAACCATGGTGGTTAGTAGAAGAGAGAATAGAAGAAGAGTCTGTTGTATTCGATGTACCTCAATACCCCAATCATTTCACGAACACAACAGAACCATTACCTAGCTCCCCAACCTTCAAGACGTGGAATTCATATACTCATCATATGCTAGGTAGTTTAAATCTGAGTCCTCTCATGATGGGAAGCCTCTAAAAGCACATTGCAGTTCTGATGGATGGAGGGGTTCTTAAATATCGTCGGGGGGTCGGATAGCAGTGGTCAGACACAGTCCAGCTAGAGGACTATAAATCAAGCGCTCGATGGGAGGCACCCCATCATATCTCTCTCTTTATCTCCTTGTTTAATTATCCATTACCTGCTTTCTATCATACTTCCCTCCCCCTAATTTAATTCTTCGTAGTTTAACTTAGTTAAAATTTTTGAATGCTCGTAGAATTAAGAGTTCTATGCCTACATTTTTTGACTTAGGCATTAGTGCATATCTTTTTGGGACTATGAAGCTTGTGGCACATATTTTGATACACTAGCACATTGTATTTACGCACATAGAGAATTTTTTTTTTGGGAATTTAAATGCATCTATCTTTCCATATTTAATTCTCTTAATGTAAATAGTTACTATTTACTTTTGATAGTTAAGAGGGCTTAATAATGTTATAAGCTTTTCTCAGGGTCACCCCATGCCGTATGAAGCAAAGTTCGAATGCCACAACAGCTTCATGAAATAAATTCTGCAGAAAACCAAATCTGGCATCACGCGCGGCCGCGCCTGATTAAGCTTGTTGGGGCGCGTGGCCACGCCTCACACAGACTGTGCCTGGCTTAAGTAATTTTCAGCCCATACTTCCATTGCATTATCAGACGAGCTTGCCATAAATTTCCCCCATCCCAAGACCTAATTTAAATTAAAAACATAACCTCATATCTCCTAATCACAATCAACCAACCCACCCATCACTCCCATCTTCTCAACCTGATCAATTGAGGCAGTGTGTGGGGGTTCGATAGCATAGCAAGATTTCTGAAGTGGTTGGGTTAGTTGAGTTCAGTATTGGATTGCATCGTCTATTCTCATTTAATATGGCATCCAAGAGGAGTAGAAGGGAGTCTACAACCATGGGCAGCGATTTTGAGCACTGGGGAGATGACATCGACTATGATGCAGTCCGAGTCCTCCCAAACTGTACATGAGCATATTGATACGATGAGGACGAGGGCGACAACGAAGTCGAATAAGGGAGTTTCTTTTTACCTTTACTTTCAATGAGGACATTGAACCTTTTAAGTTTGGGGGTATTGGTTTTGTTTTGCATGTAGTTAGTTCATTTCATGTTGTGTTAGTTACATTTAGTGCATGTAGGTTGTTTTTGTTAAAATTTGTGAAAATTTTAAAAATTTTGTTTTTGTTTGAGTTATTTATGTTAGAGCATTTTGCATGAATCCAGTTGAGGTTGGTTTGCCATATATTTGGCCTATGAGGAAACATAAATTACTTGATTTTTTAACTAATTTGAGACTTGAGCTTGATTATGTCATATATGTAAATCCTTATTTGTCAGATACTGTGTAATCAATGAGCACGATAGAGTAACCATCATGACATACTTAGTTTAAATGTTTACATACTTGTCTTCTGGTGGGAAATCTATGTTTTAATAAAAGAATTTTAGTTCTCATATGATAATAACTAGACTGTAAACAGCTTAAGGTTAGGGGAATCAAGGGGTATGCATGCTATGTGTGGAGATGGAGCATAAGACGCACTCCCCTAAGAAAAAAAGAAATGAAAATAAAAGAAAATGCTTTGAAAAAGAAAGAAAAAATAGAATACACACTTCGGCTACGTCGAGTTCTGTGGCCTTTGATATTCGAGCAAGTAAGCCTTCGGGGTGTTTCTACACCCAGCGCCCTAAGGCCGTCTGGTCTGGGAGTCGTTGGTCGAAAGCTCGCTACACGGGTATCATTGAAAAGCCTAAGAGGACTAGGCATTGCACAGTCGAATTTGTACACGGGAAAGTGTGAATAAGCCCTCGTGAGTAATAAAAGTTTAATGAAATCCCCTTGTTGACTCTTAACTTTAGTAATGCATGGTCTTGGTTAGAAATTATATGATTTACTTCTTTTCTTGAGTTGAACCTCGTTTTTCCCTTAAGAAGAGTAGTAAGTGATTTATTTATTCCAAAACATATTTAATGGTTGCTAGGCACACAATGCACAATACATCAGTGCTGACAGTTTTGGATTTACAAGGATATGCCTTATGATCTTGTTTTTGGTATCTCTTTGTTTGATTATCTTGTGGTTTTCTGAGGCATTGCGTAGAAAGTTCAATACTGACTGAGACATGGATTCGCATTTATAGTAGTATAGGTTGCATACATTGTAGATATTGCATTGCATCTATCATTTGTGGATTACATGTGATATAGATTCGGTGAATCAAAAGATGGTCGTCCCTCACTTTCGTGTTCTCGGCTAGCACACTTAACGATTAATTTGACCTAATTGGAAGTGAATTTACTTAGATGAATCATTAGGGGAAATTGGAATCTCATGCCTTCATTATTTGATTTTAACTCTAGGTTTAATTAGTTTAAGTTTCATTCCTTGTCTAGTTAACTTAGTTTAAAATCATTATCTTTATAGCTCGTTTAAATAAGACCGAAATGATTAAGGACTAGTGGTTTGGCAACCTTTTATCTATTAATTCTCCATGGGAACGATATCTGTACTTACTGATTATTACTTGTTGACCACGTATACTTGCGCGTAATTGTCACACCCAATCGGGGACAACAAAAGTGGGAGCATATCACGATGGTTTTCATGGTTGGTCTACCAACGACTCAGAAGGGTTTTGATGCAGTATAGGTTTTAGTGGATCGACTGACGAAGTTAGCGGATTTCTTACCGATCAAGATTAGACTCAACTTGGATCAGTTGGCAAAGCTGTACGTTAATAAAATTATTTCTAGACACGGTGTTCCAGTATCGATTATATTTGATAGGGATTCGCGTTTCATATCAAATTTTTGAAAGCGATTACAAGAATGTTTGGGAACGCAATTGCAAATGAGTACGGCGTACCATCCTCAGGCTGATGGCCAGAGCGAGAGAAAGATTCAGACTCTAGATGATATGCTGAGAGCTTGTTGCCAACATCGGGAAGAAATTCGCGGGTCGGGTCACAATCTGGATCTTTCTATCTTCCTAAGTTATCTATACCCTTAATCTTTTTATTTATAAAAAAGGTTTTGAAGGGTTTTTTAGGAAAAGGTCAGCATGTATCATGTCGACGATTGAATGTTTTACAGAGTTGCCAGTTGGTAGATTTGAAATGGTTGAACCAACTCAACCGAGTTTTGTTTGAAAAGAGGCCCAATTGTTGGACACTGTCGAAACTTGATCTTTGAAAACAAAGTTTTGATTTTGAGGGCTTGGTTAAGTGTCGGGAAGGTGTTAGGCACCCCAAAACTCCCGTGTAAATACAGTACCACATCTTTTTAACATTTCTCTTTTAAATCTGCAGTCTGTGTGTGAATGTTGAAAGAAAATTGGGCCTATTTTTAATTTGAAAGTATGTCTAGGCATCATTGAACCTATATACGAAGGGTTTGATTTGATTTACAAAAAGTCTTTGATTTGATTTGCAAAATCTTTTTTTTGAAAAGATTATTAAAATGATGTTTTGAAAGAAAGTTTTCAAACCCTTACGCTAACATAGGGATCATAGTTAAGGGTTTGTAAGAAAATTTTAAAATCTGATTTTTCATCCCTTCCGCTGCGTTTATGTAATTTGATTGCATGCTTATGTTTTTAGAAAACCCAACAGTGGTATCAGAGCCAATCTTGTGCTAATTATCAGTTTATGTTATTCCATACATATATGATATGCGATTGGATCGAGTTCTTGGGCAACAAAATTTTTCTAAATTCTGCGAAGCTGCGCAACTGCGCTGGTGCAAGGCATTCTTGCTCCACAGCTGCGCCGGTGTCTTGTCCTAGTTTTCATGCTGCGCCGGTTCCCTTTACATTCTTGGCGTAGCTGCGCCACTGGACAGGAACTGGAAAATTTTTCTTTTGTTCTGATAAATCAAATAAATAGTTTATTTAATTAATAAAGGTTTAAAATAAAGATGTTTATTTTATGTGAAATATGATTTCAGAATTGCTAACATTAAAGAATTTAATTTGGAATTGTTTTTGAATGAAATAAAGGAGTTTATTTTTCTAAAAACAAAGTTTAGCAAGCTTTTTCCCATTAACTGATATTAATACATATATGGAATGAATTTACTTTCATGAGATGAATAAGTTTTATTGATACGTATGATGATATGTATGTTAATAAAAGGGATTGATTATGGACTATGACCAATGTGATTGGATTTTATTTTGGATGAATGCTTGAATGTATGGGTTTTATAAAATGGGGTCTGCGTACCTCGTCTTCTCTGGTTTTATTCTCGGTGTAAATTCTACCTCCCTCCTATGTACTTCCCCTTGACTGCTGATCAAGGTTTCTATTTAATTATAAATAGTTTATGTAATAGAGATAGTTAGAATTATCTTGAAGAAAAGGGAGACCAAGGAGCAAGAAGCGAGTGAAGACCCGTTTGTATGGAGCCCGAGTTTAAATGTAATAATTACATTTAAATTTAAATTCTTGCACTCCTAGGTTTGACCTTTTGGTTCACTTGGTGGCTCTAGTAAACCAAACTATAATAAAAGTCCATAATCAATCCGGGTAGAATATAGTATTATATATTGCATGCTAAATATTATATATATTATATTTTATACAAACATGCTTCGCATGTTTAATAAAATGACGCGTATTATATATATATATATATATATATATATATATATGTGTGTGTGTGTGTGTGTGTGTGTGTGTGTGTGTGTGTGCATGCGTGCTAAATAAGATGAGACAAATAATAACAAACCCCTCAAAGAAATAATATTAAGTCCGAAACGTTCAAATGATATTTGGAATATCGAACGTCACCTTCTAGCATAATTAATTAATAGAGTATTAAATATTTAATATGAGTTTGTTGTGCTATCCACAAGGCGAGTATTGAGTACTTAAGATGTTAATTAATCACATTTGATGCTTATCAAGAAAATTGAACAATCTAGTCTTGTTGTGCTATCCACAAGGACGACCATTTTTCTTTTTTGAATTTATGGAAGTGCTAGGCTGGACTTAACTTAAATCATTTTAGTTCGGATGTGCACACACATGACCATTATGATTTAAGAGGCAAAATAAAAGGAGTTACATGGTGATGTAATTGACAAGAATTGTCTACCTATTTATTTGTATATCGCTTGTTGTGCTATCCACAAGGTTTTATACATTTGAAATGGGATCCTTAATCTCACTAGCAAATCTTTAACTAGATGTTGCCGAACTATATAAGTGAGGGTAATATAGTTTGATGAAAATAGTGGGAGATACCAATTTAAAATAAAGACCTAAATTTATTTTGATATGCAAAGTTAATAAAATGAATGTTTGCTAAAAATATTATCTTTTCACATGCAGAATTTTAAAAATGCCAAAATCACTAATCTCACTACAAAGCATACTTGATGCAAATAAGCTTACCGGGCCGAATTATGAGGACTGGCTACGAAATTTGAGAATTGTTCTCACTGCTGAAAAGATTTCTTATGTCCTAAATTCAACTATCCCTGAATCTGTTTTGGAAACAGCCTCTGAGGAAGAGATTGCCACTTTCAATAAGTGGCAAGATGATGCATCTACGGCTCAATGCATCATGCTCGCATTCATGAATAACGAGCTTCAGCGTCAGCACGTAAATATGGATGCTCCTGCTATGCTGCTTCACCTCAAGGAGTTGTATGGTGAACAGAGTAGGACTGTTAGATATGAGATATCTAACAAGCTCTTTCGATCTCGGATGACCGAGGGCACTGCGGTCGAGACTCATGTTCTGAAGGTAATCAATTTGATTGAACGCCTTGGACAGCTTGGGTTCGTCATGGATGGGGAGTTGAGTCAAGACTTGGTCTTGCAGTCACTCCCTGAGACCTTCTCACAGTTTGTGGTTAATTTTCACATGAATAAGCTAGATGTCAGCTTGCCTGAGCTGCTTAACATGCTGAAAACTGCAGAAGGTCACTTCCCATCCAAGAAGAACCATATCTTGATGGTGGATTCTTCCAATAAAAGGAAGAGGCCCAAGGTATCTTCTAAAAAGAAGAAATCCAAGAAGGCTAAGGGAAAGGGGAAAGAAAAGGAACAAAAGAAACCTGAACCAGCTAAAGAAATGTGCTTTCATTGCAACGAGCTGGGACATTGGAAAAGGAACTGCAAGAAGTATCTAGCAAAGAAGAAGCTTGGAGAAGATTCGACTTCCAATCAAGGTTTGTTTATGATTGAAATTAATTTTTCTGAAAGTTATAATTCTACTTGGGTATTGGATACCAGCTGTGGTTCTCACATATCTAATACTGTGCAGGGACTGGTCAGAAGTAGAAAGCTGAACAATGATGAAGTGATCCTATGAGTGGGGAATGGAGCAAAGGTTTCTACATTAGCTGTAGGAACTTATTGTTTAGCAATGCCTTCGGGCAAGTCCATTTATCTTAATAATTGTTATTATGTTCCGAATATTATTAAAAATATTATTTCAATTTCTGTATTGGATATGGAAGGATTTAACGTTGTTATAAAGAACAATAGTTGTTCTATTTATAAAGACGATGTTTTATATGGTATTGGAAATTTGCGAAATGGACTTTATACACTTGACTTACAAGAAAATATATTTCAAATTGAACAAACTAAGAAAAGGAAAAGAGATGATATTAATTATACCTACATGTGGCACTGTCGACTCGGTCATATCAATGAAACAAGAATATCCAAGTTGCATAAAGATGGGCTCTTCGAGCTATCCTATTATGAATCATATCCAACTTGTGAATCTTGTCTCATAGGTAAAATGACTAAATCTCCTTTTAGTAGAAAAGGAGAAAGAGTTACAGAGTTATTGGCATTGATTCACACAGACGTTTATGGACCTATAACAACAAGTGCACGGGGTGGGTATTCTTATTTTATTACTTTCACTGATGATCACTCAAGATTTGGATATGTGTATTTAATGAAATACAAATCAGAATCATTTAAAAAGTTCAAAGAGTTCAGAAGTGAAGTAGAGAAAAAAACGGGCAAGAGTATAAAGATACTTCGATCAGATCGAGGTGGGGAATACTTGAGCGGTGAGTTTCTCAATTGTCTCAAAGAAAATGGTATAATATCACAATGGACTCCTCCAGGTACACCATAATTAAATGGAGTATCTGAAAGGAGAAATTGAACACTGTTGGACATGGTTCGATCCATGATGAGTTTTACAGACCTTCCAATTTCCTTCTGGGGATATGCCCTAGAAACGGCTACATACCTACTTAACAAGGTACCTACCAAATCCACCCCAAAGACTCCATATGAGATGTGGAAGGGGAGGAAACCAAATCTTAAGCATGTTAAGACTTGGGGATGCCCAACTTATGTCAAAAAGTTTTAAAATGATAAGCTACAGACTAAATTCGATAAGTGTAGATTTGTGGGATACCCTAAAAAAACTTTAGGGTATTATTTTTATCATCCAACTGATCAAAAGGTGTTTGTTGCGAAACATGCTGCCTTCTTGAAAAAGGAGTTTATCCATGAAGGGGTCAGTGGGAGTAAGATATATCTTGAAGAAGTTCAAGAACCACAAATTATCACGGATCAAAGTCAGGTACCTGACCAAGTAGAAGAACCTACTATACCACACCCTGTTCGTAAATCTGGAAGAGTACCGAAGATACCTGAGAGGTATGGATTCGTTATTGAGGATGACGATGAGGTACACATCATGAATGATGATGATCCATTGAATTACGAACAGGCTATGAGTAATAAAGACTCAGGGAAATGGCTTGAAGCCATGAAATCCGAAATAGACTCCATGTATGAAAACAAAGTATGGACTTTGGTTTCACCACCTAAAGATATTAAGCCTATTGGGTGTAAATGGGTCTTTAAAAGAAATACGGGAGCGGACGGCAAGGTAGAGACCTATAAGGCCCAACTAGTTACAAAAGGTTTCAAACAAATACAAGGAGTTGACTATGATGAAACCTTCTCACCAGTAGCTATGCTCAAGTCCATTCGAATTTTGCTTGCGATTGCAGCTTATAACGACTATGAGATCTGGCAGATGGACGTGAAAATAGCCTTCCTTAATGGGAAACTTGAGGAGGATGTGTATATGACACAGCCAGAGGGATTTGTTTTAAAGGCTGGAACAAATTAAGTCTGTAAGCTGCAACAATCCATTTATGGATTGAAACAAGCTTCTCGTAGATGGAACATTTGTTTTGATGAGACAATCAAAGAGTTTGATTTTATCAAAAATGACGATGAACCATGTGTGTACAAGAAGGTTAGTGGGAGCGTAGTTTCATTCCTTGTATTATATGTTGATGATATATTACAGATAGGGAATGACATTCCAATGCTACAATCAATTAAAATCTGGTTATCTAAACACTTCTCCATGAAGGATTTTGGAGAAGCATCCTATATTTTGGGGATAAAGATCTATAGAGATAGATCTAAAAGGATGCTTGGTTTATCCCAAGGAACGTACATTGATGCTATGCTAAAGAGGTTTAGCATGGAAGATTCCAAAAGAGGTCTCATACCGATGAGCCATGGAATATATCTCTCCAAGAAACAGGCCCCAAAGACACTTGAGGAGAGAGACCGTATGAGTAAGATCCCTTATGCTTCTGCAATAGGATCTATCATGTACGATATGATATGTACTAGATCGAATGTTGCTCATGCACTTAGTGTAACGAGCAGATACCAGTCGAATCCTGGAGAAGAGCACTGGAAGGCAGTGAAGAATATCCTAAAGTACTTGAGAAGGACTAAAGATATTTTTTTGTCTACGGTGGGTCTGAATTAAAACTCGGGGATTCACGGACTCAAGTTTTCAAACAGACCAAGATGACAGTAAATCTGTTTCAGGGTATGTGTTTACCTTGAATAGAGGCGCAGTGAGTTGGAAGAGTTCCAAGCAGCAAACAGTTGTTGATTCAGTGACAGAGGCAGAGTATATAGCTGCAAGTGAAGCTGCAAAGGAAGCTGTTTGGATGAAGAAGTTTATAATTGAACTTGGTGTGGTTCCTAGCATTGGAGAAGTAGTTCCCATTTACTGTGACAAACAGGAGCAGTTGCACAGGCTAAGGAACCCAGGTCTCATCAGAAATCTAAACACGTGTTGCGGCGATTTCATTTGATCAGGGAGATTATTGAAAGAGGAGACGTCAGCTTGGAGCATGTGGACTCTCAAGACAACATTGCAGATCCATTTACTAAAGCTCTAACACAACAGCAGTTTGATGGTCACTTAGAGAAGATGGGTATGAGATACCATGGCGATTGGCTTTAGTGCAATTGGGAGATTGATAGTAGTGTGCATACAAGCCAATCATGTATGATGATAAAGCACATACTTTGTAAACAATCTTATTTATTTATTAATAAAATATTAATTTAAGGCATTTAATTATCTACATGGTGCTATTTTTATAATATGTAAATAAACTATAGTTTTAAGCAATGCTTTTAGAATCATGATGAGATCATGCTAATGAGATCTAAATTCTTAGAAAGCTTAAAAACCAAAATAGTTCCCAATTGTGGGATTACTAAAATGGGGATTAGTAAATCCGGATAGATTGGTACATATGTTGCTTGCTCATTGGATGAGGATGACTGATCTCATGGTCATTTGTGTGGAGACACTAAAGCAAATATGTAGATACTTATTGGAGAATAAGTTCACTGAACGTGACTCGCTATAGAATACCTAATGGAGTTTTACTCGCCTGTCAATAGGAATTCCTAATGTGATAGTAGTACAAGTGATCCTTGGACTTGAGATCATCATAGTATCTTGTATATAACAAATTATACTTTGACTTATTCCTTAAGGCCTTTTAAGGTACATATAGGGTATGCTTGGGTATAATGAGTTACATATGGAGATAATGTATGATCAATAAATAATCTACCACCTCTAGTAAAAGAGGAGATATGTTCTATATGATTCGTTAAATGACAAGCAGGAATCCTTGGCCAAGGTAGAATGAAATTAGAAAGAAGTTTCTAATTTGCATTATTTGGAGTTGTGCGTTTTCTAATCGAAATACATATGATTAAATAAATTAAGACTTGTTAGTAGTGTGCATACAAGCCAATCATGTATGATGATAAAGCACATACTTTGTAAACAATCTTATTTTTATTAATAAAATATTAATTTAAGGCATTTAATTATCTACATGGTGTTGTTTTTATAATATGTAAATAACCAATAGTTTTAAGCAATGCTTTTAGAATCATGATGAGATAATGGTAATGAGATCTAAATTCTTAGAAAGCTTAAAAACTAAAATAGTTCCCAATTGTGGGATTACTAAAATGGGGATTAGTAAATCCGGATAGATTGGTACATATGTTGTTTGCTCATTGGATAAGGATGACTGATCTCATGGTCATTTGTGTGGAGACACTAAAGCAAATATGTAGGTACTTATTGGAGAATAAGTTCACTGAACGTGACTCGCTATGGAATACCTAATGGAGTTTTACTCACCTGTCAATAGGAATTCCTAATGTGATAGTAGTACAAGTGATCCTTGGACTTGAGATCATCATAGTATCTTGTATATATCAAATTATACTTTGACTTATTCCTTAAGGCCTTTTAAGGTATATATAGGGTATGCTTGGGTATAATGAGTTACATATGGAGATAATGTATGATCAATAAAGAATCTACCACCTTTAATAAAAGAGGAGATATGTCCTATATGATTCGTTAAATGACAACCAGGAATCCTTGGCCAATGTGGAATGAAATTAGAAAGAAGTTTCTAATTTACATTATTTGGAGTTGTGCATTTCCTAATCGAAATACATATAATTAAATAAAATAAGACTTGACAATAAATTCATGTCTTATATTTAATTGGGACATTGTATGGTGGAAGGATTGAATTGTACGGTAACTATTAACTCACAGGTTCTTTTATGATTAATGTAGAAATCTATATTATCTAGAAAGTCGTTGATCGGTAGAGAGACTTATCCCTATTGTAGAATAAATGTTATTTATTTAAATAGATTATTAGTTTAATTTATTTATTTAAATAAGATTAGAATTGTTCTAATTGATTTATTCACAATCGGTTTAATATGGAGAACCTAAAGGGTCACACTATAAAAGGAAGAAGAATTATTTAAGATGAAAATGGCATGATAGTAATAATGCATTAAGTATAATTAATTTAATCTATGGTGATAGAATAAATTAATTAGCTTAATGTTTATTATTTAATATTTTATAAATATTAAATATAATTAATAAGAGGTGTCTTATTAATATTATTATTATTATTATTATTATTTTAATTCTAAAGGAGTTTAAGAATTAATATAATATCAGTACTCTCTCTCAATCCTAATAAGATTAGGATATAAATTAATTATAAAAGTGTTTAATTAATTAAATAAATAAAACCCTATTCTAATTGGATTAGGAGGGTTAACCTAATAGATATATTAGAGAGTCTTATATCAGAAATAAGGTACGTGAATTTTTTCAAGGGTTGGGAGTACACATATTCTATAGAGATAAAAACAAAGGTTAAGCCAATAACCCATCTTCTTGAGTTCTTCATCTTCCTTGGTGGATCACCGTTAGAGGCCAAACATTTGGGTGGCTGACATTGATCAAAGGAAGGAGCCACTATAATAGAATCAAAGGAGTAGAACTTGTACCTGAGGAAGCTTGGATCTTCAAAGGTATAATTCCATCCTCTCCTTCTATGTATTGACTGATAATTGATGCACAAGAAAGATCATGGTTAAGGGTTTGTAAGAAAATTTTAAAATCTGATTTTTCATCCCTTCTGCTGCGTTTATGTAATTTGATTGCATGCTTATGTTTCTAGCAAACCCAACAAGGAATTGAAGCATATTGATACTTTAGTTTTATCTTTTCAGCCTTAATGCTCAATTTGAATAATGATTGTCGGGCTGCGAAGCATCCTCGACCTCAAAATATATACAAGTGTCGGTCTCCTCATGGGCATGATAGCCATCGAAGGGACTCTGACAAGACAAACAATATTTTCACTATGTTGAGACCTTAGATCCAGATAATTTTTTTAAGGTCTTTTGTATGTATATTTTTATACAGAAAAACTGGCAAGGTACATTTTTAAAATGGAGTTTGTCCATCGTGAGAATCAGATTCTGATCAGTTTGATCATGAATTCCACGATTCCTAGGCTCACATAGGGAAGCCAATAAGCTTGCACAGCTCAAATTTGTACAGAAATATATCCAAATATAGCCAGAACCAAGGATTCATCAATAAATCCTGGCTCGCACATGGCCGAAACATCTCGTTCCCACTAGATAGCGATCTAAGGCCCTGCGAGGTAGCTTTTATAACTAAAACTAGAAAACGCTAGATTTAAATAAATCTCAGACATTCTAGCTTCCTAGTTCAGTCTGGACCTATTTTGAACCGTTTGAAAGCTATAGTTGGTGAGATTTAAAGAAATCTAGTTCACCCTCAGAAATGTCAGTGCCGATTAATATCAAATGAATATTTCAAGCAACAATTTAATAAAAATGAGTAAAGCAATATATATATATATATATATATATGATATATATAAAAGCTGTAAAGGACGATGAGTTTTTAGGCCGGTGCCTGGACTAAAATGTATATATATATTTATATATATATATATATAATTATAAAAGCTGTATAAAAGTCACGGAATGATCCAGGCTGGACAAAATATAAATATATATATAGAAAAGCAGTAAAGGGCGGTGGGTTTTCACTCCGAGGCCCGGACTGAAATATAAATATATATTTATAAAAGCAGTAAAAAGGTCACGAAATTATTTAGGCTGAACTGGAATGTAAATATATATATTTATAGCAGAAAAGTAGTCAACTAAGACTGGGGAAGATAACCTAGTGTGGTGAATGTTGCTTATATATGCATATATAAAAAAATAAAATAAAAAGGCCACAGAATAATTCAGGCCAAACTAGAATGTAAATATATATACATATAGACAGAAAGTAGTCACCCAAGACTGGGAAGATAACCCATTGTGGTGAATGTTGCTTATATATGCATATATAAAAGCAGTAAACTACCGCGGATTTGACATCCGGGCTTGACAGAATTGAAAAGTTAGTATATATACGGTTAAATATATACAAAAAAAAGTCAAACCCTGACTGGGAAGATAACCCACTCCAAAGAAGTTGCTCAACACGAAGATGCAAGTATATAAAAGCTGCTGGAAGTGACGGATCGTCAATCCGAGTTCTAGAAATGCCAGAAAATGCGTTTAGGTACTAAAATGTACCAAAAGTTAACAAAAACGGTCACGGAACTGAGTTCCGGGCATATTTAGAAAACAAAACTTGATAGGCAAGTGTAAAAAAATGCGAAGAAGTAATAATAACTTTCTGATCATAAAAATACTCACAATGGGCTGCTACACGGGCTTTTTGCCAAATTATAGGCTTTAAACGTCCAAATCTACCGACTATTTTCTAATATGTGGTAGTATGTGGGTATATCTACTTGTTATAGTAAAACAAATTGGGTTTGGAAGACAAGAAACTGGCTGGAAAACCAAACGAGCAGGGGTTCAGAGCGTTTTTCTTTTTTCAAATGAGCTGGGGGTGAGCTCATATATATAGACCCAGAAACCTCCACTCTACCTGCTGCTGCCGCAGGTAGAGGTGCGGCTCCATGTGGCAGGGCCAACGTGGCAAGTCCAGTTGCATCGAAGTATGTGCATTCTGAGCAACGCGATGTCTGATTCAAAATTTTCTAACTTTTGATCGGAGCGTCCGTTTGAGGCGTGCTGTTCCTTTTCGGAAAGCCCTCGCCGAGGGTGTCACAATGACATGGGATAAAACATTTTCTGGGTCCAAGAAGACGGGATTATAACTAGGTCTTCGATTCCCCGCAGTTTGTCCCGTTGAGCTGTCTTGCGCTGTTTGCACTCGGGATCATTGTTACGGTTCGTTCTGATCTTGGTGGCATCAATTCGGCTTGAGTTTGACCGAATCGTCTTAGAGTTGGTAAAATGACCGTTTAGCCCCTCCCAAGGTTTCCTTCAGTGTTGGCATAGCCTTTGGCTGACTTCCTGTGCTTGTTTCCAAGGTTTAGATCCCAATTGATTTTGTTTGTCCTCGGTGTTGTCTCTGAGGCTGACTTGTGTTTGATTTGTATGAAATCGTGATACAATCAAATTACAAAATAAGCGGAAGCATGACATATCAGAGTTTAAAAAAATTTTACAAAATAATTACCCGAATCATCTTTTATGCAAATCATTAATTTAAAACAATAAATAAGAAGTTATGGAATCATACCCTTGTAGAACGAAGCTTCCACAGGTACAAGTTCAACTCCTTGTTTGTCGTGATCTCCTTGAATATCCGGGGTAGATTCCTTCCTTTGATCAACGTTAGCCACCCAAGTGTTTGGCCTCTAGAGGTGATCCACCAAGGAAGAGGAATTATCAAGAAGGAGGGTGGTTAGCTAAACCCTAGTTTTTTATCCTCTATAAAAAAGGAGTACTCTCCAACAATTGAAATTGCATCAACTGATATCTATTATAAGACTCCTTATATATAGATATTGGTCAACCTTTCTAATCCTATTAGACATGGGATTTCATTTAATTAATTAAACTCCTTTAATTAATTTAGGCTTCCCACCACATTGGGAATAATTAATTAAATTTATTTAATTAATTTGCCTCCTAATCTTATTAGGAATAAATGAGAGTACTAATATTAAATTAATTCCTAAACTCCTATAGAAATTAAAATAATAATAATAATTATAAAAATATTAATAAGACTACTTTGATTAATTTATAATTAATATTTCTAAAATATTAAATAATAAACATTAAGCTATTTAATTTATTCTATCACCATAGATTAAATTAATTAAACTTAATGCATTATTACGATTATGCCATTACCTTTTAAATAATTATTCTTCCTTTTATGGTGTGACCCTTTAGGTTCTCCATATTAAACCGGTTGTGAATAAATTAATTAGAACAATTCTAATCTTATTTAAATAAATAAATTAAACTAATAATCTATTTAAATAAATAATATTTATTCTACAATAGGGATAAGCCTCCCTAGCGATCAACGACTTTTCAGATAATATAGATTTCAACATTAATCATAAAAGAACCTGTGAGTAAATAGTTACTGTACAATTCAATCCTTCCACCATACAATATCCCAATTAAATATAAGACATTGAATTACTGTCAAGTCTTATTTTATTTAATTATATGTATTTCGATTAGGAAATGCACAACTCCAAATAATGCAAATTAGAAACTCCTTTCTAATTTCATTCTGCCTTGGCCAAGGACTACTGGGTTGTCATTTAACGAATCACATAGGACATATCTCTTTTTTTACTAGAAGTGATAGATTCTTTATTGATCATTCATTATCTCCATATGTAACTCATTATACCCAAGTATACCTTTTGATATACCCTAAGGGTCTTAAGAAATAAGTCAAAGTATAATTCATTACACACAATATATTATAATAATCTCAAGTGTAAGGATCACTTGTACTACTATCACATTAGGAATTCCTATTGGCAGGTAAGTAAAACTCCATTAGGTATTCCATAGCGAGTCTCCAATAAGCACCTACATACTTGCTTTAGTGTCTCCACACAAATGATCACGAGATCAATCATCCTCATCCAATGAGCAAGCAACATATGTACCAATCTATATAGATTTACTAATCCCATTTTAATAATCCAACGATTGAGAACTATTTTAGTTTTAAGCTTTCTAATAATTTAGATCTCATTAGCATGATCAACATCATGATTCTAAAACCATTGTTTAAAACTATGGGTTATTTATATATTATAAAAATAACATCATGTAGATAATTAAATGCCTTTAATAAATGAATAATTTATTTAATAAATAAAAAAGATTATTTCCAAAGTATATACTTTATCATCATACATGATTGGCTTGTATGCATACTACTTTCAATCTCCCACTTGCACTAAAGCCAATCGCCTTGGTATCTCATACCCATCTTCTCTAAGTGACGGTCAAACTGATGTTGTGTTAAAGCTTTAGTAAATGGATCTACAATGTTTTCTTGAGAGTCTACACGCTCTAAGGTAACGTCTCTTCTTTCATTGATTTCTTTAACCAAAGTGACGCAACAAATGTTTGGATTCAAGATGAGACTTAGGAACTATTCCTAGTTCTGTATTGAATTTTTCATCCGAAACATCAATTTGCAGCTTCACTTACAGTTATATACTTTGTTTTTGTCACTAAACTAGCAACCTTTTGATGTTTGGAACCATTCCAATTAATTGCACCACCTTTCAAGGTAACGACTTGCCCTAAAATTGATTTGTTGTCGTCTTGGTCAGTCTAAAAACTTTAGTCTGTTTAGTCCTCTAGTTTAATTCAGACCCATTATGTGTCATGATGACATCCTTAATGTCAATTAAGTACTTTAAGATGTTTATCACTTTCCTACAGTGATCATCTTTAGAATATGACTGATTAACATCAAGTCTCGTATATTTCATTGCATACATGATAATAACTTATGCGATCTCTCTTTTATTGAGGATAATTTTAGAAAGATTCACTCGATGGCTCATCATCATGAGACACCCTTTGGAGTTTGTCCATGCTAAACGCCTTTAGCATCTAATTGAATATACGTTCTTTGGGATAAGCCGAACATCCTTTTAAATCTATCTATACAGATTTATATCCCCAATGTAAGATGTTCTACCCAAATCATTCATCGAGGAATGTTTAGACAACTTTATTTTAATCAATTGTAGCGTAGGAATGTCATTCCCTATCGGTAATATATCATCAACATATAATACAAGGAATGAAACAGCGCTCCCACTAACATTTTTGTACACACATGGTTCATCCTCATTTTTGATAACATCAAAATCTTTGATTGTTTCATCAAAACGAATGTTCCATCTACGAGAAGCTTACTTCAATCCATAAAAGGATTGTTGTAGCTTATATACATAAATTGCTTCAACCATTAAAATAAATTCATCTGGCTATTTTATACATACATTCTCCTCTAATAATTTATATTTGAGGAAGGGCGTCTCCACGTCCATTTTGTCAGATCTAGTAATAATAAGCTGCAATCGCAAGTAAAATCCAAATGGACTTGAGCATTGCTTCAAAGATCTATTTTAGATTTTATGGCCATCTACCATTTCTTTGAGTCTTAATTACTCATAGCCTGTTCATAATTCAATGGATCATAATTATTCATGACGTGTACCTCATCGTCATCCTATATAACGAATTCATACCTTTCAGGTATCTTCGGTACTCTTCCAGATTTACGAATAGGACGTTGTACAGTAGGTGTCTCTACTTGAACAGGTTCATCCAATTGATCTGTAGTGGTTTGTGATTCTTAAATTTCTTTAAGATCTATTTTTCACCCACTAGCCCCTTCAAGGATAAACTCCTTTTCGAAAAAGGCAGAGTGTTTCGCAACAAACACCTTTTGCTCAATAGAATTGTAGAAATAGTATCCCAAACTTTCTTTAGAATATCCCACAAATATGCACTTATTAGATCTTGTCCCAATCTTATCCTTTTGAAACCTTTTCACATAAGCTGGACTTCCCCAAATATCAACATGCTTAAGACCAGGTTTCCTCCCTGTCCATATCTCATATACAGTCTTGGGGACGGATTTCGAGGGGACCTTATTTAGTAGATATGCAGCCGTTTCTAGGGCATAACCCCAGAATGAAATTAAAAGATCGATAAAATTCATCATAGAACGGACCATGTCCAACAATGTTTAATTTTGACTTTCAGATACTCCATTTAACTGTGGTGTACCTGGTGGAGTCCATTGTGAGATTATACCATTATCTTTGAGACAATTGAGAAACTCACCGCTTAAGTATTCTCCACCTCGATCTGATCGAAGAATCTTAATACTCATGCCCGTTTATTTCTCTACTTCACTTCTGAACTCTTTGAACTTTTCAAATGATTCAGATTTGTATTTCATTAAATACACATATCCAAATCTTGAGTGATCATCAGTGAAAGTAATAAAATAAAAATACCCTCCCCATGCATTTGTTGTCATAGGTCCATAAACGTCTGTGTGAACCAATGCTAACTCTTTAACTCTTTTCTCCTTTTCCACTAAAAGGAGATTTAGTCATTTTACCCATGAGACAAGATTCATAAGTTGGATATGATTCATAATCAAATAGCTCTAAGAGCCCATCCTTATGCAACTTAGATAATCTTGTTTCATTGATATGACCGAGTCTATAGTGCAACATATAGGTATAATTAACATTATCTCTTTTCTTTTTCTTAGTTTGTTCTATTTAAAATATATTTTCATGCAAGTCAAGTACGTAAAGTCCATTTCACAAATTACCAACATCATATAAAACATTGTTTTTATAAATAGAACAACTGTTATTCTTTATTATAATTTCAAATCCATCCATATCTAATACAGAATTTGAAATAATGTTTCTAATGATATTCGGAACAAAATAACAATTCTTTAAATAAATAGACTTGCCCGTAGGCAGTGATAAACAATAAGTGCCTACAGCTAATGCAATAACTTTTGCTCTATTTTCCACTAGTAGGACAACCTCGTCCTTGTTCAGCTTTCTACTTCTGACCAGTCCCTTCACAATATTATATATGTGGGAACCACAACCGGTTTTCAATACCCAAGTAGAATTTTGACTTTCTAAAAAATAAATTTCAATCATGAACAAATCTTGATTGAAAGTCGAAGCTTCTTCTCTGCAAAAAACTTGTTGCAGTTCCTCTTACAATGACCAGGCTCGTTGCAATGGAAGCACATTCCTTTGCTTGCTGGATCAGGTTTCTTTTGATCCTTCACTTTTGCCTTGCCTTTAGCCTTCTTAGATTTCTTCTTTTCAGAAGATACCTTGGGCCTCTTCTTTTTCTTGGAAGAATCCACCATTAAGACATGGTTCTTCTTGGATGGGAAGTGACCTTCTAAAGTTTTTAACATGTTAACTAATTCAGGCAAGCTGACATCTAGCTTATTCATGTAGAAATTAACAACGAACTGCGAGAAGGTCTCAGGGAGTGACTGCAAGACCAAGTTTTGACTCAACTCCCCATCCATGACGAACCCAAGTTATCCAAGGCGTTCAATCAGATTGATCACCCTTAAGACATGAGTTTCTACGACAGTGACTTCGGTCATCCGAGATCGGAAGAGCTCCTTAGATATCTCATATCTAGCAATCCTACTTTGTTCACCATACAACTCCTTAAGGTGAAGCAACATAGTAGGAGCATCTATGTTTTCATGCTGACGCTGAAGCTCGTTATTCATGGATGCGAGCATGATGCATTGAGCCACAGATGCATCATCTTGCCACTTTACTATGGTGGCAATCTCTTCCTCAGATGCTGATTCTTGAACAGTTCCAGGCACAGGCGAATTTAGGACATAAGAAATCTTTTCATTAGTGAGAACTATTCTCAGATTCCTAACCAGTCCATGTAATTCGGTCCAGTTAGTTTGTTAGCATCAAGTATGCTACGCAGTAAAATTAGTGATTTCGATATTTTTAAATTTTTGTATGTGAAAAGACAATATTTTAGCAAATATTCATTTAATTACTTTTTTATATCAAAATAAATTAGGTCTTTTTTTAAGTGGTATCTCCCACTATTCTCTTCAAACTATATTATCCTCACTTATATAGTTCGGCAATATCTAATTAAAGATTTGCTAGTGAGAATAAGGATAACATTTCAAATGTATATAGCCTTGTGGATAGCACAACAAACGATATATAAATAAATAGGTAGACAACTCTTTGTCAATTACATCAACATGAAACTCTTTTTTATTTTGCCTCTTAAATCATAATGGTCAAGTGTGTGAACATCCGAACTAAAATGATTTAAGTTAAGTCTAACCTAGCACTTTCATAAATTCAAAAAAGAAAAATATTTTCCTTGTGGATAGCACAACAAAACAATATTGTTTAATTTTCCTGATAAGCATCAAATATGATTAAATTAATATTTTAAATACGCAATATTTGCTATGTGAATAACACAACAAACAAGTATTAAATATTTAATACTCTATTAATTTATCATGCTAGAAGACGACGTTCGATATTTCAAATATCTCTAAACGCTTTAGATTTAATATAATTTCTTTGAGGGGTTTGTTATTATTTTTCTCATCTTGTTTAGCATGCATGCACATATATATATATATATATATATATATATAAAATACGAGTCATTTTATTAAAATATGTGAAGCATATTTGCATAAAATATAATATATATATATATATATATATATAATACTTAGCATGCACATATAGAATACTATATTCTACCCGGATTGATTATGGACTTTTATTCTAGTTTTGTTCACTAGAGTCACCAAGTGAACTAAAAGGTCAAACCTAGGAGTGCAAGAATTTAAATTTAAACGTAACAATTACATTTAAAATCTAGGCTCCATACAAACGGGTCTTCACGTGCTCCTTGGTCTCCAATTTTTTTAAGATAATTCTAACTATTTCTACTTCATTAAACTATTTAAATTAAATAGAAACCTTAATCAGCAGTCAAGGGGAAGTACATAGGAGGAAGATAGAATTTTAAATCAAGAAAAAACCAGAGAAGACGAGATGCGTATACCCCATTTATTAAAACTCATTCATTCAAGCATTCAACAAAAATAAAATCCAATCATATTGGTCAATAGTCCCATAATCAATCTCATTTATTATCATACATATCACCATATGCATCAATAAATAAACATTCATCTCATGAATTAAAATTATTTCATATATATATGAGTATCATTTAATGGGCAATTTTAAATTGCATGAAATCCAATTTCAAGATTAATATAAACTCTTTATTTTAATTATAAAATTATTAAGAATATTATATATATATATATATATATATATTTATATATATAGAGTAAAGTGAATTTAGTCAACGCCTTTTGAAAAACAATCTGTAGGTTTCCACTAGATTTATATATATATATAACCTGACCACCTAATAATGCTGCAGGTTACTATGAAATCCTTGCTCCTTTTAAAAAAAATGAATTCGTGCATTACTTTTTGAAGGACCCAAATTATATATATATATATATATATATATATAACCAGACTCACGAAAAACAGGTCACCTTTTCAACTAAAAAAACGTGACTTACGAATCCAGCTGCTACGTAATTCACTCCTAAAAAACAAAAAACTTTTGCCATTTTTTTTCTAGTTCAGAATAAAAAAGACGTTTTTCATTTTTTTTCAAAAATAATAATTTTATACAATTAATTATGCCCAAAAAATTATTCTAAATACATACCCATACATATATGAAATCAAAATAATTAATAATTGCATAAAGGTTTGGCTCTGATGCCACTGTTGGGTTTGTACGAAATCGTGACACAATCAAATTTCTAAATAAGCGGAAGTATGGTATATCATAGTTTAAAAAATTTCTACAAAATCATTACCCGGATCATCCTTTATGTAAATTATTAATTTCAAACGATAAATAAGAAGTTAAGGAATCATACCCTTGTAGAACGAAGCTTCCGCAAGTACAAGTTCAACTCCTTGTTCGTCGCGATCTCCTTGAATATTCGGGGTAGATTCCTTCCTTTGATCAACATTAGCCACCCAAGTGTTTGGCCTCTAGAGGTGATCCACCAAGGAAGATGAATTATTAAGATGGAGGGTGGTTGGCTAAACCCTAGTTTTCTATCCTCTATAGGAAAGGAGTACTCTCCAACAATTTAAATTGCATCAACTGATATCTATTATAAGACTCCTCTTATATAGATATTGGTCAACCCTTCTAATCCTGTTAGACATGGAATTTTATTTAATTAATTAAACTCTTTTAATTAATGTAGGCTTCCCACCACATTGGAATAATTAATTAAATTCATTTAATTAATTTGCCTCCTAATCTTATTAGGAATAAATGAGAGTACTAATATTAAATTAATTCCTAAACTCCTAAAGAAAATAAAATAATAATAATAATTATAAAAATATTAATAAGACTACTTTGATTAATTTATATTTAATATTTCTAAAATATTAAATAATAAACATTAAGCTATTTAATTTATTCTATCACCATAAATTAAATTAATTATACTTAATGCATTATTACGATTATTCATTACCTACTTAAATAATTATTCTTACTTTTACGGTGTGACCCTTTAGGTTCTCCATATTAAATCGGTTGTGAATAAATCAATTAGAACAATTCTAATCTTATTTAAATAAATAAATTAAACTAATAATCTATTTAAATAAATAATATTTATCCTACAATAGGGATAAGCCTCCCTAGCGATCAACGACTTTCCAAATAATAATGTTTTCAACATTAATCATAAAAGAACCTGTGAGTAAATAGTTACCGTACAATTCAATCCTTCCACCATACAGTGTCCCAATTAAATATAAGACATAGAATTACTGTCAAGTTTTATTTTATTTAATGATATGTATTTCGATCAGAAAATGCATAACTCTGAATAATACAAATTAGAAACTCTTTTCTAATTTCATTCTGCCTTGGCCAAGGACTACAGGGTTGTCATTTAACGAATCACATAGGACATATCACTTCTTTTACTAGCAGTGGTAGATTCTTTATTGATCATTCATTATCTCCATATGTAACTCATTATACCTAAGCATACCCTTTGATCTACCCTAAGGATCTTAAGGAATAAGTTAAAGTATAATTATTACACACAAGATACTATGATGATCTCAAGTCCAAGGATCACTTGTACTACTATCACATTAGGAATTCCTATTGACAGGCAAGTAAAACTCCATTAGGTATTCCATAGCGAGTCTCTAATAAGCACCTACATACTTGATTTAGTGTCTCCAAACAAATGATCATGAGATAAATCATCCTTATCCAATGAGCAAGCAACATATGTACCAATCTATCCGGATTTACTAATCCCCTTTTAATAATCCAATGATTGAGATTTATTATAGTTTTAAGCTGTCTAAGAATTTAAATCTCATTAGTATGATCAACGTCATGATTCTAAAAGCATTGTTTAAAACTATGGGTTATTTATATAATATAAAAATAACATCATGTAGATATATAAATGCCTTTAATAAATGAATAATTTAATTAATAAATAAATAAGATTGTTTTCAAAGTATATGCTTTATTATCATACATGATTGGCTTGTATGCATACTACATTCAACTTGGTCGCTCCAGGTTTTCCTCTTGAGATGTTGTGATGCTTCAGGATTGTTTCTGAAGTTGACCTGACCTTCCAGGTTGAGACCGAGAATGACCTATACCTCTTGGGTTGACACACGAACTGACCTGTACCTCCCGGGTTAAGATCGGGGCTGACCTGTACCTCCTCGATTGGGATCGGGGCTAACCTGTACCTCCCAGGTTGAGACCGGGACTGACATTTACCTCCCGGGTTGAGACCGGGGCTGACCTGTACCTCCTGGGTTGTGACTGGGGCTGACCTGTACCTCCTAGGTTGAGACCGGGGCTGACCTGTACCTCCCGGGTTGAGACCGGGGCTTACCTGTACCTCTTGAGTTAAGATCGGGGCTAACCTGTACCTCCCGGGTTGAGACCGGGGCTGACTTGTACCTTCTGGGTTGAGATTGGGGCTGACCTGTACCTCGCAGGCTGAGACCGGGGCTGACCTATACCTCCCGAATTGAGACCGGGGCTGACCTGTACTTTACGGGTTGAGACTGGGGCTGACCAGTACCTCGCGGGTTAAGACCAGGGATGACCTGTAGCTCTTGGGTTGAGACCGGGGTTGACCTGTACCTCCCGGATTGAGACCGAGGCTGACCTGTACCTCATGGGTTGAGACCGGGGCTGACCTGTACCTCCCGAGTTGAGACCGGGGCTGACCTGTACCTCCTGGGTTGAGAACGGGGCTGACCTGTAACGACCCCAAAATTCGTACAATATAATTCCCCTTCTCGATCGTTAACAATACAACTTTATTCTAACTTTACATCATGATTCGATATTAAAATCACTAAAAATGCAGAATAATTAAAACTTTTATATAATCCTTTTTTTATTGCCCTGAATCTAAACCTTTACATAATATCTCCTTGATTCAAATCTATATCATAAATCGTTACAACAAAATGACTATACAAGTCTTACATCATGAAGCAATATACATATACATCGGATAGCTCAACTTATAATTTATCAATCATGTTACATTTAAAACAATTATATTACTCATCTAGAATAAATAATTCTCGCATCGCTATTGATCTCAATTAAAGTTTGACTAGCACATATCTTTACTTTGTATTTTTGACCTGCAAAAATGGTTATTTGCAAGAGTGAGCTCGACAGCTCAGCAAGTTCTAACAGTTTTCATGCATCACATAGCACATAATAACATGCTCAACATACATCTCATAATAATTAAAGTAACATGGCATACATGCTTCAATTCACATAGCAAATATAAAGATTGAGTTCCTTACTCAATCAACATTCTTTAATCAATCAATGTAGTCATAAATTAACTTTAACATTCATGTTTACAACATATATAACATATCATGCTCTTTGCAAAAAAAATTAAAATAGTTCATAATATCATCAAGTTCACATAAAAAATAAAAATCGAAAGATTTGCCTGGCTCGTAGATTACCAAATACCGAAAAATAGCTTAATATAATCTGCTTCATGATCCTACATAACGTATTACCATACGCATTAATTATTAGTCACCTATCAATGCTTATCAAACGTCTAAGTAAATACTACTTTATACTTTCTAATTCTCTTCTATTTACTCGTTTGACACTCGCTGTCAAATCATATGTATAATTAACAATATCAGTTAATTATCACATAGCTAATCCTCATCGTTAGTTATCCACTTTAGGTTAACTCATTCCTCTTTAACTAATAAGTTAATAATTAATTACCACATAATTAATCACATCGCATAATCATATTATATTTCACATGATTAATCAATTAATAATTACATACTCATTTTAAATTATAATTTAAACATCCACTTTAATCAAACTATAATTAAACAATCATAATTTATAATGAAGCAACTACATCATGCATTAAATCATAATTTAAACATATTTAAATTAAACCATTATTTAGATTATAAATACTCAATTTCTATTCATGCCCTCATTAAATTATAATTATATAAATTATAATTTAAATTACACTTTTACCTTGATTATAATTATTCCAAATTATAATAACATATTAAGTTATAATTAGACAAATTATACTTCAAGTTAAACATTTACTTTGATTAAAACAATCAACTCAATTCATTATAATTTAACAATCATAATTTACATTAAACCTTTACTATAATTATAATTATTCAAATTATAATTATATATATCATAAGCTAAGTTATATTTAAACAATTATAATTTAATATCTATTATAAACAATTCAAATAATACTTTAAGGTTTTTCAAAACCTCTTTTCTTTCCTAGTTATGAAATTGTCAAATTCATGATAACAATATATTATTGCAACTTGGTACATGATCATTATTATAGAAACAAAATAATTTAGGTTTTAAAACTTGAACAAATAACTAGAGTTCTCTGCCTCTGCTCCGGCAGCGGCGCAGCTGTGCAGCCACAAGCCTTGGCACCGACGCAGCTGCGAAGGTGTCAAAATCCAGAAAATACAGCGGCGCAGCTGCGCTGCTTCTGCCTTTGTTGCCAGCGCAGCTGCGCAGGAACGCAGATAGAAACAGTGCAGCAACGACACTCTGCTTCACTGCTAACCCGAACAATTCAACAACGGCAATTACCAATCACTCAAACATTGTAAGACATGCATACACAATACTACACATGTTATATAGATGCTACCAATCAAAAAAATTGTCCAAGCAATGAAATCAAATGTTTTAACAACTCAATTTTGACATTTTCATAGAAACTCATATATTTTCCAAAACCATTCACTGTAAAATAATTTCTTAAGAAATTCATGCATTTTCTTTCTATGATTCAAGATATCATCAAAAACAATTCTAACAAGCATATTAACATATAGTAATTTCATCAATTTTACTCTAAAATTAACCAAAACATGAATACTCCACGTGAACACATATTCTCCATTTAAAACATGTTCTGACAAAACTTTGATTTCTGAAAATCCTTGTTTATGGCATACAATTCATATATAAATCATTATAAACACAATTTATATATGTACATTGTGACACCCCCAAATCCGGGTACTTCAATTCCACGGGACTTGGTGTTCACTGTACGAATATCATCTATCTATCTACCCATAGTAAATGCAAACCATGCAATAAATAAAATTAAATCCTCCCCTTATGGGGTTACAACATCTTAGTAATAAATAAAATAAATCCCAAGTCATACTAACCTTAAACATCTGTGCGGAACATAAACAAATAAATAAGTCTTACACAACTCTAATATAAGTCTGAAAAATAAACACATAAAATAAACAACAAGTCTTCATCACTTGTTGACCTTGCCCTTGCCTTTGCTAGTAGAAGGCTCGTTGGACCTTTCGTTCTTAACTGCAATGTTATTATTACGCAAGAGTGAGCACGATTGCCCATAAGTATAATAATATGACAACAATATAATAACATGCGAGTGAATCAAAGACATCTGAATAAAGAAACTCAACTTTTGACTCAAGAATGAATAACAGGAATCAAAAGAACGTCTGAGGGTCATAAAACTTTGAACTATGCCGTAGGTTGTAAAGTTTTTATGCTTTAAACCTTTAACAGTCATAAGACTATGGACTCTACTTCTCGTACTTAGGGGGATCAGCCCTTAGTACCATACTGTGCACAATATCTCAACGCTAAAGCGTAAATAATCCCCTTTATAGGGTTGTTCATCTCAGTTTTGACATCAGAGTCCGCACCAAAGGAAGTTTGGTTTGGATAAGCTCAATAAGTATTCTAAAATTTAAAACGTACATCAACTATGGACTAGTCGAATAAATAAGGGTTCACTAGTCCTATAAGTTCAACAATAACATCGATATTCAACTTGAATAATAAATCTCAAGAGTATACAACCGAATAAGTATTGTATAACTGAATCATGCTTTTAAAAGAGTTACAATATGTAATATGAATTTCGAACTGGAACAATTAAGAACACGAGCTTACTCGATATAGAAACACAAGTCTAAGACTTAATAAATGAATAAATTAGAATTTAGGGAACTTGCTAAATCAATAAGTTAGGGATAGGATACTTGCCTCTTGCACAAGCTACAAATATAATTACAATTCACTTCCTCAACGTCCTACACATTACATTATGTATACGACATCGATTAGTTTTCATAACTACTATGTTTAACTGTTGAACTATTCACTTAAGTTCGACTTACAACTTGGTTTATAATATTACTCAATGGCTAACCACATAACATGAATGTAAACTCACAACATGCATATCACACATATATAACCTTTTAAACAATCATAATCAAGTTTTACAATTACGATATTCAAGTTCGCACTTAGTTTGTTAACTTGAACCTTCACATTATCTTATACATGACAATAACTTAATTTATTAATCATGAACTTCAAATCATATAATATTCATGTATGTAACTTAAAACAACATCTTTTATTATCGAGAACACTATACTTGTGTGCGTGCATGTCCGAAGCCTTCCGATTGCCTCCGAATACGCATCAGTCACAAAGATGGCCATATTTACCCATTTTAACGATTTCAAATTGAAACACTTAAAGAATAAAAGTTGTAGGTCTACTCGTTATCTTTCCGAATCATCTTGAATCGCCTTAATCGGAGTTCGTATGAAAACATTATGCTTATTTTACTACAGGAGGTCAAAACAGTCTCGGAAACCAAAAAAAAGGCTCCCGGACAGCCCTTATACCCGTTGGGGCGGGTCCTAATGCCCATGAACACCCGCTGGGGCGGGTCCCCCTGCTGGTGCACTCTCTAGTTCGCGATGAACACACGGAGTAGTCCAAATAAATCCAAATTAAACTAACGTAATGAATTATAAGGCTACCCATAATGTAAAAACTCCACAGAAACATTATATAACATTTCTAGCATGATCTTAGCATTTTAAATCACGTATTTACACAATCCAAGGCATCTAATTTCACTGTTTTCAATATTTTGTAAAGTTTTGAAGAAAAACAAGAAATTCAACGTTACGGATTCGTTATAACACCGAATCCGTTCGTTTAACTTCCATTTTGTTCGTTTAAACGTACATAATTACATGCAAGTATCAATTTAAGTTAAATAAATGTATATGGCGTGTAAATTTTGTACGTAAGGGCCATATGGGCCATATGTACAATTTCTACACTCTATAACTTTTGAAAACCCAATTATCAACAAAATTCCATGGTGTGATCACTGAAAGTTATGCATATATGGCATATAATATGTTATAAACACATATGAACACACATATAGCCATATAATGAACAAATATCAATTTTCCCATTCACAGAGAATTTTTAAAGCACGTAAATGAAAAAACTCTGTAAAAATTTTGAAAACCCAATTAAGGCCTAATTACATGAATTCGATTATTTTAATTCATTCATACCAAATACAAAACATGTTATAATGATATAAGAACACATATATAAGCATATAATACAAAATTGCTAATTTTTTTCCCATACACGGGGAACTCAGAATATATGTTCATGAAGTAAACATAGTACGTGAAATAAAACTGGGACAAAGGAATTACCCCTTGCAAACTCTGTGAAGATGATATGGATTCTAGTTCCAATCTCTCAATTCTCTTTGTGTATTTCTCTCTACGTTTCTCTCTGAAATGTGAATATTAATATAGAACTGATATGATATGTATATAAGGTATAATATAATATGTATATACGTAATATACGAAGTGGGTAGAGTGAGTGATCAGTTGGTCCCTTAGTGGGTTAACTGGCTAACTCCCCCTAGGGCCGTGTTTGGCTTGTCCCTTATTCCTCCTTTCCCATTAATTTAATTACTTACTATTATATAGTTAATTAAATGTCACACCCAATTAATCAAATAATCCTATTTAAATCAATTAAATAAAATTACATAATTCCACAATAATTCACATAGTCACATAAATAAAATTCTTATTTATTAATTATGTCAAATCATTAAATCTCTAATTAATTATTAAATTAATTAGAATAATATTATGCTTATTAATTAATATATTAATCAAATAAACTCAATTAAATACATACTTTGAATATAAAAATTCACCACATTAATTTAACTAATGTGACACATATAATTAAATTAATCTACCACAATTTCATCAATTAATTATTTAACTCAATAATTAAATCATCGAAAAATATTTATTTAATTCAATAAATATTCAAATTAAATTACAAAAATCTTGTTCGTCACATCTTTCCCCCCCTTAAAAGGATTCAGTCCCCAGAATCACGGTTCAATTAAAAATTCGCCCCGTTACATTCTCCCCCCTTACAAAGATTCTGTCCCCAGAATCACATATACAAAAATTAACTAAATAAATCTGGGTAATTCTTCATCATATGCTCTTCAAGTTCCCACGTAGCTTCTTCAGCATTGTGGTTCCTCCAAATTACCTTAACAGAAGGTATAACTTTGTTTCTGAGGACTTGCTCTTTCATGTCAACAATCTGAACAGGAATTTCTTCATAGGATAAGTCTTTTCCAAAATATAGGGGTTCATATTCAATCAAATGTTTGTAATCGGGTTTGTAGGGGCGCAAAACTGAAACATGAAAGATGTTGTGGACATTCTCAAGCGCCGGAGGTAAGGCTACCTCATACGCAACTTCCCCAATCCTTCGCAGTACTTCAAAAGGTCCAATGAACCTTGGGCTCAATTTCCCCTTCTTACCGAATCTGATCTTTCCCTTCCAGGGAGAGACTGTTGAGTAACCGACCGCTCCCTCAGCTCCTGAACAGTATCCCTTAGCTTCTGAACAGTATCACGTAACTCTATGTTACGGTCATACAGCTCATCATACATCTCAACACTGATAGAGCTCGGTGGGAACTCTTCAAGGTCTTCCTCCTCCTCTTCGGCTGCCTCAGCCTGAACCTTAATCTCCTCAGGGTCTTCCTCAGAGTCCTCCTCTGAATTAGACACTGGCACATACTCCTGACCAATGACTGTGATCAAGGGTGATGGCTCTCGTCGGACTAACTGCTCCCAGACTACGTGGATATCTCGGGGCTCCTCCTCTCTAGCATCTAGGGGTATAAGGTCCCTGGACTGACTAGGTTCTCCAGCATCTGTCATCCTGATAAATAAAATTTTAAGTTTTAGTAATTACGTGATGCTAATCGATACTCGAATATATAAGTATAAGCACATAACACATAAGGTAAGTTATTATCTTTCTTAGAACTCGATAAGAGTTATCATTACTATGTTCTCGATCTCTAAAAAGGCTACTATCCTAAGGTTTTCCCCCAACCTAAGGTTCATAACCTACAGCTTTGATACCAACCTTTGAAGATGATATGGATTCTAGTTCCAATCTCTCAATTCTCTCTGTGTATTTCTCTCTACGTTTCTCTCTGAAATGTGAATATCAATATAGAAATGATATGATATGTATATAAGGTATAATATAATATGTATATACGTAATATACGAAGTGGGTAGAGTGAGTGATCAGTTGGTCCCTTAGTGGGTTAACTGGCTAACTCCCCCTAGGGCCGTGTTTGGCTTGTCCCTTATTCCTCCTTTCCCATTAATTTAATTACTTACTATTATATAGTTAATTAAATGTCACACCCAATTAATCAAATAATCCTATTTAAATCAATTAAATAAAATTATATAATTCCACAATAATTCACATAGTCACATAATTAAAATTCTTATTTATTAATTATGTCAAATCATTAAATCTCTAATAAATTATTAAATTAATTAGAATAATATTATGCTTATTAATTAATATATTAATCAAATAAGCTCAATTAAATACATACTTTGAATATAAAAATTCACCACATTAATTTAACTAATGTGACACATATAATTAAATTAATCTACCACAATTTCATCAATTAATTATTTAACTCAATAATTAAATCATCGAAAAATATTTATTTAATTCAATAAATATTTAAATTAAATTATAAAAATCTTGTTCGTCACATACATCATATATATATAACTTTCATGCTAAATCATATTCCCAGAGAACTCATACTCACGAACAATCATAAGGAAAACATATAAAAACATAAGAGAATTAAGATATACCTTTTCTGCTTAGATGTTTGAAGGAGAAGATGATTATTCTCTTAGGTTCTTCCTTTCTTTCCTTCTCTTCTTCACTAAGTCTTCTCTGCTCTTTCTTTTTCTCTCTAGCAAACTAACTTTGTTTTTCTAGCTCTTGTTTTAATCTAACGCAATATACATATAATATAATATACACATATTACATAATTATAATACATATAACTTCCACTACATAATGACATATATTAAATATAATAAGTACCATTAATATATAAGTTACAATTAGAATTTAAAAAGCCATAAGGCTTGTTTGGCAAAACAAGTTATTTAAAAAAAATAGATTTTTAAATAGTTAAGGCCCCGTTTGGCAAAACGGACTGAAAAATGGTGCAAGGGCCTTGTTTAGGAAAACGATTTTTAAAAAAACTCTATTTATTCTTTTAATAAATCCTTTAACACATATTCTTAATGTTATCCTTTAATTAATTAAATCTTAACATTCTAATTTAATTAATTAAAAGTCTAACATCAATTAAGCACATAAAATTAACACATAATTATAATTACTTGCTAATTATAATTGCATGTAACACTCATCACCTTACTCATCTAGTTTAATTATCTCAATTAAATTAGAACTATAACATAAAATTATTATATCAATTAAATCAAATACTAAATACCCATTTAATTAATATACTACACTTAATTACCTTACTCCATAATAATCATGTAATTATTTATTTAACTCAATAAATAATTTAAAAAAAATATTTATTTAATTAATATATATTAAAATTAATATTTAAATTCTTTTCACATAAATTCACATATTTCACAATTTATGACACGTATTCACATACTCAAACTCAAAACATCAGATAATAAGAATTTTATTTATTAAATTCTCATTTATAAATTCTAAAAATCTGGGATGTCACATGACCTAATTACCCAGTATTGAGACCGGGATTGAGTTGATGGCCCTGTATTGAGACCAGGGTTGATTTGATGGCCTGGTATTGAGATCGGGATTGAGTTAACGGCCCAGTATGGAGACCGGGGTTGATTTGACAGCCTGGTGTTGAGACCGGGGTTGAGTTGATGGGCCGGTATTGAGACCGGGGTTGAGTTGAGGGCCCAGTATTAAGATCGGGGTTGAGTTGACGGCCCGGTATTGAGACCAGGGTTGAGTTGACGGCCTGCTATTGAGATCGGGGTTGAGTTGCTGGCCCGGTATTGAGACCGGGGTTGAGTTGATGGCCCGATATTGACACGGGGGTTAAGTTAATGGCCCTGTATTGAGATCGGGGTTGAGTTGAGGGCCCGATATTGAGACCGGGCTTGAGTTAACGGCCCGGTATTGAAATCGGGGTTGAGTTGAAAAGACAATTTCGCCCTCCTAAAGTGTTAGTAAGAAGGAGACGAAATTTCGAGTGTCTAATGATGAGTGGGTTTAATGCCCACTAATCAGTAGTCTTAATAGCTTGAGTCTTAAGATTTTCAAGTGATTTTACTATCATTTTACCTCGAATTTATACTTTTATGTGCAGCAATTGAAATAGACGAAATGGAGCTTAAAAGAACAATTTATAGTATGCATGGCTTGTTGCACCCGTTAGGGCGGAGCCCGGAAGTGGAGAATACCCGCTGGGGCAGGGCTGTTGCAGGCTGGATAAAATAATACCCCGTTAGGGCGGGGATGTGCTGCAGGAAACCCACGCTGGGGCGGGGTGGCGCTAGTTGATGATTCCCTTTTCCTTTGCCGACTTGGAGTGTAGTGCACATGGAGATGACTTGTGGGCTGCTAATCTATGCTATATTCGGACCTAAAAAGCATGATATATGAAAAGGGGCTAGACCTAATATAAGCGGCAGCAGCTGGTTCCTTTTCCTTCTCCTATCCGGATGGTGACTGTCAATTGCATGATTGGTGGGCTGCTAATATAAGGTGTAAAACAAGACTTCATTCTTTAAGTGGGACATGGATGTTACATGAGAACAAGAAGGCTGGAGTTTTTCCTAGTGCACGTGACTTGTTATAAGGGAGTGGGCCAGCAGATTTCCTATGCCGAATTGGACTGGGAAGTAAGTGGGCCTACTTTGACTTGGACTTGCGACAAGAGATGAGGGACCAAACTTGATACAAGACGTCAGCAGCTGCTTATTCTCTTATTTCGAATTGGACAAGGACGCAACAAAAAGAGGTGCGCTGCTATTATAATAATATATAAAAGGCTGGTGACTTTTCTGTGGGTGACTTGGACACGCAACAAGTGAGGCATGATTGGTCGGCTGCTTTCTTTTTCTTTCTTGGATTCGGGCCAACTAGAGAGGAATTGGGGGCTACGGATATATAACATATATAATGGACTTAAAGTAAGGAGCTGAGTTTTTTGGACGGGATACAAGCTTGACATATATATATATATATATATATATATATATTATTAGATAGTATAGGATAGTAATCATTATATATATATAACAACAGCTTAGTTATATAGGAGGATATATTATTATTAGTTTTAGATTAGTTTTATTATTAGTTTAGTTTTCTAATAAAATAACAAACCCTAATTGAAAGGGAATTTGGAGATTGAAGCTAATTGAAGGCCATTGGAGATTCAGATCAAGAGCGAGACAGAGCAAGAATTTGCCGGCAACAGATTCTTTTCTTTTCTTTATTCTTTTTCTTATCTTTTAATGTGTATTCAAGTGTGGATTCTTAGTTTTAATTTGTTATTAATGAAATAATTCTTTGTTTAAGATTGCAATGGATCTTATTATGTAATTTATTTTAATATGATTCTCTATCAATTATTGTGATATATTTTTGTGAATTGTCTATTATGATTTGGAATAATTATTTAATTGACTCATTATCAATTACTGTGATAATCTATATGAAATCGAGAGATGAGTATAGATTTAGATCTGATCATGATAGCATGTGTTTGTGATTTCTGCATAGATGGAAGTCATGATTCGTGTTTAGGGTAGAAGTATGCCTTTACGCCATATGTAATCTTATAGAGAACTTGTGATTAACTCCTTTTTAATTGTAATTCACATAGAAATATAGTGGATTAATTAATTAGGGCGTCTTGCTTAATTCTATCATCTGTGGATTTGAGTGAGTATGGTATAATGCATCGTGAGGTGGTTATATTTGCTTTCGTGTTCTTGATTAACAAATCGGATAGTGAATATAATTGATGAGAAGTATGTTAACTTAGATGAAGCAATAAGTGAAGTTGTGATCTTAAATCTCCGTAATCTTAATTTAACTAGTGGTGAATAATAGTAGTTTAATTATATATATTGATAATTCATTCGTTTGAATAAGATTGAGTTGGTTACGGGTTAGTACTTGGTGATTCTTATTAAATAATTCCTCGTGGGCACGATACTTTACTTTCATTTTATTACTTATTGACCACGTATACTTGCATGTTGTGCGTAACGTAGAAAATACCTAACAAGTTTTTGGCAGTCGTTGCCGAGGAATTAATTTAATAATTATTTGCTAATATTAACTTCAATCAAATTAGTCTTAATTGAAATATTTCTTTTATTATATTTTTTTATTCTCTTCCTATCTTACTCTCTTTTCAGGTACCATCGCTGAATTTAATTATCAATGGCCATATACGAACATGACTCAACCAAGGGAAACAGGGATTGATGAATTTATATTAGCACAGATTAAAGAACTTTCGAGAAAGTTGGAGGTTATTGCAGCCCAACGGAGTCGAAGGATAGCATTTACGTGTGATTATTGTGCTGGCAATCATTCGAGTCATCAATGCACCGCCAGTTTTGAACCGGTACCATATAGTGGTGATTACCTCAACAACTATGCTGAGCCTAACTATCACCAAGATTAGGGGTATCACCCGAATTCTTTATGGAGCTACAATTATGATGATCAATACTACGCTTCAAATCCATCATACACACCGAAATTTTCATATCCACCTCCATTGCCACAAGAAGAAAAGTCAAATCTGGAGGAACTCATGTCAAACGTCATAGAAGATCAAGAGGAGAGGAAGATTAGTTAGGAGTTGTCAAGTCAAGATCTTAATAATCAGATGAAGCAACTCATCACTACCCCACCAAATGGTCCTAATTACATGAATGCCAAAACAGAAACAGATAATTCAGAGATGAGGAAATGGTGGTCCAAGTTCATAGCAGACATAGAGGATAGGAGGATTAATAAAGAGAGGTCAATTCGAGATCAAGAGTTATCAACTCAAAATCTTAATAATCAGATGGAACAACTCACCAACGCCTCAAACAACTGTCCTCCAAACACATGGCATAATGATATGGATGGCGAAACTGACGGAGAACCTGGACCAAATCTGCGATTGGATAAGCCACAAGATATCAAAAGTGAGGAGACAAATGGGGATAATGACATAGAGGTCGACGAATATCTAAATGGGTCTCCACCAAAGATCAAAGAGACAGTTATATTTGCAAAACCATGCCCGCTTGGTAGTCATGTCGTCGGCGAAGCTCTTGATGACATAAGAGCGAGTACAATTTTAAAGCCACGGTGGGACGAGAAAGAGAAGATAGACGAAGAGCCCATTGTATGTGACAAGCTTCCATGCCCCAAAGTAATCACATACACAATGGAGAAAACACCTAGCTGTGGGACGTTCGTGATTGAGATCATACCGAATAAGAGTATGCTAGGTGACTTTGATGCACTGGCCATCGCGTGTGGATACCTCCCAAAGGATTATTTATTACTGATGGATGGAGGGTTCCTCAACTTTCGAAGAGGAATTGGATAGCGTTGACCAGACAAAGTCTGGCTGAAGTACTATAAATCAAGCGCTTATTGGGAGGCAACCCAAGTTTAATTTTTATTTTTAGATTTTTTTAAGGTTTCATATTATTTGATAGATTTTTTTTAGGATTTAATAAGCTTTCTTCTATTGTGTTCACAGGTTAATCAAGTCCAACTCAAGTGTGGTGCCCGATTCAATCCAATGAGCTAGCTTATTCGTCAGACTTAGCAGACAAGGAGGAACATTGCTATATTTTTAGGAAAGTCCTCTCTTTTAATTCCTCCTATCTTAGCCATTGAGGACAATGTCTGTTTTAAGTTTGGGGCTATTTATCATGTTTAGTATTCACTTAGGCAATGTTTACTTGGGCAATGTTTTGATGAAAATTTGATCTTGGCCAATGATAAGTGGGTATTTAATGTTTTTAACTCTTGGAGAATTGATGAGCATGCTTAGTCTATATTTCAACTCATTAGTTGGTTTCACAATACTTGCGAAATTTTTGAAAAGTTACACATATCTATTTGTTTAGCCAGTTGGGGTTGAAATTTTTTAACTAAATACTTATGAAAGATACCATTGCAACTTGAGGAATCTTATTTGAGCATCATTCAAAGTGAAAATTAGGCACTCCCCATAAACACAAGCACGAGATGGAGCGTAAAACGCACTCGTTCAATGGAAAGTGAAAAGTGAGATGGAGCGTAAAACGCACTCACTAAAAAGAAAAAAAGGAAGAAAGAAAAAGAGTAACTTTAAAGTACTTGGGAAGGGTTCATATGTGCTTAAATGTTTATATATCCAGTTGATCCTCAAGAAAAAAAATTTGTGCCTTGTCTATATTAGCGGTGATTGATGTGATAAGAAGTTTTCAGAGTTATTTTTTTTAAAAAATCTTTTATGATTGTTGGTTGATCTTATCGAAATCATGACTAGTTTGAACATGTGAATGTACACACGCACTGAAAGGACCATTATTAGATGTGGAACCGATGAAAGTTGTTGAAATTGTAGACATAGCATTGTTTTGAAATTTTCTGTGGGTTATTATTGGTTGTAACCTTTGAGGCCATTGTTCAAATTTATATTGACTAATTGCCTGAGTGGATCATTGCTAGAGAATGAATCTGTCTAATTTGTGTTTTTGCTTAAGGACAAGCAAAGTCTTAAGTTTGGAGATATTTGATGAGTGGGTTTAATACCCACTAATTAGTAGTCTTAATAGCTTGAGTCTTAAGGTTTTTAAGTGATTTTACTATCATTTTACCTCGGATTTATACTTTTATGTGCAGGAAATGAAATGGACAAAATGGAGCTTAAAAGAACAATTTATAGCATGCATGGCTTGTTGCACCCGCTGCGGCGGAGCCCGAAAGTGGAGAATACCCGCTGTGACGCCCCCAAATTCCAGGACCGTCACGGGGTCGCTCGAATTCGGTTAGTCATGTGCTCATGGTAATACATCACAATAATAATACGACTAAATGTCGCATCGCACAGCGGAATGATGCACAACTAATACCGAATAAATTACATTTAAATAATATAATTATTCACGTCCCAAGGTCTCGTAACTTAAACAGTGATTACATAGCTTAGACATATCTTAAGCATAAATAACGTTAACTAGTACATAATATCATAAGTTCTTTATTACAATTATAAGTCCTACATAATTTAAGCTACTCAGTAGACTTTCCCTAGCCCTTATCTGTGCCCGAAGGTCCGCATTGCTCTGCCTTAACTGAAATATTTTAGGGAAAACAAGAATGAGCACAAATTGCCCAGCAAGTAATATACAATAAGGGTGAGTAATATAATTCTCTATGCTCGAAAAGGGTATAGCAAGGTTTGATAGTTCAAGGATAACAAGAATATCAACAGTTCTCAATAACAATCACTAAGGACAGAATAATATCAAGGTGATTCAATAATAAATCAATTCAAGATTTCAGGATAACTGAATACTGAGCAGTCACTAAGGACTATGAACTTCTACTAGAATTAACAGTATTAAACTGATAACCGAAATCAAAAACAGGTACAACAGGTGATCAGCCTAAAGTACCATATGTTATGCATAACAATCAATCATACTCAAGTGCGCACGTCGGTTCTCCAACAATTATATATTCCCTTCAAAGAAGGTTGTTCTTCTCAGTCAAATACAAGATCCCACACCAATCAATTGGTTTGGGTCGCTTTTCAATAATATAAGTCTAGCCAAATCAAATGGCATAGACACTTTCACAATATTCAAGAACAATACCAAGTTCAACATGAATAATAGCTTTACTGAAAAAAGAGTACAAGTATGCTAATTCAATTCAAACGATTAAGTAAAGAAACTAGTTCGCAATATACAAGGATAGAATACTTGTACCGTAAAAGAGTGTAAGTTAGAAAACTTGCCTTAAGCGTAGTTTATCCCCGTAATTTAATCAACACTTTACGAATCCTATCGTAATATAGTTATGTATATATGATATCCATTAGTCATATAGTTTAACATTATACCTCATCTCATATATACGATTAACACATAAGCTAAGTCTTGACCTAGCGACACAGTTATACTATGCCTAGAATCATAAAATTTCACAAGTCTCGACTTTTAATATCTTTTATTATTAACGTTCCTCTTCTCAAGTTAATCGTTTTCATACATCATTACTATCATGTGAGACTACAACAAATGGCAAACATACTCTATTTTAGCAAATTATAGCATTATTATAAGTTAACTATCGAATTCGGATCCACGTATTAACATATGATATCACAAAGCATATATACATATTAAAGAGTCTTTCCATGTTCGTATAACCTTTCCTCGTTCCAAACATAGGTGATACAGATTCTAGGTAGACACTTACGGTCATTCAAGGCCATGGAATTCACAAAGCCTATTATGCTCTCTTTTAAAACACATAAGGTAATCATATACTTATATTAAACATGTTCATGAGTTTTCATATCACATATATGCAACTATCATTGTCATTAGTTTGAAAACATGCTTTATTTACGCAAATTTGGTTCCACTACATGTAACATAGTAGGCAAACATGAATGATACATTAGCAAGTCTACAAGTTCTATCAAACATGTACATAAGTATCGAAATTCAAATCTCAATGTAACATGTCGACGTTCACGTTCAACACTTATACTTTCATTAATAAAGTTTGCTAATATGTTCTAACACGTTCATGCTACATTATGAAATCTATATACATAAGTTAATGTGTCCGACATGTATTTCAAGTTTATACAAACATGCCCGAAAAATTAGAATGTGTGTATGGTCTTTACATGTCGATATCAACCTTCAAAACTTGTATTTTTGTTAGTATGTTCACTAACGAGGTTTGACATGCTCATGTGATACTATGAAACATATATACATATGTTAATACATCTTTCATGCATCTCTACATCATAATAACATGCCTCGGAAATTAGAATACTAACATACTTCATTTATGCTGCCGTTCGTTTATAAAACTTTAAGTTACTTTGAAGAACATAAGTCTTTTTGTCAAAATGTATACCATCTTGGTTTAAAACATGTTTACATGCCTTAGTATATTTATATATATATGTTACACAAGCTAGCATGTTATCTTAAACTAAATCAAACGAGTAATTCCTAACAGCCTTGGAGCAGGATGCAGGGAACTACTGCAGGCTGCTGGCGCAGCTGCCCAGTGCAAAACTGGCGCAGCTGCGCCAGCTCCCAGCCAGCGGCAGACAGCTCCAGAAAACGGCAAACCCAAAACCCAAACGCAAAAATTTCCTACGAATTTATTATTAAAACCAACTATGTTACCTTACTAACGCATATATAGCTTATATAACAACCAATTGTCGTCATCCAATCACAAATTTGTGAATTTCCAACTTAATTCAAGACTTTGAATTTCTACAAAATTTGCAGAATATAAACCGAAAATAAAAATGAAGGACAAGGAACATGTATGTATGTCCATATAACAGTTAATCAAACTTTCTATAATTCAATTATACTTCAATTCCACATGATCAAGAACTTGGATTTTGACATAAACAAGCAATGGAGTTTTGACAGAGAATGAAATGAAGAATAAGGATTCTGAAATTATACCTCTGTAATGCAATCTCAACTTCTCAGAATACTTAACACTGATATATATATATATATATATATATATATATATATATATATATATATATGCTCTCAATTTCAAACTTAACCAATTCTCAGCAAAGAAAAATATGAAGAGATGAGGCTATATTTATAGAACTCCCATTATACAGACAATGCAATTGCCTACCATTTCAAACCAACAAAAATTTTAATTGCAAGGAGGTTATTAGGGGGTTGGTAATGGTGGTTGAAATCCATCATGATAGCCACACCCTTGCTCATTATTTGCTAGCCTATGTTGCTGAGTTTAAGGAAGAATAGGGAGTAGCTAGATAAGGTTGGTTGAAATTGAGTAATAGAGAGTAGACATAGGCTTGAGTGCATCACGTGAAGAGAAATGTGTCTCTCATTATGGGACAAGCAAAGCAAATCTCAGCATTCTTACAAATGGACTACATGCTACACTTGTATTATGATACACATACTATATACAGTTTAGGTTATAAGTTAGTGTCATAATGTAATTCACATAATGTAGTAAATGCAATTTGAACACATATAATCCATGTGCATTTTATCTTACCGATATAATTCAATTGGATACTACCACATTACATTATATCATGTATTATTTAATTTAAATTCTATTAATCAACAATTGTTTACAATATATCCATGATATATTATTTTAAGGTATACTCGCATACATAATGTTACATACGCATAAATCATGTAGCTTATATATTTAAATCAATCTTAATATATGGTTTCTATGTATAGTATAGTCACATAAATATTGCACTACACTATATAATATAGTTGTATCCCATATACTTTATATAATTAATTATTGTATACTTGCACATAACAATTAACAATCAATACAACCTTAATATATTAATAACTTACTTATTTATTAATAATGTCAAATAAATAAATTATTCATCTCATTGATTAATTAACGATAATATTAATTAATCCATTCCTCATTGATTATTAATTTCCATAATAATTAACTAACATTTACATGATTAATTATCACGTTAAATAAATATAAATCTTATTATATTTATAACCAATATAGTTATTACGATGCTATTACTCGCAATAATAATAATTCAACATACCAACAATTAATATAGATTAATTGTTTAATGATTTCTTTGTTAATTAATATAATCCTTAATAATCCTCATCACTGTGCCACACAAGGCTATCAACGAGTTTATCACAAACTCCATAAATTTCTCAATTATTATTATAATTATTAAATTTTATATAATTGAATCAATCCTTCTCACAACACCAAATCATATATATACAAACAAATTCTCACTTCCATTAATATATTTATTTAATAATATTAGAAAATTCTCGGGTATTACATCATCCCCCCTTATAAAAATTCCGTCCCGAAATTGCTACAAGATTACACAAATAGATGGGGATAATACCTCATCATCCGATCTTCTAACTCCCACGTAGCCTCCTGACATCGTTGTTACGCCAAAGTACCTTTACAGATGAAATAATTTTATTTCTTAAGGTTTGCTCTTTCCTATCTAGTATTTGGACAGGAATTTCTTCATACGCCAAGTTCTTCTCCACTTGAATGGGCTCTTAAGAAATCACGTGCTTGTAGTCGGTCTTGTACGGTCGTAACACGAAAATGTGAAACACGTTGTGGATGTGTTCCAACTCGGGTGGTAACGCAACTTTGTATGCCACTTCTCCCACTCGCTTTAGTATCTCAAACGGTCTTATGAATCTCGGACTCAATTTTCCTTTCCTGCCGAAATGGATCTTTCCCTTCCATGGAGATACTTTCAAGAATACAAAACTGCCGACTTTGAAGTCTCGGTCCTGCCGATGCAAATCTGCGTATGTAGGTGCTTATTGGAGAATAAGTTCACTGAACGTGACTCGCTATGGAATACCTAATGGAGTTTTACTCACCTGTCAATAGGAATTCCTAATGTGATAGTAGTACAAGTGATCCTTGGACTTGAGATCATCATAGTATCTTGTATGTAATAAATTATACTTTGACTTATTCCTTAAGGCCCTTTAGGGTATATAAAAGGGTATGCTTGGGTATAATGAGTTACATATGGAGATAATGAATGATCAATAAAGAATCTAACACCTCTAGTAAAAGAGGAGAGATGTCCTATGTGATTCGATAAATGACAACCCAAGAATCCTTGGCCAAGATGGAATCTAATTTGCATTAAATGGAGTTGTGCATTTTCTAATCGAAATACATATAATTAAATAAAATTAGATTTGACAGTAATTCCATGTCTTATATTTAATTGGGACAATGTATGGTGGAAGGATTGGATTGTACAGTAACTATTTACTCACAAGTTCTTTTCTGATTAATGTTGAAATCTATATTATCTGGAAAATCGTTGATCACTAAGGAGGCTTATCCCTATTGTAGAATAAATATTATTTATTTAAATAGATTATTAGTTTAATTTATTTATTTAAATAAGATTAGAATTGTTCTAATTGATTTATTCACAACCGGTTTAATATGGAGAACCTAAAGGGTCACACCATAAAAGGAAGAATAATTATTTAAGAAGGTAATGGCATAATCGTAATAATGCATTAAGTGTAATTAATTTAATCTATGGTGATAGAATAAATTAAATAGTTTAATATTTATTATTTAATATTTTTGAAATATTAAATATAAATTAATAAGAGGAGTTTTATTAATATTATTACAATTATTATTATTTTAATTTCTAAAGGAGTTTAGTAATTAATTTAATATTAGTACTCTCATTTATTCCTAATAAGATTAGAAGATAAATTAATTAAATGAATTTAATTAATAATTCCCATGTGGTGGGAAGCCTAAATTAATTAAAGGAGTTTAATTAATTAAAAGAAATCACGTGTCTAATAGGATTAGAAGGGTTGACCAATATCTATATAAGAGGAGTCTTATAATAGATATTACTTGATGCAATTTCAATTGTTAGAGAGTACTCCTTTTCTATAGGGTATAGAAAACTAAGCCAACCACCCTCCTTCTTGATAATTCATCTTCCTTGGTGGATCACCTCTAGAGGCCAAACACTTGGGTGGCTAACGTTGATCAAAGTAAGGAATCTAACCCGGAAATTCAAGGAGATCACGAAGAACAAGGAGTTGAACTCGTACATGTGGAAGCTTCGTTCTACAAGGGTATGATTCCATAATTTCTTATTTATCGTTTTAAATTAATAATTTGCATAAAGAATGATCCATGTGATGGTTTTGTATAAATTTTTTTAAACTCTGATATACCATACTTCCGCTAATTTTTGCAATTTGATTGCGTCATGATTTCGTACAAACTCAACAGTGGCATCAGAGCCAAACCTTTATGCGATTATTAATTGTTTTGATTCCATATATGTATGGGTATGTATTTAGGATAATTTATTGGGTATAATTAATTATATAAAATTATTATTTTTTGAAAGAAAAAAAAATTATTTAATCGAAAAGTTTTTTTTCTCTTCCATTTCGCTTATATCCGTGTTACTAAAAGAAAAAAAAAAGGTAACGAAATTGTTTCAAAAGAATGCTGCCGAATTCTTTTTTAAAAGTGATTCAAAAAGGATAGCATTCATGTTGCTTTTTAAAAGGTGACCATGCTTCTCAATAGTAAACAAACCTGCAGGAAAGAATTATATATATATATAGTGATTGAATCAGATTCATTTTTTTACAAGGATACAGAATCCTTAGATTTCCAAAAAGCCAGTTTTATATATATATATATATATATATATATATAATATATATATATATAGGTTATATATTTATATATTATATTCTTAATAATTTTATAATTAAAATAAAGAGTTTATTTTAATCTTGAAATTAGATTTCATGCAATTTAAAATTTCCCATTAAATGATAATCATATATATATAGAATGTTTTAATTTATAAGATGGATATTTATTTATTGATATATATGATGATATGTATGATAATAAATAGGAATTGATTATGGACTATTTGACCAATGTGATTGGATTTTATTTTAGTTGAATGCTTGAATGAATGAATTTTATTAAATGGGGTATGCGTACCTCGTCTTCTCTAGTTTTTTTCTTGATGTAAAATTATATCTCCCTCCTATGTTCTTCCCCTTGACTGCTGATCAAGGTTTCTATTTTAATTAAATAGTTTAATGTAATAGAAAGAGTTAGAATTATTTTGAAGGAATTGGAGAGCAATGAGCAAGGAGCGCGTGAAGACCCGTTTGTATGGAGCCCAGGTTTAAATGTAATAGTTACGTTTAAATTTAAATTCTTGCACTCCTAGGTTTGATCTTTTGGTTCACTTGGTGGCTCTAGTGAACCAAACTAGAATAAAAGTCCATAATCAAGCCGGGTAGAATATAGTATTCTATATGTGCATGCTAAGTATTATATATATTATATTTTATGCAAACATGCTTCACATGTTTAATAAAATGACGCGTATTTTATATATATATATATATATATATATATATATATATATATATGTGCATGCATGCTAAACAAGATGAGACAAATAATAACAAACCCCTCAAGAAAATTATATTAAGTCGAAAGTGTTCAAGTGATATTTGGAATATCTAGCGTCACCTTCTAGCATGATAAATTAATAGAGTATTAAATATTTAATATGAGCTTGTTGTGCTATCCACAAGGCGAGTATTGCGTATTTAAGATATTAATTAATCACATTTGATGCTTATCAAGAAAATTGAACGATCTAGTCTTGTTGTGCTATCCACAAGGACAAACATTTTTCTTTTTTAAATTTATGGAAGTGCTAGGCTGGACTTAACTTAAATCATTTTAGTTCGGATGTGCACACACTTGACCATTATGATTTAAGAGGCAAAATAAAATGAGTTACATGGTGATGTAATTGACTAGAGTTGTCTATCTATTTATTTGTATATCGCTTGTTGTGCTATCCACAAGGGTATATACATTTGAAAATGGGATCCTTATTCTCACTAGCAAATCTTTAATTAGATATTGCCGAACTATATAAGTGAGGGTAATATAGTTTGATAAAAATAGTGGGAGATACCAATTTAAAATAAAGACCTAAATTTATTTTGGTATGCAAAATTAATTAAATGAATGTTTGCTAAAATATTGTCTTTTCACATACAGAAATTTAAAAATGTCAAAATCACTAATTTCACTGCGAAGCATACTTGATGCTAATAAGCTTACCGGGCCGAATTATACGGACTGGCTAAGGAATATGAGAATAGTTCTTACTGCTGATAAGATTTCTTATGTCCTAAATTCACCTATCTCTGGAACTATTCCAGAATCAGCATCTGAGGATGAAATTTCCACCATTATAAAGTGGCAAAATGACGCATTTGTGGCTCAATGCATTATGCTCACATTCATTAATAACGAGCTTCAGCGTCAGCATAAAAACATGGATGCTCCTATTATGTTGCTTCACCTTAAGGAGTTGTATGGTGAACAAAGTAGGACTGCTAGATATGAGATATCTAAGGAGCTTTTCCGATCTCGGATGACCAAGGGTGTAACGATTGAGATTTTATATTTAATTTTAAATGTATATTAAGTTAAATAAATATTTTATGTGATTTATTTATTGAATTAAATAAATAAATTATGTGATTTTATGGAGTGATTTAATTAAATGATATATACTAATTAAATGAATGTGTAATATTTATTTAATTAATGTATATTAATTTTATATTATAGTTCTAATTTAATTGAGATAATTGAATTAGATGAATTATGTGATAAAGTGTTACATGAATTATAATTAGCGAGTAATTATAATTATGTGGCAAATTTTATGTGATTTATTGATGTTGGATTTTAATTGATTAAATTAGTTGTTTAATATTTAATTAATTAAAAGGTGACATTAAAATATGTGTTAAATGATTTGTTAAAATAAAAGAAAAAAGAATTTTAAATGATTTTAACCAAACAAGGCCGTTGTAATTGTTTTAAACCTATTTCTACCAAATGGGGCCCTAACTATCAAAAAGTTATTTTAAATAAACTGTTTACCAAACAATACCTTAGCATTAATAATCTGCTTTTGAAAATAACCTTCTTTTGCCAAACAAGACATTGTGGCTTTTGAAATTTGTAACTGACATTATACTTAATATATTTTGTTAGTTATATTATATAATTAAGCCTATATCTATTACTACGTATTATATTATACGTTAGTTTTTCCTAAGTCTAAACTAAAAGCTAAGAAGAAAGTGAGAGGAAAAGAGAAGAAGAGAGAACAGAGATTATCAGAGAAGAAAGGAGGAACAAAGGGTTGATAGGACAATTATTTCATCATCTTTTCTTCATAACTCAAAGCTAAAAGGTTAAAATTCCATCTATATGTGTTCCTGGTATATTTTTTTATTCTCTGTCAAAAGTTAAATTTCATGAAGGTTGTATAGTCATGAATTGGTATATATATAGATTGTATTCATGTGTTGTTTGTAGTGGGTTATAGGCTTTAAAGAATTTTCAAAAAATCAAATTGGTGATTAAATATTAGAAATTTTGTTCTTATGAGTTATATGATTTTGGTCAATTTTAGGGTGAATTGATGAAATTCGTATGTATTAATATGCATGACTATAATTATTTATGATGTTATCTTCGATCATGAGAATCATGCAATGAGTATAAGTTGAGTTGATGGAGAAAATTTCTTACAGTTGATTATTTTGGAAAATATATGGGTTTTATAAAAATGTCAAAATTGAGTTTTTAAAACCTTTAATACTTGATGAACAAATGAATGTTGGTGATTTGAGTTATGCTATGCATGTGTAGTGTTGTAATATATGTTTTTACATTGTTGTATTGCTTGGTATTGTCGGTTGTTAGATTGTTGGGTTAAGTAGTGAAGCAGAGTGTCGTTTTTGTCTGCGTCTGTCCGCGTTGCTGCGCTGGCAGCAAGGCCAGAAGCAGCGCAGCTGCGCCGCTTGCTTTTCCCTGATCCGACCCTTGTGCAGCTTCACCGGTTCCAAGGCTGCTGGCTGAACAACTGCGCTGTGCTCAGTGTAGGGGCAGTGAAGTTTAAGTGTTGTGCAGTTTATTTTTAGTCATAGTTTAATTATTGCTAGAATAATAACCATGTATCAAGTGGCATTACCATATCAATAACATGAAATTGACAATTTCATAATTTGAGAAAAAAGGAAGTTTGAAAACCTAATATAGTACTTAAATGATAAATTATAATTGTTTAATTGTACTATGAGTTACTTAATTATAAATTGATTATTTATAATTAAAAGTAAGTATTTAATTTAAAGTATAATATTAGTTGATTTATTTTAAACAATTAGATGTTAATTTAAATTATAATTTATATAATTATAATTTAATAAATGCATGTTTAATTATGGATGTTAAATTGATAAATACATGATTAATTATAAATTGTGTAATTATAATGCATGATGTAGTTTAATTAATTTTAAATTATAATTGTTTATAGTTTAAGTTGTGATTATAATTTAAGTAATTATAATTAGATTAAATATTTGAATTGTAATTGATTAATTATAATTTAGTTAAATACATAATTAATTTAATTATGTGAATACGTAAGTGATGTAATTAACTATGTGATGGTTGATTATTATTATTTATTTAATTAGAGTGAGTTAACCATGAGGGTTAACCACTTATGTGAATTAGTTATGTGTTAACTAATTTAGGTTATTATGATTGAATGTATATAGGAAGTCTTTAAGTACGTGATTGAGTTAAGTAGCTTGCGCTTAAGGCACGTCTTCTAAACCCTAAACTCGCTATTTCTACGCAAGTTCTTTGAGTTCATATATTCATTGTTGAGAATGTCCTTTTCATTTCTGTACTGGACAATTATTTACTTAACCGAAGAGGTCTTGACCTATTATTCAAGTAAGATCCAGTTTATTATTTTAAATGCTTTAAGTTTACTTCTAAAAAATATGTTAATTCATAATTCTTTTATTTATGAATTATTGAAAGCCGATTTAATTAATCCTTAGTTGATGAACGTGAATTCTAAATTACCCTTGTAAGCTTATCCAAACCAAACTTTCTTTGGTGCGGACTTGAATTCAAATTACTGAGTTGAAACAACCCTAATTATTAGGGGAGGTTACTACGCATAGCGTTAAGATGTTTGTGCACAATACATGGTACAAAGGGCTGATCCCCCTAAGTACGAGTTAAGGTCCATAGTCTTATTGACTGTTCAAGGTTTAAATAGAAATATTTATATCCTAGGACAAGAGTTCAAAGGTCTTATGACCCTCAGATAAATTCTATATTCGAATTTTAATGTTTATAGAGAATTATTATTCAATTCTTTATTGTTGAAGTAAGCTAAGTTATTTAGATCTTTTTAAAGATATCATTTCATGTATTTATTATTGTTAAACTCCAGTAAGCTGTTGTTTGCTCACTCTTACATTAAATAACAATTGCAGTTAAGGTTGATAACGTTGATGCTCCGTCTACGAGTAAAGGCAAGGAAAAAATGAACAAATGAAGACTTATTTAATTATTTTGAAATGATTGTAATAAGACTTTTATGTCATGTTTTTATTTCGCACTTTATTGTTTATGTCAAGGTTAGAGTAACCCTGGGATTAGTTTTTTAAGGTTGTAACCCTTGTTTTAAGGGAGATTTTATATAAAGATTGTAATTTATTTTGAGATATATTGGGAAGATGTTTGTTATATTTAGAAAGTGAACACCAAATCATGTGAAAACGAAGTACCCGAATTTGGGGGTGTCACAGGTTGGTATCAGAGCTGTAGGTTATGAAACCTTAGGTGGGGAAAAACCTTAGGTAGTAGCCTTATGGTAAGATCGAAAAGATAGTGATGCTAGGTAAAGATAATAAACTACCTTATGTGCCTATGTGTTTACGTTTTAGTATTAGAAGAGTGTCGATTCGATGTCACGTAATAATGAACTTTAAATTTTTTTTATCAGGATGTTGAACGTTGGAGAACCTAGTCAGGCTAGAGAGGATGTACCTCAGGTGCCTAGAGAGGAGGAGCCCCATGACATACATATTGTCTGGGAGCAGCTGGTTAGGAGAGAGCCATCTCCAGTGATCACCGTAGCTGGTCGGGAGCGTGAGCTGACACCTATTCCAGAAGAAGAGGACGAGGAACGAGTTTGAAGAGGAAGAGGAGGTGGAAGAGGATTTCGAAGAGGAATTCCCACCTCACTCTACTAGTGCTGAGATGTACGAGGCAGTTTACGACAGCAACGTGGAGCTTCATGGACGAGTCGTAGAGTTCGAGGAAACCATCCAGCAGCGAGATGAGACTATCAAGGATATGGCTAGTGACCTAAGAGAAGCATAGTGGAACCTGATACACATGGAGAATGATAAAGACGCGGCTCGAGCTGAGCTAGCGAAGCTGAAGTAGGACATCTAGGAGGAGTCGAGGAAGCGAGCCAGAGCTGAAGAGATAAGTTTGAGGGCTATTCAACTAGCCGATCGAGCTGGAGAGGAAGCTAAAGCCAAGAGGGCCAAGCTGAGGGAAACAGAGTATGCTTTCCACACAACTATAGAAAGAGCTCAGGACCGTGTTTTCTACTACCTAGCTCAGTTCCAAGGTTTACCGTGGTATGTGGTGGACTGAAGAACGGTGTTACGGGTAATGGAAGAGGAACGCAGAGAGGCTGTGCGACGTATTAATATGCCTAGGCAGTAGTAGTAGAGCTTTTGTTTAAGTGTTGCTCTTTATAGTAAATAAAGTAAAACCCATAATTTGAGATAAGAATGGGATAAGTTAATAATGTAATCCTGCAACTTTTCCTGTTCAGGAAGGATGATGTAAATGGCAGAAATGCTATCTGATTGATGTTTTTAAAACTACGACTAATGAATAAAAGAAGTTTATTGACGTGCTATGTGTTCTATGTGAACTGAATTGTTTAAAACGTTTAAGTATGAACTTGAATATTTAAAAATTGAATAAAGGATCTAATAATAATATTTTCTTAACAGAAAATGCCTCCTAGAAGAAGTCCAACACGTCAAAACGCTGAGGGTTGGACGAACAACAACAATAATGATGGGATGAATCCCAACTCGGTTCAGCAGTTGGTGAACCTGTTGACAGGAGCTCTTTCGAATCAGCTGCAAGTGCAGGGTACTACGTTCAAGGAATTCAAGGCAGTAGGACCGCCTGAATTCAAGGGATCGACCAACCCTATTGAGGCTCAGACATGGGTTATGGAAATGGAGAAGGTATTTGACGTAGCCCGAGTAGGTGAAGACCAGAAGACAGCATTCGCAACTTTCATGTTGAAGTCGGATGCTAGCTTCTGATGGCAGGCTAATAAGACCCGGGAGGGAGAAGGAGTAATAACGTGGGAACATTTCAAGGAAATGTTCTACGAAATGTACTTCCCAGTGAGTTCGCAGGACCAAATGGAGGTCAGGTTCCTAGAGCTTAAGCAGGGAGGGATGACGGTGTCCGAGTATGCCGCTAAGTTCAACGAACTGGCCAGGTTCGCTACTTACCAGGTCAGCACTGATGCTAAGAAGGCGAGAAGGTTTGAGCGGGGACTGAAGCCTTGGCTCTATAGCAAGGTTTTCATGTCCCAGCTGAACACATTTGCGACTATGCTAGAGAAGGCCATACTTGCTGAGGGAGGAAGCGAAGCGGTGACAAAGTTCAACCAAGATAAGAAGAAGAAGATTGTGATAGAAACCAAGGTTGGGGGTAGCAGCGCTGTGAATCAGAAGAGGAAATGGAATGACAACACCTTTGCTGGGAGTCAGCAAGGAAGCCAGCAGAAGAGGAAGTTCGAATCATGTGCTACATGCGGTAAAAATCACACTGGCGTGTGCATGAAGGGGAAGCGGGTGTGCTTCAACTAGGGTCAGGAAGGCTACATTGCACCTAATTGCCCAAAACTCGAAGAAGGGAGCTTGCTTTACATGTGGATCCAAGGATCACATGGCTCGCAACTGCCCTAAGAAGCTGACGACAGGGTCAACAGGGAGCGGAGGGAATGGAAGCGGCATTACCGTTACTATCACTGCACCATTACAAGTTATTCGACCCACTGCACGGACATTCAATATGAAGGTGCAGGATGATGTGCAATCAAAAGACGTGGTGTCAGGTATTATTCCGATCAATAGTATAAATGCATATGTATTATTTGATTCGGGTGCTACTTGTTCATTCATATCTGATGATTTTGCTAAAACCTTAGACTTACCTGTAGATGAGTTAGTTTACCCCTTGAACATAAAGATTGCGAATAGGGAAGTTATTCCTGTTAGGTGTGTTTATAAGAACTGTAGACTAGATATTATGGGTCAGGAGCTGAGAGTACATTTGATTTTGATAAAACTTGGGAAATTCGATGTCATATTGGGTATGGATTGGTTGTTCAACCATGGGGTGATAATCGACTGTCAGAAGAAGAAGGTAAACCTTACGACTCCGTCGAAGTTAGTGTTCTATAGTAGCAAATCGCCTAGACAAGCGAGTTGTCTGACGATTATGCAAGCCATAAAACTTTTAAAACAAGGCTGTGTAGGATATCTAGCCTACATAATAGATACGCGTAAGGAAAGCCCGAAGGTGGAGGAGATATCGGTAGTTAAGGAGTTTGTAGACGTATTTCTGAGCGACTTGCCAGGACTTCTGCCAGATAGGGAGACAGAGTTCGTGATCGACTTAGCGTCGGGAACTGCTTCGATTTCGAATGCTCCGTACAGAATGGCTCTAGTTGAGATGAAGGAACTAATGGTTCAACTACAAGAATTACTGGACAAGAAGTATATTCAACCAAGCGTTTCACCGTGGGGAGCGCCAATTTTATTTGTGAAGAAGAAGGATGGATCGATGCGTCTTTGCATTAATTATAGAGAATTGAACAAAGTTACGATCAAGAATAGGTATCCTTTACCTAGGATCGATGACTTGTTTGATCAACTGAAGGGTGCGAAGTACTTCTCGAAAATTGATTTGAGAAGCGGGTATCATCAGTTGAAGGTGAGAAGATAAGATATACCAAAGAGGGCTTTTAGGACTCGATATGGTCATTATGAGTTCTTAGTGATGTCATTTGGTCTCACGAATGCCCCAGCTGCATTTATGGACTTAATGAACAGGGTGTTCAAGCCATTTCTGGACAAGTTCGTGGTAGAGTTCATAGATGACATCCTTGTTTATTCCAAGACCGAGGAGGAACATGCTGAACACTTACGACTAACCTTAGAATCGCTGAGACATGAGAAGCTTTACGCTAAATTCTTGAAGTGCCAATTCTGGTTGGAACGTGTGTAATTTCTTGGCCACGTAATCGACAAGGATGGTATTTTGGTAGATCCGTCGAAGGTTGAAGCAGTAATGAATTGAGATCAGCCGAAGACGCCGTTTGAAGTGAGAAGTTTCTTGGGATTGGCAGGTTATTATCAAAGATTTATCCAAGACTTTTCTATACTCGCAACTCCGTTGACGAATTTGACTCGTAAAACGGTTAAATTTGTTTGGACGGAAAAGTGTGAGGAAAGTTTTCAGGAGTTGAAGAAGTGGTTGAGTACTGCGCCTGTATTATCTTTACTGGATAGTACAGGGAATTTTGTAGTATATAGCGATGCCTCACATAAAGGATTAGGTTGTGTGTTAATGTAGAGAGACAAAGTCATTGCCTATGCGTTACGTCAGCTGAAGGATTATGAGAAAGGGGTATCCAACCCATGATTTAGAATTGGCGGTAGTAGTGTTTGCTCTAAAGATATGGAGACATTACTTATATGGAGAAAAGTGTGAAATATACACAGATCACAAGAGTCTGAAATATATTTTCACCCAGAAGGATTTGAACATGCGCTAAAGAAGATGGTTGGAACTGATTAAAGTTTACGATTGCGAGATACTTTACCATCAGGGTAAAGCTAACGTTGTTGCTGACGCTTTGAGCAGAAAAGGTCGGGAGAAGTTGAATATGATAACTGACCAGTATCAGTTGATAGAACAGATGGCTAGATTGGAACTGGAAGCGAAATTTTTGAAGGAATCGGATGAGAAGTTATTTCAAGTAACTACTGGTTCTACTCTAGTAGACAAAGTGAAAGAATCACAACTTCACGATGAAGAATGTGAGAAGATTCGGAAGAGGATAACCGATGGCGAAGAGTTCAAGTTCAAGATCGATACTGAAGGTCTGTTACGGTTTGAAGGTAGAATTTGGGTACCGCCAGTACCAGAGGTTAAAGAGTAGATTCTAAGCGAAGCTCATAGTGCTAGATATTCTATTCACCCTAGGAGTACAAAGATGTACCAGGATCTCAGGCATTATTTCTGGTGGCCGAATATGAAGAGAGACATTGCTGAATGTATTGTGAAATGCTTTACGTGCCAGAAAGTTAAAGCAGAACACCAGAGACAGAGTGGTTTGCTACAACTGTTAGAGATTCTAGAGTGGAAGTGGGAGCACATCACGATGGATTTTGTGGTATGTCTTCCAGCAACTCAGAAGGAATTTGATGCGATATGGGTTATTGTGGATCGACTGACGAAGTCAGCCCACTTTCTACCAATCAGGGATAAGTACAACTTGGATCAGCTAGCGAAACTGTATGTGAAAGAAATCGTTTCTCGACACGGTGTTCCGGTATCGATTGTGTCTAACAGAGATCCACGTTTTACGTCGAATTTCTGGAAGCGTTTGCAAGAATGTCTGGGAATGCAATTGCGAATGAGTATAGCATACCATCCTCAGACTGATGGCCAGAGCGAAAGAACGATTCAGACGCTTGAGGATATGCTGAGAGCTTGTGTGATGGACTTCAAGGGAAGCTGGGATGATCATCTACCGTTGGTGGAGTTCACCTACAACAATAGTCATCATGCGAGTATTGGCATGTCGCCTTACGAAGCGTTATACGGCAAAAAATGCAGAACTCCTTTGTGCTGGGATGAAGTCGGTGAACGTCAGCTGTTGGGACCAGAATTGGTACAACAAACCGCCGAAATCATGAAGCTAATCAGAACAAGATTTGTTGCTGCTCAATACAGAACGAAGAAGTATGCCGATCTTCATCGACAAAACCGAGAATTCTTACCAGGAAGTTTCGTGTTCCTGAAAGTATCTCCCTGGAAGGGGAAGATTCGATTTGGTAAAAATGAAAAGCTAAGTCCCCGATTTATTGGACCTTTTGAGGTGTTGCGAAACGTTGGCGAGGTAGCTTACGAGATTGCATTACCTTCGGAGCTCGAGAATATACATAATGTCTTTCATATTTCTGTGTTAAGACTTTACAAGCATGATTCTAAACATGTAATAGAATATGAACCTTTACAATTTGATAAAGACTTAACATATGAAGAAGTGCCTGTTCAAATAGTTGATAGAAAGGAATAAGTACTTAGGAATAAAGAGATACCTTTTGTTAAGGTAATCTGGAGGAACCACAGTGCTGAAGAAGCTACGTGGGAAATCAAAGATGTTATGATGAAGTCTTATCCGCATTTGTTTGCTTAACTTTTTATGTGTAACCCCTTATGTACCGATTCTGGGGACAGAATCCTTTTAAGGGAGGAAGAATGTAATAAACGAGAATGATTATTTTTTTATGTGTGATTCTGGGGACAGAATTCTTATAAGGAGGGAAGATTGTAACGATTGAGATTTTATATTTAATTAAGTTAAATAAATATTTTATGTGATTTATTTATTGAATTAAATAAATAAATTATGTGATTTTATTGAGTAATTTAATTAAATGATATATACTAATTAATATATTTTGTCAGTTATATTATATAATTAAGCCTATATCTATTACTACGTATTATATTATACGTTAGTTTTTCCTAAGTCTAAACTAAAAGCTAAGAAGAAAGTGAGAGGAAGAAAGAACAAGAGAGAATAGAGATTATCAGAGAAGAAAGGAGGAACAAAGGGTTGATAGGACAAGTATTTCATCATCTTTTCTTCATAACTCAAAGCTAAAAGGTTAGAATTCCATCTATATGTGTTCCTTGTATATTTTTTTATTCTCTGTCAAAAGTTAAATTTCATGAAGGTTGTATAGTCATGAATTGGTATATATATAGATTGTATTCATGTGTTGTTTGTAGTGGGTTATATGATTTAAAGAATTTTCAGAAAATCAAATTGGTGATTAAATATTGGAAATTTTGTTCTTTTGAGTTATATGATTTTGGTCAATTTTAGGGTGAATTGATGAAATTCGTATGTATTAATATGCATGATTAGAATTGTTTATGATGCTATCTTCGATCATGAGAATCATGCATGCAGTATAAGTTTAATTGATGGAGAAAATTTCTTACAGTAGATTATTTTGGAAAATATAGGAGTTTTATAAAAATGTCAAAATTGAGTTTTTAAAACCTTTAATACTTGATGAACAAATGAATGTTGGTGATTTGAGTCATGCTTTGCATGTGTAGTGTTGCAATATATGTTTTTACATTGTTCTATTGTTTGGTATTGCCGGTTGTTGGATTGTTGGGTTAAGAAGTGAAGCAGAGTATCGTTTCTGTATGCATCTGTCCGCGTTGCTGCGCAGCTGCGCCGGCAGCAAGGCCAGAAGCAGCGCAGCTGCGCCGCTTGCTTTTCCATAATCCGACCCCTATGCAGCTGCGCTGGTTCCAAGGTTGCTGGCTGCGTAGCTGCGCCGTGCTCAATGCAGGGGCAGTGAAGTTTAAGTGTTGTGCAGTTTATTTTTAGTCATAGTTTAATTATTGCTAGAATAATAACCATGTATCAAGTGGCATTACCATATCAGTAACATGAAATTGACAATTTCATAATTTGAGAAAAAAGAAAGTTTGAAAACCTAATATAGTACTTAAATGATAAATTATAATTGTTTAATTGTACTATGAGTTACTTAATTATAAATTGATTATTTATAATTAAAATTAAGTGTTTAATTTCAAGTATGATATTAATTGATTTATTTTAAACAATTAGATGTTAATTTAAATTATAATTTATGTAATTATAATTTCATAAATGCATGTTTAATTATGGATTTTAAATTGATAAATACATGAATAATTATAAATTATGTAATTATAATGCATGATGTAGTTTAATTGATTTTAAATTATAACTGTTTATAGTTTAAGTTGTGATTATAATTTATGTGACACCCCCAAATCCGGGTACTTCGTTTTCACATGATTTGGTGTTCACTTTCTAATATAACATACATCTACCCATGAATAATGCAAAGTAACTACAACTTAAATTAAAATAAATAAATCCCCCTTACAACAAGGGTTACAACCTTTTTAAAATAAATCTCGGGTTACTCTAACCATGACATGAATATAATAAAGTGCGGAAATAAAAACATAACATTCAAGTCTTATTACAATCATTCTCAATTAAATAAAACAAGTCTTCACTTGCTTTGCTTTCCCTTGCCCTTACTCGTAGACGGAGCATCAGCGTTATCAACCTTAACTGAAATTGTTATTTAACGCAAGAGTGAGCAAACACTGGAGTTTAACAACAATATATACATAAAAGGATATCTTTTCAAAGAATTTGAATAATATGATTTGCTTCAACAATAAAGACTTGAATAATAGTTCTTTCATCGCAATTACAATTCAAAAACAGAATTTATCTGAGTGTCAAAAGACCTTTGAACTCTTGTCCTAAGTTATAAATATTTCTATTTAAACCTTTAACACTCAATAAGACTATGGACCTTAACTCGTACTTAGGGGGATCAGCCCTTTGTACCATATATTGTGCACAAACATCTTAACGTAATGCGTAGTAACCTCCCCTAGTAATTAGGGTTGTTCAACTCAGTAATTTGAATTCAAGTCCGCACCAAAGAAAGTTTGGTTTGGATAAGCTTACAAGGGTAATTTAGAATTCACGTTCATTAACTAAGGATTAGTTGAATCGACTTTCAATAATTCGTAAATAAAAGAATTATGAATTAACATATAATTTAGAAGTAAACTTAAAGCATTTAAAATAATAAACTGAATCTTACTTGAACAATAAGTTAAGATCTTTTCAATTAAATAAACAATTGTCCAATACAGAAATGGAAAGAAAATGCTCAACAAAGAATATGTGAACTCAAGAAACTTGCGTAGAAATAACAAGTTTAGGATTTAGAAGACTTGCATAAAATTAATACAAGATTAGGGTTTAGAAAACTTGCCTCAAGCGCAAGCTACTTTAACTCAATTCACGTACTTTAATACCTCCTATACACATTCAATTATAACAACCTAAATTAGTTAACACATAACTAATTCACATAAGTGGTTAACCCTCATGGTTAACTCACTGTAATTAAATAAATAATAATAATTAATTATCACATAGTTAATTACATCACACACATCTTCACATAATTAATTGTGTATTTAACTAAATTAAACAATTATAATTCAAACACTTAATCAAATTATAATTACTTAAATTATAATTACCTTTTAAATTATAAAAAATATAATTTATAATCAATTAAACTATATCATGCATTATAATTACACAAATTATAGTTAGTCCTGAAATTATCAATTTATAATCCATAATTAAACATGCATTTATTAAATTATAATTACATAAATTATAATTTAAATTAACACTTAATTGATTAAAATAAATCAACTTCTATACATTATAATTTCACAGAATTATAATTTAAATTAAATATTTACTCTTAATTATAATTAATCAAACTATAATTAAGTAACTTATTGTACAATTAAACAATTATAGTTTATAATTTAAATACTATATTAGGTTTTCAAAATTTCTTTTATTTCCAAATGTGAATTTGTCACAATCATATAACAACATGTTATATCGTTTAAATATATATCCACTATTAATGAATAATTAAATTAAGACTTTAAAAATAAACTGCACAAGAAACTAAAGTCACTGCCTCTGCCTAGGACACGGCGCAGCTGCGCCACCTTTAGCCTTGACACCGGCGCAGCTGCGCAGGGGTCAAGCCTAAGAAAACCCAGCGGCGCAGCTGCGCCGCTTCTACCCATATTACCTGCGCAGCTGCACCGGCAGCAGACAGAAACAGAGGAGCTTCGCGAATAGTGCAGAGAAAAGTCAATTTGGCTTAATTCTCTACAATAAGTTCTCAATTCAGCTGACAATATTTTTCATAAGCTTCTAACATGTTTTGAACACACTGATACATCAATTAACGAGATTATAATGCTTAATTTTTATAAAAATTTAAAGAAAATACCAATGTCAGTGTTCTAGATGAAATTGAACACTGTGAATTTGTTTTGAAACCAATTCTCACAATTCCATTCCCAATCAACTAATTTCTAAACATAATAACATATTCCACAATTAATTTATACAAAAATCAACAATCAACATATATTTTGATTTCTATTAGAAACTTTATTTTTCCTAGATACTTCAATGTGACTTCTGAAAAACATAAATTCTCCATTTATATCATATATATTCATGAACTAACAACTAATTAAGCATGCCATCACATATAAACATGCTATGAACACAAGTACATATATATATATATATATATATATATATATATCCATCATGCTATACACTTCCAAAACATGTTTTATAGAGAATGAAAATATAAGGATTATAACTTTAAAACTGGTTTTTACAACAATTGTATTTTGAAAATCTTTCCATGGCATACAATTACATATAAAAATATATGAATATCATATATACATAGTCATAATTATACAACTTCATGAAAACATAATTTGACAAGAAAAAATACAACACATAAGAATTGATTCTATGGTTAAGAGTATAATCTTACTAACTTGAATTGTAAAAAGAGATGGAGATGATGATGTAGAGTTTTCCTCTTATTTTCTCAAAGTTCTCTTCTTTGTATTCTCTCTTCTCTGCTCTTCTTTCTCCTTTGTTCTCTTTTCTTAGCTTTAGACTAACTTAGGATTATAAAACTAACGTACTAAGTGTATATACAATATACATATAATAGAATATGTAACTCCCATATAATAATTATATACACTAACTACTACTAATTACGTAAGTTACAAAATTCAAAAGCCAACTTGGCTTGTTTGGCTACAAGTAAAATAAGAAACTAGTTTTTTATTAACTACAAACATGGTTTAGGTAATTTAGGTTTAGCTAGTGTAAGGGCCCTATTTGGCAATAGTCCTTTAAAACAAAAGCAAGGGCCTTATTTGATAAAATCATTTAAAACCCATTTTAATACATACAATTTAATGTCACACTTTAATTAATTAAATATTAACCATCTAATTTAATCAATTAAAATCTAACATCAATTAATCACATAAAACTGCCACATAATTATAATTACTCGCTAATTATAATTCATGTAACACTTCATCACATAATTCATCTAATTCAATTATCTCAATTAAATTAGAACTAATTTCATAAAATTAATATACATTAATTAAAATATTACACATTCATTTCACTAATATATAACAATTAATTAAATCATTTCCATAAATCACATAATTTATTTATTTAATTCAATAAATAAATCACATAAAATATTAATGTAATTCAATAAATATTAAAATTAACTATAAAATCACAATCGTTACAATCTTCCCTCCTTAAAAGGATTCTGACCCCAGAATCACACATAAAAAAAATCTCTATTACATTCTTCCCTCCTTAAAAGGATTCTGTCCCCAGAATCAGTATATAAGGGGTTACACACAACTAAGCAAATAAATGCGGATAAGATTTTATCATAACATCTTCGAGTTCCCACATTGCTTCTTCAGCACTGTGGTTCCTCCAGATTACCATAATAGAAGGTATCACTTTATTCCTAAGTACTTGTTCCTTTCTATCAACTATTTGAACAAGCACTTCTTCATACGTTAAGTCTTTATCAAATAGCAAAGGTTCATATTCTATTACATGTTTATAATCGTGCTTTTAAGGTCTTAACACAGAAATATGGAAGAGATTATGTATATTCTCGAGCTCCTGAGGTAATGCAATCTCGTAAGCAACCTCGCCCACCTTTCGTAGTACCTCAAAAGGTCCAATAAATCGGGGACTCAGCTTTCCCTTCTTACCGAATCGAATTTTCCCTTTCCAAGGAGATACCTTCAGGAAAACGAAACTTCTTGGTAAGAATTCTCGGTTCGGTCGATGTAAATCGACATACTTCTTCTGTCTGTCTTGAGCAGCAACTAATCTCCTTCTAATCAGCTTCACAATTTCGGCAGTTTGTTGTACCAAATCTGGTCCCAACAATTGTCGTTCACCGACTTCATCCCAGCACAAAGGAGTTCTTCATTTTCTGCCGTATAATGCTTCGTAAGGCGGCATGCCAATACTCGTATGATGACTATTGTTGTAGGCGAACTCCACCAACGATAGATGATCCTCCCAGCTTCCTTTGAAGTCCATCACACAAGCTCTCAGCATATCCTCAAGCGTTTGAATCATTCTCTCGCTCTATCCATCAGTCTGAGGATGGTATGTTGTACTAATTCGCATTTGCGTTCCCAGACACTCTTGCAAACGCTTCTAAAAATTTGACGTAAAACGTGGATCTCTGTCGGACACAATCGACACCGGAACACCGTGTCTAGAAATAACTTCCTTCACGTATAGCTTCGCTAGCTTATCCAGGTTGTACTTAACCCTGATCGGCAAAAAGTGGGCTGACTTCGTCAGTCGATCCACTATAACCCATATCGCATCAAATCCCTTCTCAGTCGTTGGAAGTCCTACCACAAAATCTATCGTGATGTGCTCCCACTTCCATTATGGAATCTCTAACGGTTGTAGCAAACCACTCGGTCTCTGGTGTTCTGCTTTAACTTTCTGGCACATAAAGCATTTCGCAACGCATTCAGCCACATCCCTCTTCATATTCGGCCACCAGAAATAATGCCTGAGATCCTGGTACATCTTCGTGATAGTAGTGTGCATACAAGCCAATCATGTATGATGATAAAGCACGTACTTTGTAAACAATCTTATTTATTTATTAATAAAATATTCATTTATTAAAGGCATTTAATTATCTACATGTTGCTGTTTTTATAATATGTAAATAACCCATAGTTTTAAGCAATGCTTTTAGAATCATGATGATGACCATGCTAATGAGATCTAAATTCTTAGAAAGTTTTAAAACTAAAATAGTTCCCAATCGTGGGATTACTAAAAAGGGGATTAGTAAATCCGGATAGATTGGTACATATGTTGCTTGCTCATTGGATGAGGATGATTGATCTCATGATCATTTGTGTGGAGACACTAAAGCAAGTATGTAGGTGCTTATTGGAGAATAAGTTCACTGAACGTGATTCGCTATGGAATACCTAATGGAGTTTTACTCGCATGTCAATAGGAATTCCTAATGTGATAGTAGTACAAGTGATCCTTGGACTTGAGATCATCATAGTATCTTGTATGTAACAAATTATACTTTGACTTATTCCTTAAGACCTTTTAAGGCATATATAGGGTATGCTTGGGTATAATGAGTTACATATGGAGATAATGAATGATCAATAAAGAATCTACCATCCTCTAGTAAAAGAGGAGATATGTCCTATGTGATTCGTTAAATGACAACCCAGGAATCCTTGGCCAAGGTGAAATGAAATTAGAAAGGAGTTTCTAATTTGTATTATTTGGAGTTGTGCATTTTCTAATTGAAATACATATAATTAAATAAAATAAGACTTGACAGTAAATCCATGTCTTATATTTAATTGGGACATTGTATGGTGGAAGGATTGAATTGTATGGTAACTATTTACTCACAGGTTCTTTTTGATTAATGTTGAAATCTATATTATCTGGAAAGTCGTTGATCGCTAGGGAGGCTTATCCCTATTATAGAATAAATATTATTTATTTAAATAAATTATTAGTTTAATTTATTTATTTAAATAAGATTAAAATTGTTTTAATTGATTTATTCACAACCGGTTTAATATGGAGAACCTAAAAGGTCACACCATAAAAGGAAGAATAATTATTTAAGAAGGTAATGGCATAATCGTAATAATGCATTAAGTATAATTAATTTAATCTATGGTGATAGAATAAATTAAATAGCTTAATGTTTATTATTTAATATTTTGGAAATATTAAATATAAATTAATAAGAGGAGTCTTATTAATATTATTACAATTATTATTATTTTAATTTCTAAAGGAGTTTAGTAATTAATTTAATATTTAGTACTCTCATTTATTCCTAATAAGATTAGGAGACAAATTAATTAAATAAATTTAATTAATTATTTCCATGTGGTGGGAAGCCTAAATTAATTAAAGGAGTTTAATTAATTAAAAGAAATCCCATGTCTAATAGGATTAGAAGGGTTGACTAATATCTATATAAGAGGAGTCTTATAATAGATATTAGATGATGCAATTCCAATTGTTGGAGAGTACTCATTTTCTATAGAGGATAGAAAACTAAGGTTAAGTCAAACACCCTCCTTCTTGATAATTCATCTTCCTTGGTGGATCACCTCTAGAGGCCAAACACTTGGGTGGCTAACGTTGATCAAAGAAAGGAATCTAACCCGAAAAATTCAAGGAGATCACGAAGAACAAGGAGTTGAACTAGTACATGTGGAAGCTTCGTTCTACAAGGGTATGATTCCATAACTTCTTATTTATCGTTTTAAATTAATAATTTGCATAAAGGATGATCCGGGTAATGGTTTTGTAGAAATTTTTTAAACTCTGATATACCATGCTTCCGCTAATTTTTGCAATTTGATTGCGTCACGATTTCGTACAAACCCAACAGTGGCATCAGAGCCAAATCTTTATGCAATTATTAATTTATTTTTGATTTCATATACATATGGGTATGTATTTAAAATAATTTATTGGGCATAATTTTATTGTATAAAATTATATTTTTTAAGAAAAAAAAAAAAAAAAAGAAGACTTTTTTTGGGAAGAATCACAATTTTTTTTTTTTTTGCTAATCTTGAATTCTGCAAAGAAAAGGTGTTGTCTCTTTCTTACTCCAAAAAGAAGGTGACCCATCAGGAAAGGACTTTTTTAATAAACCTGCAGGACTCTTTTAATAAAAGAAGGTGATTTTTTTTTTAAAAAAATAAATAAATATGATATATTTATATATTATATTCTAAATAATTTTACAATTAAAATAAAGAGTTTATTTTAATCTTGAAATTGGATTTCATGCAATTTAAAATTGCCCATTAAATGATACTCATATATATATGGAATGTTTTAATTCATGAGATGAATATTTATTTATTGATATATATGGTGATATGTATGAAAATAAATGGGGATTGATTATGGACTATTTGACCAATGTGATTGGATTTTATTTTAGTTGAATGCTTGAATGAATGGGTTTTATTAAATGGGGTCTGCGTTCCTCGTCTTCTCTAATTTATTTTTTCTTGATGTAAAATTCTATCTCCCTCCTATGTACTTCCCCTTGACTGTTGATCAAGGTTTCTATTTAAATTAAATAGTTTAATGTAATAGAAATAGTTAGAATTATCTTTAAAAATTAGAGACCAAGGAGCAAGGAGCGCGTGAAGACCCGTTTGTATGGAGCCCGGGTTTAAATGTAATAGTTACGTTTAAATTTAAATTCTTGCACCCCTAGGTTTGACCTTTTGGTTCACTTGGTGGCTCTAGTGAACCAAACTAGAATAAAAGTCCATAATCAATCCGGGTAGAATATAGTATTCTATATTGCATGCTAAATATTATATATATTATATTTTATGCAAACATGCTTCGCATGTTTAATAAAATAACGCGTATTTTATATATATATGTGCATGCGCGCTAAACAAAGATGAGACTAATAATAACCTCAAAAAAATAATATTAAGTCCGAAGTGTTCAAATGATATTTGGAATATCGAACGTCGCCTTCTAGCATGATAAATTAATAGAGTATTAGATATTTAATATGAGCTTGTTGTGCTATCCACAAGGCGAGTATTGCGTATTTAAGATGTTAATTAATCACATTTGATGCTTATCAAGAAAATTGAACGATCTAGTCTTGTTGTGCTATCCACAAGGACGAACATTTTTCTTTTTTGAATTTATGAAAGTGCTAGGCTGGACTTAACTTAAATTATTTTAGTTCGGATGTGCACACACTTGACCATTATGATTTAAGAGGTAAAATAAAAGGAATTACATGGTGATGTAATTGACAAGAGTTGTCTACCTATTTATTTGTATATCGCTTGTTGTGCTATCCACAAGGTTATATACATTTGAAATGGGATCCTTATTCTCACTAGCAATTTTTTAATTAGATGTTGCCGAACTATATAAGTGAGGGTAATATAGTTTGATAAAAATAGTGGGAGATACCAATTTAAAATAAAGACCTAAATTTATTTTGGTATGCAAAATTAATAAAATGAATGTTTGCTAAAATGTTGTTTTTCACATGCAGAATTTTAAAAATGTCAAAATCACTAATTTCACTGCGAAGCATACTTGATGCTAATAAGCTTACCGGGCCGAATTATACGGACTGGCTAAGAAATCTGAGAATAGTTCTCACTGCTGAAAAGATTTCTTATGTCCTAAACTCACATGTCCCTGGAACTGTTCCAGAAACAACCTCTGAGGAAGAGATTGCCACCATTGTAAAGTGGCAAGATGATGCATCTGTAGCTCAATGCATCATGCTCGCATCCATGAATAACGAGCTTCAGCGTCACCAAGAAAACATGGATGCTCCTACTATGTTGATTCACCTCAAGGAGTTGTATGATGAACAAAGTAGGACTGCTAGATATGAGATATCTAAGGAGCTCTTCCGATCTCGGATGACCAAGGGCAAGGTGAACATAAAGGAACAAAAGAAATCTGATCCAGCTAGCAAAGGAATGTGCTTCCATTGCAACGAGCCGGGTCATTGGAAGAAAAACTGCAAGAAGTTTCTGGCAGACAAGAAGCTTGGAGAAGCTTCGACTTCCAATCAAGGTTTGTTCATGATTGAAATTAATTTTTCAGAAAGTCAAAATTCTACTTGGGTATTGGATACCGGCTGTGGTTCTCACATATGTAATAATGTGAAGGGACTGGTCAGAAGTAGAAAGCTGAACAATGATGAGGTGATCCTACGAGTAGGGAATGGAGCAAAGGTTGCTGCATTAGCTGTAGGAACTTATTATTTAGCAATGCCTTCGGGCAAGTCCATTTATCTTAATAATTGTTATTATGTTCCGAATATTATTAAAAATATTATTTCAATTTCTGTATTGGATATGGAAGGATTTAACGTTGTTATAAAGAACAATAGTTGTTCTATTTATAAAGACGATGTTTTATATGGTATTGGAAATTTGCGAAATGGACTTTATACACTTGACTTAGAAGAAAATATATTTCAAATTGAACAAACTAAGAAAAGGAAAAGAGATGATATTAATTATACCTACATGTGGCACTGTAGACTCGGTCATATCAATGAAACAAGATTATCCAAGTTGCATAAAGATGGGCTCCTCGAGCTATCCGATTATGAATCATATCCAACTTGTGAATCTTGTCTCATGGGTAAAATGACTAAATCTCCTTTTAGTGGAAGAGGAGAAAGAGTTACAGAGTTGTTGACATTGATTCACACAGACGTTTGTGGGCCTATGACAACAAGTGCACGGGGTGGGTATTCTTATTTTATTACTTTCACTGATGATCACTCAAGATTTGGATATGTGTATTTAATGAAATACAAGTCAGAATCATTTGAAAAGTTCAAAGAGTTCAGAAGTGAAGTAGAGAAACAAACGGGCAAGAGTATAAAGATACTTCGATCAGATCGAGGCGGAGAATACTTAAGCGGTGAGTTTCTCAATTGTCTCAAAGAAAATGGTATAATCTCACAATGGACTCCTCCAGGTACACCACAGTTAAATGGAGTATCTGAAAGGAGAAATCGAACACTGTTAGACATGGTTCGATCCATGATGAGTTTTACCGACCTTCCAATTTCCTTCTGGGGATATGCCCTAGAAACGACTGCATACCTACTTAACAAGGTACCTACCAAATCCACCCCAAAGACTCCATATGAGATGTGGAAGGGGAGGAAACCAAATCTTAAGCATGTTAAGACTTGGGGTTGTCCAGCTTATGTCAAAAAGTTTGAACATGATAAGCTACAAACTAAATCCGAAAAGTGTAAATTTGTGGGATACCCTAAAGAAACTGTAGGGTATTATTTCTATCATCCAACTGATCAAAAGGTGTTTGTTGCGAAACATGCTGCCTTCTTGGAAAAGGAGTTTATCCATGAAGGGGTCAGTGGGAGTAAGATATATATTGAAGAAGCTCAAGAACCACAAATTACCACGGATCAAAGTCAGGTACCTGACCAAGTAGAAGAACCTACTATACCACACCCTGTTCGTAAATCTGGAAGAGTACCGAAGATACCTGAGAGGTATGGATTCGTTGTAGAGGATGACGATGAGGTACGCATCATGAATGATGATGATCCATTGAATTACGAACAGGCCATGAGTAATAAAGACTCAGGGAAATGGCTTGAAGCCATGAAATCCGAAATGGACTCCATGTATGAAAACAAAGTATGGACTTTGGTTTCACCACCTGAAGGCATTAAGCCTATTGGGTGTAAATGGGTCTTTAAAAGAAAGACTGGAGCGGACGGCAAGGTGGAGACCTATAAGGCCCGACTGGTTGCAAAAGGTTTCAAACAAAGACAAGGAGTTGATTATGAATGAAACCTTTTCACCAGTAGCTATGCTCAAGTCCATTCGGATTTTGCTTGCAATTGCAGCTTATAACGACTATGAGATCTGGCAGATGGACGTGAAAACGGCCTTCCTCAATGGAAAACTTGAGGAGGATGTGTATATGACACAGCCAGAGGGATTTGTTTCAAAGGTTGGAATAAATCAAGTCTGTAAGATGCAACGATCCATTTATGGATTGAAGCAAGCTTCTCGTAGATGGAACATTCGTTTTGATGAGACAATCAAAGAGTTTGATTTTATCAAAAATGACGATGAACCATGTGTGTACAAGAAGGTTAGTGGGAGCGTAATTTCATTCCTTGTATTATATGTTGATGATATATTACTGATAGGGAATGACATTCCTATGCTACAATCAATTAAAATCTGGTTATCTAAACACTTCTCCATGAAGGACTTGGGAGAAAGCATCCTATATTTTGGGGATAAAGATCTATAGAGATAGATCTAAAAGGATGCTTGGTTTATCCCAAGGAACGTACATTGATACGATGCTAAAGAGGTTTAGCATGGAAGATTCCAAAAGAGGTCTCATGCCGATGAGCCATGGAATACATCTCTCCAAGAAACAGGCCCCAAAGACACCTGAGGAGAGAGACCGTATGAGTAAGATCCCTTATGCTTCTGCAATAGGATCTATCATGTACGGTATGATATGTACTAGACCGGATGTTGCTCATGCACTTAGTGTAACGAGCAGATACCAGTCGAATCCTGGAGAAGAGCACTGGAAGGCAGTGAAAAATATCCTAAAGTACTTGAGAAGGACTAAAGATATTTTTCTTGTCTACGGTGGGTCTGAATTAAAACTCGAGGGCTTCAAAGACTCAAGTTTTCAAACGGACCAAGATGACAGTAAATCTGTTTCGGGGTATGTTTTTACCTTGAACGGAGGCGCAGTGAGTTGGAAGAGTTCCAAGCAGCAAACAGTTGCTGATTCAGTGACAGAGGCAGAGTATATAGCTGCAAGTGAAGCTGCAAAGGAAGCTGTTTGGATGAAGAAGTTCATAACTGAACTTGGTGTGGTTCCTAGCATTGGAGAAGCAGTTCCCGTTTACTGTGACAACACAGGAGCAGTTGCACAGGCTAAGGAACCCAGGTCTCATCAGAAATCTAAACACGTGTTGCGGCGATTTCACTTGATCAGGGAGATCATTGAAAGAGGAGACGTCACCTTGGAGCGTGTAGACTCTCAAGACAACATTGTAGATCCATTTACTAAAGCTTTAACACAACAGCAGTTTGATCGTCACTTAGAGAAGATGGGTATGAGATACCATGGCGATTGGCTTTAGTGCAAGTGGGAGATTGATAGTAGTGTGCATACAAGCCAATCATGTATGATGATAAAGCACGTACTTTGTAAACAATCTTATTTATTTATTAATAAAATATTCATTTATTAAAGGCATTTAATTATCTACATGTTGCTGTTTTTATAATATGTAAATAACCCATAGTTTTAAGCAATGCTTTTAGAATCATGATGATGATCATGCTAATGAGATCTAAATTCTTAGAAAGTTTTAAAACTAAAATAGTTCCCAATCGTGGGATTACTAAAAAGGGGATTAGTAAATCCGGATAGATTGGTACATATGTTGCTTGCTCATTGGATGAGGATGATTGATCTCATGATCATTTGTGTGGAGACACTAAAGCAAGTATGTAGGTGCTTATTGGAGAATAAGTTCACTGAACGTGATTCGCTATGGAATACCTAATGGAGTTTTACTCGCATGTCAATAGGAATTCCTAATGTGATAGTAGTACAAGTGATCCTTGGACTTGAGATCATCATAGTATCTTGTATGTAACAAATTATACTTTGACTTATTCCTTAAGACCTTTTAAGGCATATATAGGGTATGCTTGGGTATAATGAGTTACATATGGAGATAATGAATGATCAATAAAGAATCTACCACCTCTAGTAAAAGAGGAGATATGTCCTATGTGATTCGTTAAATGACAACCCAGGAATCCTTGGCCAAGGTGAAATGAAATTAGAAAGGAGTTTCTAATTTGTATTATTTGGAGTTGTGCATTTTCTAATTGAAATACATATAATTAAATAAAATAAGACTTGACAGTAAATCCATGTCTTATATTTAATTGGGACATTGTATGGTGGAAGGATTGAATTGTATGGTAACTATTTACTCACAAGTTCTTTTTGATTAATGTTGAAATCTATATTATCTGGAAAGTCGTTGATCGCTAGGGAGGCTTATCCCTATTGTAGAATAAATTTTATTTATTTAAATAAATTATTAGTTTAATTTATTTATTTAAATAAAATTAAAATTGTTTTAATTGATTTATTCACAACCGGTTTAATATGGAGAACCTAAAGGGTCACACCATAAAAGGAAGAATAATTATTTAAGAAGGTAATGGCATAATCGTAATAATGCATTAAGTATAATTAATTTAATCTATGGTGATAGAATAAATTAAATAGCTTAATGTTTATTATTTAATATTTTAGAAATATTAAATATAAATTAATAAGAGGAGTCTTATTAATATTATTACAATTATTATTATTTTAATTTCTAAAGGAGTTTAGTAATTAATTTAATATTTAGTACTCTCATTTATTCCTAATAAGATTAGGAGACAAATTAATTAAATAAATTTAATTAATTATTTCCATGTGGTGGGAAGCCTAAATTAATTAAAGGGGTTTAATTAATTAAAAGAAATCCCATGTCTAATAGGATTAGAAGGGTTGACTAATATCTATATAAGAGGAGTCTTATAATAGATATTAGATGATGCAATTCCAATTGTTGGAGAGTACTCCTTTTCTATAGAGGATAGAAAACTAAGGTTAAGTCAAACACCCTCCTTCTTGATAATTCATCTTCCTTGGTGGATCACCTCTAGAGGCCAAACACTTGGGTGGCTAACGTTGATCAAAGAAAGGAATCTAACCCGAAAAATTCAAGGAGATCACGAAGAACAAGGAGTTGAACTAGTACCTGTGGAACCTTCGTTCTACAAGGGTATGATTCCATAACTTCTTATTTATCGTTTTAAATTAATAATTTGCATAAAGGATGATCCGGGTAATGGTTTTGTAGAAATTTTTTAAACTCTGATATACCATGCTTCCGCTAATTTTTGCAATTTGATTGCGTCACGATTTCGTACAAACCCAACACTTCGTACTCCTAGAGTGAATAGAATATCTAGAACTATGAGCTTCGCTCAGAATCTCCTCTTTGACTTCAGGTACTGGTGGTACTCAGATTCTACCTTCAAACCATAACAGACCTTCATTATCGATCTTGAACTTGAACTCTTCACCATTGGTTATCCTCCTCCGAATCTTCTCACATTCTTCATCGTGAAGTTGTGCTTCTTTCACCTTGTCTACTAGAGTAGAACCAGTGGTTATTTGAAACAACATCTCATCCGATTCCTTCGAAAGCTTCACTTCCAATTCCAATCTAGCCATTTATTCTATTAACCGATCCTGATCAGTTAACACGTTCAGCTTCTCCCGACCTTTTTTGCTCAAAGCATCGGCAACAACGTTAGCTTTATCCGGATGGTAAAGTATCTCGCAGTCGTAGTCTTTAATCAGTTCCAACCATCTTTTTTGGCGCATGTTCAAATCCTTCTGGGTAAATATATACTTCAGACTCTTGTGATCTATGTATATTTCACACTTCTCTCCATATAAGTAGTGCCTCCAAATCTTTAGGGCAAACACGACTGCCGCCAATTCTAGATCATGGGTCGGATACCCCTTCTCATAATCCTTTAGCTGACGTGACGCATAGGCAATGACTTTGTCATTCTGCATCAACACACAGCCTAATCCTTTATGTGAGGCATCTCTATACACCACGAAATTCCCCGAACTATCCGGTAAAGACAATACAGGCGCAGTACTCTGCCTCTTCTTCATCTCTTGAAAACTTTCCTCACATTTCTCCTTCCAAACAAATTTAATCATTTTCCGAGTCAAATTCGTCAATAGAGTTGCGATTCTAGAAAAGTCTTGGATAAATCTACGGTAATAACCTGCCAATCACAAGAAACTCCTCACTTCAGACGGCGTCTTCGGCTGTTCCCAACTCATAACAGCTTCAACCTTCGAAGGATCCATCGAAATACCATCCTTGTCGATCACGTGGCCAAGAAATTGCACACGTTCCAACCATAATTTGTATTTCAAGAATTTAGCGTAAAGCTTCTCTCGTCTCAGGGCTTCTAAGGTTAGTCGTAAGTGTTCAGCATGTTCCTCCTCTGTCTTGGAATAAACTAGGATGTCATCTATGAACACTACCACAAACTTGTCCAGAAATGGCTTGAACACCCTGTTCATTAAGTCCATAAATGCAGCTGGGGCATTCGTGAGACCAAATAACATCACTAAGAACTCATAATTACCATATCGAGTCCTAAAAGCCGTCTTCGGTATATCTTCTTTTTCACCTTCAACTGATGATACCAGCTTCTCAAATCGATTTTCGAGAAGTACTTCGCACCCTTCAGTTGATCAAACAAGTCATCGATCCTATGTAAAGGATACCTATTCTTGATCGTAACTTTATTCACTCCCTATAATCAATGCAAAGACGCATCGATCCATCTTTCTTCTTAACAAACAAAATAGGCGCTCCCCATGGCGAAACGCTCGGTTGGATATACTTCTTGTCTAGTAATTTTTGCAGTTGAACTATTAGTTCCTTCATCTCGACTGGAGCCATTCGGTATAGAGCCTTCGAAATCGGAGAAGTTGTCGGCGCTAAATCGATCACGAACTCTGTCTCCTTATCTGGCAGAAGTCCTGGCAATTCGCTCGGAAAAAAGTCCACAAACTCCTTAACTACAGATATCTCCCCCACCTTCGGGTTTTCCTTACGCGTATCTACTATGTAGGCTAGATATCCCACACAGCTTTGCATCAGAAGTTTCTTGGCTTGCATAACAGTCAGACAACTCACTTGTCTAGGCGATTTGCTACCATAGAACACCAACTTAGACGGGGTCGTAAGGTTCATCGACTTCTTCTGACAGTCGATTATCGCCCCATGGTTGAACAACCAATCCATACCTAGTATGACGTCGAATTCCCCAAGTTTTATAGGAATCAAATCTACTCTAAGCTCCTAACCCTTAATGTCCAATCTACAGTTCTTATAAACGCTCCTAACAGGAATAACCTCCCTATTCGCAATCTCTATGTTCAAAGGGTAAACTAACTCCTCTACAGGTAAGTCTAGGGTTTTAGCAAAATCATCAGATACTAATGAGCAAGTAGCACCCGAATCAAATAATACATATGCATTTATACTATTGACCGAAATAATACCTGACAGCACGTCTTTTGATTGCACAGCATCCTGCACCGTCATATTGAATGTTCATGCAGTGGGTCGAACAGTTTTCAATGGTGCAGCAATGGTCACGGAACTTCCGCTTCCATTCCCTCCGCTCCCTATTGACCCTGCCGTCAGCTTCTTCGGGCAGTTGCGAGCCATGTGATATTTGGATCCACATGTAAAGCAAGCTCCCTTATTTGGGTTTGGGCAATTAGGTGCAATGTGGCCTTCCTGACCACAGTTGAAGCACACCCGCTTCCCCTTCATGCACACGCCAGAGTGATTCTTACCGTATGTAGCACATGCTTCAGCCTTCCTCTTCTGCTGGCTTCCTTGCTGACTCCCAGCAAAGGTATTATCAGACCACTTCCTCTTCTGGTTCACAGCGCTGCTACCCCCAGTTTTGGTTTCTACCTTATTCTTCTTCTTCTTATCTTGGTTGAACTTCGTCACCGCTTCGCTTTCTCCCTCAGCAAATATGGCTTTCTCCAGCACCGCTGCAAATGTATTCAGCTGGAACATGGAAACCTTGCTGTAGAGCCAAGGCTTCAGTACCCGCTCAAACCTCCTCGCTTTCCAAGCATCAGTGCTGACCTGGTATGTAGCGAACCTGGCCAACTCGTTAAACTTAGCGGCATACTCGGACACCGTCATCCTTCCTTGCTTAAGTTCTAGAAACTGGACCTCCATCTGGTCCTGCGAACTCATTAGAAAGTACATCTCATAGAACATTTCCTTGAAATGTTCCCACATGATGACTCCCTCCCCCTCTCGAGTCTTGTTAGCCTGCCACCAAAAGCTAGCATCCGACTTTAACATGAAAGCCACGAACGCTGTCTTCTGGTCTTCACCTACTCGGGCTACGTAGAAAACCTTCTCCATTCCCATAACCCATATCTGAGCTTCGATAGGATTAGTCGATCCTTTGAACTCAGGCGGTCCTACTGCCTTGAATTCCTTGAACGTAGTACCCTGCACCTGCGGCTGATTTGCAAGAGCTCCGGTCAACAAGTTCACCAACTGCTGAACAGAATTGGGATTTGTCCCATCGTTATTGTTGTTGTTCGTCAAACCCTTGGGGTTTTGACGCGTTGATCTTCTTCTAGGAGGTATTTTTTGTTAAGAAAATATTATTATTAGACCCTTTATTCAACTATTAAGTATTCAAGTTCATACTTAAATGTTTAAATGGCTCAGTTCACATAGAACACATAGCACGTCAAATAACTTCTTTTATTAATTACTCGTAGTTAAGAAAACATCAAACAGATAGCATTTCGGCCATTTCTATCATCCTTCCTGAACTTGAAAAGTTTCAGGATTACATTATTAACTCATCCCGTTCTTATCTGAAATTATGGGATTTACATTACTTATTTCAAAAAGCAATACATAAATAAAACTCTACTAGTGCTATCACTGCTACTGCCTAGGCATATTAATACGTCGCACAGCCTCTCTACATTCCTCTTCCAACACCCGAAATGCCGTTCTTCGGTCCACCACAAACCACGGTAAACCTTAGAACTGAGCTGGGTAGTAGAAAATACGGTCCTGAGCTCTCTCTATCGCTGTATGAAAAGCATATTCCATTTCCCTCAGCTTGGCTCTATTGGCTTCAGCTTCACCTTCGGCTTGATCGGCTCGTTGATTAGCCCTCAAGCTTGACTCTTCAGCTCTGGCACGCTTCCTCGACTCCTCCTGCATGTCTTGCTTCAGCTTTGCCAGTTCAAATCGAGCAGCATCTCTATCAACCTCCATATGTATCAAGTTCCACAATGCATCTCCTAGGTCACTTTCCATTTCCTCGATCGTCTCGTCTCGCTGCTGGATAGTCTCCTAGAGATCTCCCACGCGTCCATGAAGCTCCACATTGCTATCGTAAACTGTCTCGTACATCTCAGCACTAGTAGAGTGAGGTGGAAATTCCTCTTCGGGATCCTCTTCCTCCTCTTCCGCCTCTTCCGACTCATCCTCGTCCTCATCCTCTGGAATAGGTGTCAGCTCACGCCCCCGACCAGCTACGGTGATCACTGGAGATGGCTCTCTCCTAACCAGCTGCTCCCAGACAACATATATGTCACGGGGCTCCTCATCTCTAGGCACCTGAGGTACATCCTCTCTAGCCTAACTAGGTTCTCCAACGTTCGACATCTTGACAAAAAAATTGTAGAGTTCATTATTACGTGATATCGAGTCGTCACTCTTCAAATACTATAATGTAAACACATAGCACATAAGGTAGTTTATTATCTTTACCTATCACAACTATCTTTTCAATCTTACCTATAAGGCTACTACCTAAGGTTTTTTCTCACCTAAGGTTTCATAACCTATAGCTTTGATACCAACTTGCGACACCCCCAAATCCGGGTACTTCGTTTCCACATAATTTGGTGTTCACTTTCTAATATAACATACATCTACCCAATGAATAATCCAAAGTAACTACAACTTAAATTAAAATAAATAAATCTCCCTTATAACAAGGGTTACAACCTTTTTAAAATAAATCACGGGTTACTCTAACCCTGACATGAATATAATAAAGTGCGGAAATATAAACATAACATTCAAATCTTATTACAATCATTCTCAATTAAATAAACCAAGTCTTCACTTGCTTTGCTTTCCCTTGCCCTTACTCGTAGATGGAGCATCAGCGTTATCAACCTTAACTAAAATTGTTATTTAACGCAAGAGTGAGCAAACCACAGCTCACTGGAGTTTAACAACAATATATACATGAAAGGATATCTTTTCAAAGAATCTGAATAATATGATTTTCTTCAACAATAAAGACTTGAATAATAGTTCTTTCATCGCAATTACAATTCAAAAATAGAATTTATCTGAGTGTCATAAGACCTTTGAACTCTTGTCCTAGGTTATAAATATTTCTGTTTAAACCTTTAACAGTCAATAAGACTATGGACCTTAACTCGTACTTAGGGGGATCAGCCCTTTGTACCATGTATTGTGCACAAACATCTTAACGCTATGCGTAGTAACCTCCCCTAGTAATTAGGGTTGTTCAACTCAGTAATTTGAATTCAAGTCTGCACCGAAGAAAGTTTGGTTTGGATAAGCTTACAAGGGTAATTTAGAATTAACGTTCATCAACTAAGGATTAGTTGAATCGACTTTCAATAATTCGTAAATAAAAGAATTATAAATTAACATATGCTTTCGAAGTAAACTTAAAGCATTTAAAATAAGAAACTGGATCTTACTTGAACAATAAGTTAAGATCTTTTTAATTAAATAAACAATTGTCCAATACAGAAATGGAAAGGACATTCTCAACAATGAATATGTGAACTCAAGAAACTTGCGTAGAAATAACAAGTTTAGGGTTTAGAAGACTTGCATAAAATTAATACAAGATTAGGGTTTAGAAAACTTGCCTCAAGCGCAAGCTATTTAACTCAATTCACGTACTTTAATACCTCCTATACACATTCAATTATAACAACCTAAATTAGTTAACACATAACTAATTCACATAAGTGGTTAACCCTCATGGTTAACTCACTGTAATTAAATAAATAATAATAATAATTAACTATCACATAGTTAATTACATCACACACATCTTCACATAATTAATTGTATATTTAACTAAATTAAACAATTATAATTCAAACACTTAATCAAATTATAATTACTTAAATTATGATTACCTTTTAAATTATAAACAATTATAATTTATAATCAATTAAACTATATCATGCATTATAATTACACAAATTATAGTTAATCCTGAAATTATCAATTTATAATCCATAAAACATGCATTTATTAAATTATATTTACACAAATTATAATTTAAATTAACATCTAATTGATTAAAATAAATCAACTTCTATACATTATAATTTCACAGAATTATAATTTAAATTAAATAGTTACTATTAATTATAATTAATAAAATTATAATTAAGTAACTTATTGTACAATTAAACAATTATAGTTTATAATTTAAATACTATATTAGGTTTTCAAAATTTCTTTTATTCCCAAATGTGAATTTGTCACAATCACATAAAAACATGTTATATCGTTTAAATATATATCCACTATCAATGAATAATTAAATTAAGGCTTTAAAAATAAAATGTACAAGAAACTAAAGTCACTGCCTCTGCCCAGGACACGGCGCAGCTGCGCCACCTTTAGCCTTGTCACCGGCGCAGCTGCGCAGGGGTCAAGCCTAAGAAAACCCAGCGGCGCAGCTGCGCCGCTTCTACCCTTACTACCTGTGCAGCTGCGCCGGCAGCGGACAGAAACAGAGCAGCTTCGCGAATAATGCAGAGAAAAACCAATTTGGCTTAATTCTCTACAATGAGTTCTCAATTCAGCCAACAATTTTTTTCATATAAAACTTTACAGAGCAAAGTGCAAAGCTTCTAACATGTTTTGAGCACACTGATACATCAATTAACAAGATTACAACGCTTAATTTTTACAAAAATTTAAAGAAAATACCAATGTCAGTGTTCTAGATGAAATTGAACACTGTGAATTTGTTTTGAAACCAATTCTCACAATTCCAATCCCAATCAACTAATTTCTAAACATAATAACATATTACACAATTAATTTATATAAAAATCAACAATCAACATATATTTTGATTTCTATGAGAAACTTTATTTTTCCCAGATACTTCATTGTGACTTCTGAAAAACATAAATTCTCCATTTATATCATATATATTCATGAACTAACAACTAATTAAGCATACCATCACATATAGACATGCTATGAACACAATTACATATATATATATATATATATATATATATATATATATATATATCCATCGTGTTATACACTTCCAAAACATGTTTTATAGAGAATGAAAATATAAGGATCATAACTTTAAAACTGGTTTTTACAACAATTGTATTTTGAAAATCTTTCCATGGCATACAATTACATATAAAAACATATGAATATCATATATACATAGTCATAATTATACAACTTCATAAAAATATAATTTGACAAGAAGAAATACGACACATAAGAATTGAATCTATGGTTAAGAATATAATCTTACTAGCTTGAATTGGAAAAAGAGATGGAGATGATGATGTAGAGTTTTCCTCTTATTTTTTCAAAGTTCTCTTCTTTGTATTCTCTCTTCTCTGCTTTTCTTTCTCCTTTGTTCTCTTTTCTTAGCTTTAGACTAACTTAGGATTATAAAACTAACGTACTAAGTGTATATACAATATACATATAATAGAATATGTAACTCCCATATAATAATTATATACACTAACTACTACTAATTACGTAAGTTACAAAATTCAAAAGCCAACTTGGCTTGTTTGGCTACAAGAATAATTAGAAACTAGTTTTTTATTAATTCCAAACATGGTTTAGGTAATTTAGATTTAGCTAGTGTAAGGGCCTTGTTTGGCAATAGTCCTTTAAAACAAAAGCAAGGGCCTTGTTTGGTAAAATCATTTAAAAACCATTTTAATTCATACACTTTAATGTCACACTTTAATTAATTAAATATTAATCATCTAATTTAATCAATTAAAATCTAACATCAATTAATCACATAAAACTGCCACATAATTATAATTACTCGCTAATTATAATTGATGTAACACTTCATCACATAATTCATCTAATTCAATTATCTCAATTAAATTAGAACTAATTTCATAAAATTAATATACATTAATTAAAATATTACACATTCATTTCACTAATATATAACACTTAATTAAATCATTTCTATAAATCACATAATTTATTTATTTAATTCAATAAATAAATTACATAAAATATTAATTTAATTCAATAAATATTAAAATTAACTATAAAATCACAATGGTTACAATTTAAGTAATTATCATTAGATTAAATGTTTGAATTATAATTGATTAATTATAATTTAGTTAAATACATAAGTAATTTAATTATGTGAATATGTAAATGATGTAATTAACTATGTGATGGTTGATTATTATTATTTATTTAATTAGAGTGAGTTAACCATGAGGGTTAACCACTTATGTGAATTAGTTATGCGTTAACTAATTTAGGTTATTATGATTGAATGTATATAGGAAGTGTTTAAGTACGTGATTGAGTTAAGTAGCTTGCGCCTAAGGCAAGTCTTCTAAACCATAAACTCGTTATTTCTACGCATGTTCTTTGAGTTCATATATTTATTATTGAGAATGTCCTTTTTATTTCTGTACTAGACAATTATTTACTTAACCGAAGAGATCTTGACCTATTGTTCAAGTAAGATTCAGTTTATTATTTTAAATGCTTTAAGTTTACTTCTAAAACATATGTTAATTCATAATTCTTTTATTTATGAATTATTGAAAGTCGTTTCAACTAATCCTTAGTTGATGAACGTGAATTCTAAATTACCCTTGTAAGCTTATCCAAACCAAACTTTCTTTGGTGCGGACTTGAATTCAAATTACTGAGTTGAACAACCCTAATTATTAGGGGAGGTTACTACGCATAGCGTTAAGATATTTGTGCACAATACATGGTACAAAGGGAAGATCCCCATAACTACGAGTTAAGGTCCATAGTCTTATTGACTGTTAAAGGTTTAAATAGAAATATTTATATCATAGGACAAGAGTTCAAAGGTCTTATGACCCTCAGATAAATTCTATATTCGAATTTTAATGTTGATAGAGAATTATTATTCAATTTTTTATTGTTGAAGTAAGCTAAGTTATTCAGATCTTTTTAAAGATATCCTTTCATATATTTATTATTGTTAAACTCAAGTGAGCTGTTGTTTGTTCACTCTTGCATTAAATAACAATTGCAGTTAAGGTTAATAACGTTGATGCCCCGTCTACGAGTAATAGTAAGGGAAAGATGAACAAGTGAATATTTGTTTAATTATTTTGAAATGATTGTAATAAGACTTTTATGTGATGTTTTTATTCCGCACTTTATTATTTATGTCCAGGTTAGAGTAACCCTAGGATTGTTTTTTTTAAGGTTGTAACACTTGTTTTAAGGGAGATTTTATATAAAGATTGTAATTTATTTTGAGATATATTGGGTAGATATTAGTTATAGTTAGAAAATGAACACCCAATCACGTGGAAACGAAGTACCCGGATTTGGGGGTGTCACAGCGTTGAAGAAGCTACGTGGGAACACGAAGATGTTTTAATGAAGTCTTATCCGTATTTGTTTGCTTAACTTTCTATGTGTAACCCCTTATGTACCGATTTTGGGGACAGAATCCTTTTAAGGAGGGAAGGATGTAATAGACGAGAATGATTTTTTTTTTTTATGTGTGATTCTAGGGACAGAATCCTTTTAAGGAGGGAAGATTGTAACGATTGAGATTTTATATTTAATTTTAAATATTTATTAAGTTAAATAAATATTTTATGTGATTTATTTATTGAATTAAATAAATAAATTATGTGATTTTATGGATTGATTTATTTAAATAATATATACTAATTAAATGAACGTGTAATATTTATTTTATTAATGTATATTAATTTTTTATTATAGTTTTAATTTAATTGAGATAATTGAATTAGATGAATTATGTGATGAAGTGTTACATGAATTATAATTAGCGAGTAATTATAATTATGTGGCAAATTTTTATGTGATTTATTGATGTTAGATTTAAATTAATTAAATTAGTTGTTTAATATTTAATTAATTAAAAGGTGACATTAAAATATGTGTTAAATGATTTGTTAAAATAAAAGAAAAAAGAATTTTAAATAATTTTAACCAAACAAGGTCGTTGTAATTGTTTTAAACCTATTTCTACCAAACGGGGCCCTAACTATCAAAAAGCAGTTTTAAATAAACTGTTTACCAAACAATACATTAGCATTAATAATTTGTTTTTGAAAATAACCTTCTTTTGCCAAACAAGGCATTGTGGCTTTTGTAATTTGGAACTGACATTATACTTAATATATTTTGTCAGTTATATTATATAATTAAGCCTATATCTATTACTACGTATTATATTATACATTAGTTTTTTCTAAGTCTAAACTAAAAGCTAAAAAGAAAGTGAGAGGAAGAGATAAGAAGAGAGAACAGAGATTATCAAAGAAGAAAGGAGGAACAAAGGGTTGATAGGACAAGTATTTCATCATCTTTTCTTCAAAACTCAAAGCTAAAAGGTTAGAATTCCATCTATATGTGTTCCTTGTATATTTTTTTATTCTCTGTCAAAAGTTAAATTTCATGAAGGTTGTATAGTCATAAATTGGTATATATATAGATTGTATTCATGTGTTGTTTGTAGTGGGTTATATGCTTTAAAGAATTTTTAGAAAATCAAATTGGTGATTAAATATTAGAAATTTTGTTCTTATGAGTTATATGATTTTGGTCAATTTTAGGGTGAATTGATGAAATTTGTATGTATTAATATGCATGATTAGAATTGTTTATAATGCTATCTTCGATCATGAGAATCATGCATGCAGTATAAGTTGAATTGATGGAGAAAATTTCTTACAGTTGATTATTTTGAAAAATATAGGAGTTTTATAAAAATGTCAAAATTGAGTTTTTAAAACCTTTAATACTTGATGAACAAATGAATGTTGGTGATTTGAGTCATGCTATTCTTCTGTAGTGTTGCAATATATATTTTTATATTGTTGTATTGCTTGGTATTGCCAGTTGTTGGATTGTTGGGTTAAAGCAGTGAAGTAGAGTGTCATTTTCTGTCTGCGTCTGTCCGCGTTGCTGCGCAGCTGCGCCAGCAACATGGCCAGAAGCAGCGCAGCTGTGCCGCTTGCTTTTCCCTGATCCAACCCCTGCTGGCTGTGCCGGTTCCAAGGCTGCTGGCTGCGCAGCTGCGCCGTGCTCAGTGTAGGGGCAATGAAATTTAAGTGTTGTGCAGTTTATTTTTAGTCATAGTTTAATTATTGCTAAAATAATAACCATGTATCAAGTGGCATTACCATATCAGTAACATGAAATTAACAATTTCATAATTTGAGAAAAAAGGAAGTTTGAAAACCTAATATAGTACTTAAATTATAAATTATAATTATTCAATTGGACTATGAGTTACATAATTATAAATTGATTATTTATAATTAAAAGTAAGTGTTTAGTTTAAAGTATGATATTAGTTGATTTATTTTAAACAATTAGATGTTAATTTAAATTATAATATATGTAATTATAATTTAATAAATGCATGTTTAATTATGAATTTTAAATTGATAAATATATGATTAATTATAAATTGTGTAATTATAATGCATGATGTAGTTTAATTGATTTTAAATTATAATTATTTATAGTTTAAGTTGTGATTATAATTTAAGTAATTATAATTAGATTAAATGTTTGAATTGTAATTGATTAATTAAAATTTAGTTAAATACATAATTAATTTAATTATGTGAATATGTAAGTGATGTAATTAACTATGTGATGGTTGATTATTATTATTTATTTAATTAGAGTTAGTTAACCATGAGGGTTAACCACTTATGTGAATTAGTTATGTGTTAACTAATTTAGGTTATTATGATTGAATGTATATAGGAAGTGTTTAAGTACGTGATTGAGTTAAGTAGCTTGCTCTTAAGGCAAGTCTTCTAAACCCTAAACTCGCTATTTCTACGCAAGTTCTTTGAGTTCATATATTCATTGTTGAGAATGTCCTTTTCATTTCTGTACTGGACAATTATTTACTTTATTGAAGAGATCTTAACTTATTATTCAAGTAAGATCCAGTTTATTATTTTAAATGCTTCAAGTTTACTTCTAAAGCATATGTTAATTCATAATTCTTTTATTTATGAAATATTGAAAGTCGATTCAACTAATCCTTAGTTGATGAACGTGAATTCTAAATTACCTTTGTAAGCTTATCCAAATCAAACTTTCTTTAATGCGGGCTTGAATTCAAATTACTGAGTTGAACAACCCTAATTATTAGGGGAGGTTACTATGCATAGCGTCAAGATGTTTGTGCAAAATGCATGGTACAAAGGGCTGATCCCCATAAGTACGAGTTAAGGTCCATACTTTTATTGACTGTTAAAGGTTTAAATAGAAATATTTATAACCTAGGACAAGAGTTCAAAGGTCTTATGACCCTCAGATAAATTCTATATTCGAATTTTAATTTTGATAGAGAATTATTATTCAATTCTTTATTATTGAAATAAGCTAAGTTATTCAGATCTTTTTAAAGATATCCTTTCATGTATTTATTATTGTTAAACTCTAGTGAGCTGTTGTTTGCTCACTCTTGCATTAAATAATAATTGCAGTTAAGGTTGATAACGTTGATGTCCCGTCTACGAGTAAAGGCAAGAGAAAGATGAACAAGTGAAGACTTGTTTAATTATTTTGAAATGATTGTAATAAGACTTTTATGTCATATTTTTATTCCACACTTTATTGTTTATGTCAAGGTTAGAGTAACCCTGGGATTGTTTTTTTTATAAGGTTATAACTCATGTTTTAAGGGGGATTTTATATAAAGATTGTAATTTATTTTGAAATATATTGGGTAGATGTTTGTTATAGTTAGAAAAGTGAACACCAAATCATGTGAAAACGAAGTACCCGAATTTGGGGGTGTCACAGCGCTGAAGAAGCTACGTGGGAACTCAAAGATGTTATGATGAAATCTTATCCGTATTTATTTGCTTAACTTTCTATGTGTAACCCCTTATGGACCGATTTTGGGAACAGAATCCTTTTAAGGGGGAAGAATGTAATAGACGAGAATGATTTTTTTTATGTGTGATTTTGGGGACAGAATCCTTTTAAGGAGGGAAGATTGTAACGATTGAGATTTTATATTTAATTTTAAATATTTATTAAGTTAAATAAATATTTTATGTGATTTATTTATTGAATTAAATAAATAAATTATGTGATTTTATGGAGTGATTTAATTAAATGATATATACTAATTAAATGAATGTGTAATATTTATTTAATTAATGTATATTAATTTTATATTATAGTTCTAATTTAATTGAGATAATTGAATTAGATGAATTATGTGATGAAGTGTTACATGAATTATAATTAGCGAGTAATTATAATTATTTGGCAAATTTTATGTTATTTATTGATGTTAGATTTTAATTGATTAAATTAGTTGTTTAATATTTAATTAATTAGAAGGTGACATTAAAATATGTGTTAAATAATTTGTTAAAATAAAAGAAAAAATAATTTTAAATGATTTTAACCAAATAAAAACCTTGTAATTATTTTAAACCTATTTCTACCAAACGAGGCCCTAACTATCAAAAAGCTGTTTTAAATAAACTGTTTACCAAACAATACCTTAGCATTAATAATCTATTTTTGAAAATAACTTTGTTTTGCCAAACAAGGCATTGTGGCTTTTGAAATTTGTAACTGACATTATACTTAATATATTTTGTCAGTTATATTATATAATTAAGCCTATATCTATTACTACGTATTATATTAATAGTTAGTTTTTCCTAAGTCTAAACTAAAAGCTAAGAAGAAAGTGAAAGGAAGAAATAACAAGAGAGAATAGAGATTATCAGAGAAGAAAGGGGGAACAAAGGGTTGATAGGACAAGTATTTCATCATCTTTTCTTATAACTCAAAGCTAAAAGGTTAGAATTCCATCTATATGTGTTCCTTGTATATTTTTTTATTCTCTGTCAAAAGTTAAATTTCATGAAGGTTGTATAGTCATGAATTGGTATATATATAGATTATATTCATGTGTTGTTTGTAGTGGGTTATATGCTTTAAAGAATTTTCAGAAAATCAAATTGGTGATTAAATATTGGAAATTTTGTTCTTATGAGTAATATGATTTTGGTCAATTTTAGGTGAATTGATGAAATCCGTATGTATTAATATGCATGATTAGAATTGTTTATAATGCTATCTTCGATCATGAGAATCATGCATGCAGTGTAAGTTAAATTGATGGAGAAAAATTCTTACAGTAGATTATTTTAGAAATTATATGAGTTTTTTAAAAATGTCAAAATTGAGTTTTTAAAACCTTTAATACTTGATGAACAAATGAATGTTGGTGATTTAAGTCATGCTATGCATGTGTAGTGTTGCAATATATGTTTTTACATTGTTGTATTGCTTGGAATTGCCGGTTGTTAGATTGTTGGGTTAAGCAGTGAAGTAGAGTGTCGTTTCTGTCTGCGTCTATCCGCGTTGCCGCGCAGCTGCGCCGGCTGCAAGGCCAGAAGCAGCGCAGCTGCGCCGCTTGCTTTTCCCTGATCCGACCCTTGCGCAGCTTCGCCAGTTCCAAGGCTGCTGGCTGCTGGCTGCGCCGTGCTCAGTGCAGGGGCAGTGAAGTTTAAGTGTTGTGCAGTTTATTTTTAGTCATAGTTTAATTATTGCTAGAATAATAACCATGTATCAAGTGGCATTACCATAGCAGTAACATTAAATTGACAATTTCATAATTTGAGAAAAAAGGAAGTTTGAAAACCTAATATAGTACTTAAATGATAAATTATAATTGTTTAATTGTACTATGAGTTACTTAATTATAAATTGATTATTTATAATTAAAAGTAAGTGTTTAATTTAAAGTTTGATATTAGTTGATTTATTTTAAACAATTAGATGTTAATTTAAATTATAATTTATGTAATTATAATTTAATAAATGCATGTTTAACTATGGATTTTAAATTGATAAATACATGATTAATTATAAATTGTGTAATTATAATGCATGATGTAGTTTAATTGATTTTAAATTATAATTGTTTATAGTTTAAGTTGTGATTATAATTTAAGTAATGATAATTAGATTAAATGTTTGAATTGTAATTGATTAATTATAATTTTGTTAAATACATAATTAATTTAATTATGTGAATATGTAAGTGATGTAATTAACTATGTGATGGTTGATTATTATTATTTATTTAATTAGAGTGAGTTAACCACGAGAGTTAACCACTTATGTGAATTAGTTATATGTTAACTAATTTAGGTTATTATGATTGAATGTATATAGAAAGTGTTTAAGTACGTGATTGAGTTAAGTAGCTTGCACTTAAGGCAAGTCTTCTAAACCCTAAACTCGCTATTTCTACGCAGGTTCTTTGAGTTCATATATTCATTGTTGAGAATGTCCTTTTCATTTCTGTACTGGACAATTATTTACTTAACCGAAGAGATCTTGACTTATTATTCAAGTAAGATCCATTTTATTATTTTAAATGCTTTAAGTTTACTTCTAAAGCATATGTTAATTCATAATTCTTTTATTTATGAATTATTAAAAGTCGATTCAACTAATCCTTAGTTGATGAACGTGAATTCTAAATTACCCTTGTAAGCTTATCCAAACCAAACTTTCTTTGGTGCGGACTTGAATTCAAATTACTGAGTTGAACAACCCTAATTATTAGGGGAGGTTACTACGCATAGCGTTAAGATATTTATGCACAATACATGGTACAAAGGGCTGATCCCCCTAAGTACGAGTTAAGGTCCATAGTCTTATTGACTGTTAAAGGTTTAAATAGAAATATTTATAACCTAGGACAAGAGTTCAAAGGTCTTATGAACCTTAGATAAATTTTATATTCGAATTTTAATGTTGATAGAGAATTATTATTTAATTCTTTATTGTTGAAGTAAGCTAAGTTATTCAGATCTTTTTTAAAGATATCCTTTCATGTATTTATTATTGTTAAACTCTAGTGAGCTGTTGTTTGCTCACCCTTGCATTAAATAACAATTGCAATTAAGATTGATAATGTTGATGCCCCGTCTACGAGTAAAGGCAAGGGAAAGATGAACAAGTGAATATTTGTTTAATTATTTTGAAATGATTGTAATAAGACTTTTATGTCATGTTTTTATTTCGTACTTTATTGTTTATGTCAAGGTTAGAGTAACCCTGGGATTATTTTTTAAGTTTGTAACCCTTGTTTTAAGGGAGATTTTATATAAATATTGTAATTTATTTTGAGATATATTCGGTAGATGTTTGTTATAGTTAGAAAGTGAACACCAAATCATGTGAAAACGAAGTACCCGGATTTGGGGGTGTCACAAGTTGGTATTAGAGCTGTAGGTTATGAAACCTTAGGTGGGAAAAAATCTTAGGTAGTAGCCTTATGGTAAGATCAAAAAGATAGTGATGCTAGGATGTCGAACGTTGGAGAACCTAGTCAGGCTAGAGAGGATGTACCTCAGGTGCCTAGAGAGGAGGAGCCCCGTGACATACATATTGTCTGGGAGGAGCTGGTTAGGAGAGAGCCATCTCTAGTGATCACCGTAGTTGGTCGGGAGCGTGAGCTGACACCTATTCCAGAAGAATAGGACGAGGACGAGTCTGAAGAGGAGGAGGAGGAGGAAGAGGATCCCGAAGAGGAATTCCCATCTCACTCTACTAGTGCTGAGATGTACGAGGCAGTCTGCAACAGCAACGTGGAGCTTCATGGACGAGTTGGAGAGCTCGAGGAAACCATCCAGCAGGGAGACGAGACTATCGAGGATATGGCTAGTGACCTAGGAGAAGCACAATGGAACCTGGTACACGTGGAGAATGATAGAGACGCGGCTTGAGCTGAGCTAGCGAAGCTTAAGCAGGACATCAAGGAGGAGTCGAGGAAGCAAGCCAGAGCTGAAGAGATAAGTTTGAGGGCTATTCAACGAGCCGATCGAGCTGGAGAGGAAGTTGAAGCCAAGAGGGTCAAGCTGAGGGAAACAGAGTATGCTTTCCACACAGCTATAGAAAGAGCTCAGGACCGTGTTTTCTACTACCCAGCTTAGTTCCAAGGTTTATCGTGGTATGTGGTGGACCGAAGAACGGCATTTTGGGTAATGGAAGAGGAACACAAAGAGGCTGTGCGACGTATTAATATGCCTAGGCAGTAGTAGTAGAGCTTTTGTTTATATGTTGCTTTTTGTAGTAATCAAAGTAAATCCCATAATTTGAGATAAGAATGGGATAAGTTAATAATGTAATCCTGCAACTTTTCCAGTTCAGGAAGGATGATGTAAATGGCAGAAATGCTATCTGATTGATGTTTTTAAACTACGACTAATGAATAAAAAATTTTATTGACGTGCTATATGTTCTATGTGAACTGAATTGTTTAAAACGTTTAAGTATGAACTTGAATATTTAAAAATTGAATAACGGATCTAATAATAATATTTTCGTAACAGAAAATGCCTCCTAGAAGAAGACCAACACGTCAAAACCCCAAGGGTTCGACGAACAACAACAATAACGATGGGACGAATCCCAACTCGGTTCAGCAATTGGTGAACTTGTTGACATGAGCTCTTGCGAATTAGCCACAAGTGCAGGGTACTACGTTCAAGGAATTCAAGGCAGTAGGACTGCCTAAATTCAAGGGATCGACCAACCCTATTGAGGATCAGACATGGGTTATGGAAATGGAGAAGGTATTTGACGTAGCCTGAGTAGGTGAAGACTAGAAGACAGCATTCACGACTTTTATGTTGAAGTCGAATGCTAGCTTCTGGTGGTAGGCTAATAAGACCCGGGAGGGAGAAGGAGTCATAATGTGGGAACGTTTCAAGGAAATGTTCTACAAAATGTACTTCCCAGTGAGTTCGCAGGACTAGATGGAGGTCCAATTCCTAGAGCTTAAGCAGGGAGGGATGACAGTGTCTGAGTATGCCGCTAAGTTCAACGAACTGGCCAGGTTCGCTACTTACCAGGTCAGCACTGACGCTAGGAAGGCGAGAAGGTTTGAGCGGGGATTGAGGCCCTGGCTCTACAACAAGGTTTCCATGTTCTAGCTGAGCACATTTGCGGCTGTGCTAGAGAATGTCATACTTGCTAAGGGAGGATGTAATAGACGAGAAAAATTTTATGTGTGATTCTGGGGACAGAATCCTTTTAAGGAGGGAAGATTGTAACGATTCAGAATTTATATTTAATTTTAAATATTTATTGAGTTAAATAAATATTTATGTGAATTATTTATTGAGTTAAATAAATAAATTATGTGATTTATGGAGTGATTTAATTAAGTGTATATATTAATTAAATGAATGTGTAATATTTATTTAATTGATGTATATTTTATATTATAGTTCTAATTTATTTGAGAGAATTAAATTAGATTATTTACGTGTTAGTGTTACATGAATTATAATTAGCGAGTAATTATAATTATGTGACAAATTTTATGTAATTTATTGATGTTAGATTTTAATTGATTAAATTAGTTGTTTAATATTTAATTAATTAAAATGTGACATTTAAAATATGTGTTTAATGATTTGTTAAAATAAAGAAAAAGAATTTTAAATAATTTTAACCAAACAAGGCCCTTGCATTTGTTTTAAACCTATTTCTACCAAACAGGGCCCTAACTATCAAAAAGCTATTCTTAAATAAATTGTTTACCAAACGGGACCTTAGCGCTAAAATCTGTTTTATAAGTATTGTTGCCAAACAAAGCCTTGTGGCTTTTGAATTCTTGTAACTGTCAATTTAATAATAAGTTAACGCTAATTAACATACTTATTATTATATGAGTTATATAGTGTTTACGTTAGTTTAGAGTTAGCCTAAGCCTAAGAGAAGAGAAAGAGCAGAGAAGTATTACAGAGATAAAATAGAGAGAAAGGATGAGGAGAGACTAAGAAGAAAAGGGAAAGCTTGAGAAGCTTGAGAAGAATCCACCATCTCTTTATACCCTTCTTCAATCTCCAAATAACGGGTATAATCACAATTTTATAATTTTAAGAACTCTACTTAGTTATTTCTTTATGTTGAATTCTCTGTGAAATTTATTTGCACGAAATTGATTATGTTGATATGGAATTTATTCATATGGTTTATATATGAATTGTATGCATAAACAATGATTTTCAGAAATCAAATTGCCGTAGAAATATATTTTAACAGAAAATTCATATGAGTTCATATGGAATCTCATGAGTTTATAAATTATGGGTGATTTTACATTGAGAAATTGGTATATGTTAGTATGTTGTTTAGAAATTTTCTATGATACTACCTTGAATCATGAGAATAAAGCATGTGTTATAAGTTGAATTGCTTAAGAATTTGATTACAGTGATATATTTTGGAAAATATATGAGTTTTCATGAAAATGGCCAAATTGGATTTTTAAAACTTGTGATTATCATTGTTTAGATGGTTTTGTGTTTTGGAAGTATGTTATATATATGTATAATTGCATAGGTATGATTTACAATATTTAAGTTACTGTAAATATCCATTTGTTGGCTTGTATGGGTTAATCGGTGAAGCAGAGTAACGTGACTGTCTGCGTCTGGCCGAGTTGCTGCGCAGCTGCGCCGGCAGCAAGGCCAGGAGCAGTGCAGCTGCGCCGCTTGTCCTTCCCAGATCCTTACCCTGCGCAGCTGCGCCGGTGCCAAGGCATGTGGCTGCGCCGCTGCGCCGTGCACAGTGCTTGAGCAGTGTGTTTTAAACAATTGTACAGATTGTCTTCATGCCTAAGTTACATTATTGCTAAGATAATGAGCATGTATCTAGCTGCTATAACATGTGTTAACATGAAGTTGATAAATTCATAATTTGAGAATAAAAGAAATTTTGAAAACCTAATAGGGTATTTAAATTATAAATTGTAATTGGTTAATTGTACAATAAGTTACTTAATTATAATTAAGAGTAAATGTTTATTTTAAATTATAATTTTTGTGATTATAATTTAATAAATGCATGTTTAATTGTGGATTATAAATTGATAATTGCATGATTAATTATAATTTGTGTAATTATAATGCATGATATAGTTTAATTGATTATAAATTATAATTTGTTTATAATTTAAAAGGTAATTATAATTTGATTAAGTGTTTGAATTATAATTGTTTAATTATAATTTAGTTAAATACATAATTAATTTAATTATGTGAAGATGTGTGTGATGTAATTAACTATGTGATAGTTAATTATTGTTATTTAATTAATTAAAGTTAGTTAACCATGAGGGTTAACGACTTATATGAATTAGTTATGTGTTAACTAATTTAGGTTATTATGATTGAATGTGTATATGAAGTGTTTAAGTACGTGGTTGAGTTAAGTAGCTTGCGCTTAAGGCAAGTCTTCTGACCCCTAAACTCGTTAATTCTATGCAAGTTTTCTAAACCCTAATCCTGTATTAATTCTATATAATTTCTTGAATTCATATATACACTGTTGAGAATGTCCTTTCCATTTCTGTATTGAACAATTGTTTATTTAATTGAAATAATCTTAATTTATCGTTCAAGTAAGATCCAGTTATTATTTTGAATGCTTTACGTTGGTTCTAAAGCATATGCTAATTCATAATTCTTTTATTTATGAATTATTGGAAGTCGATTCAACTAATCCTTAGTTGATGAACGTGAATTCTAAATTACCCTTGTAAGCTTATCCAAACCAAATTTTCTTTGGTGCGGACTTGAATTCAAATTACTGAGTTGAACAACCCTAATTATTAGGGAAGATGATTACGCATAGCGCTAATATGTTTGTGCAGAATACATGGTACAAAGGGCTGATCCCCCTAAGTACGAGTTATGGTCCATAGTCTTATTGACTGTTAAAGGTTTAAATAAAAATATTTATAACCTAGGACAAGAAGAATTCAATGGTCTTATGACCCTCAGATAAATTCTATTTTTGAATTGTAATTGCGATGAAAGAACTATTATTCAATTCTCTATTATTGAAGCAAATCATATTATTCAGCTTCTTTGAAAGATATCCTTTTACGTATATATTATTGTTAAACTCCAGTGAGCTGTGGTTTGCTCACTCTTGCATTAAATAACAATTTCAGTTAAGGTTGATAATGCTGATGCTCCGTCTACAAGTAAGGGCAAGGGAAAGCAAAGCAAGTGAAGACTTGTTTTTATTTAACTGAGAATGATTGTACTAAGACTTGACTGTTATGTTTTTATTTTCGCACTTATTATATTCATGTTAGGGTTAGAGTAACCCGGAATTATTTTAAAAAGGTTGTAACCCTTGTTGTAAGGGAGATTTATTTAATTTAATTTAAATTATAGGTTATTTTGCATTTTTCATTAGGTAGATGTATGTTATATTAGAAAGTGAACACCAAATCATGTGGAAACTAAGTACCCGGATTTGGGGGTGTCACAGAGGAAGCGAAGCGGTGACGAAGTTCAACCAAGATAAGAAGAAGAAGAATGAGATAGAAACCAAGGCTGGGGGTAGCAGCGCTGTAAACCAGAAGAGGAAATGGAATGATAACACCTCTGCTGGGAGTCAGCAAGGAAGCCAGCAGAAGAGGATGTTCGAAGTATGTGCTACATGCGGTAAGAATCACACTGGCGTGTGCAAGAAGGGGAAGCGGGTGTGCTTCAACTGTGGTCAGGAATGCCACATTACACCTAATTGCCCAAACCCGAAGAAGGGAGCTTTCTTTACATGTGGATCCAAGGATCACATGGCTCGCAACTGCCCTAAGAAGATGACGACAGGGTCAACAGGGAGCGGAGGAAATGGAAGCGGCAGCACCGTTACTATCGCTGCACCATTGCAAGCTGTTCGACCCACTGCACGGACATTCAATATGACGGTGCTGGATGCTGTGCAATTAAAAGACGTGGTGTCAGGTATTATTCCAATCGTTAGTATAAATGCATATGTATTATTTGATTCGGGTGCTACTTGTTTATTCATATATGATGATTTTGCTAAAACCCTAGACTTACCTGTAGAAAAGTTAGTTTACCCCTTGAACATAGAGATTGCGAATAGGGAAGTTATTTCTGTTAGGTGTGTTTATAAGAACTGTAGACTGGACATTAAGGGTCAGGAGCTGAGAGTAGATTTGATTTTGATAAAACTTAAGGAATTCGATGTCATACTGGGTATGGATTGGTTGTTCAACCATGGGGCGATAATCGACTGTCAGAAGAGGTCGGTAAACCTTCCGACTCCGTCGAAGTTAGTGTTCTATGGTAGCAAATTGCCTAGACAAGCGAGTTGTCTGACGGTTATGCAAGCCAAGAAACTTCTGATGCAAGGCTGTGTAGGATATCTAGCCTACATAGTAGATACGCGTAAGGAAAGCCCGAAGGTGGAGGAGATATCGGTAGTTAAGGAGTTTATAGACGTATTTTCGAGCAACTTGCCAGGATTTCCGCCAGATAGGGAGACAGAGTTCGTGATCGACTTAGCGCCGAGAACTGCTCCGATTTCAAAGGTTCCGTACAGAATGGCTCCAGTTAATATGAAGGAACTGATGGTTCAGCTACAAGAATTACTGAAAAAGAAGTATATTTAGCCAAGCGTTTCACCGTGGGGAGCGCCAGTTTTGTTTGTGAAGAAGAAGGATGAATCGATGCGTCTTTACATTGATTATAGAGAATTGAACAAAGTTACGATCAAGAATAGGTATCCTTTATCTAGGATCGATGACTTATTTGATCAACTGAAGGGTGCGAAGTACTTCTCGAAAATCGATTTGAGAAGCGGGTATCATCAGTTGAAGGTGAGAAGAGAAGATATACCGAAGACGGCTTTTAGGACTCGATATGGTCATTATGAGTTCTTAGTGATGTCATTTGGTCTCACGAATGCCCTAACTGCATTTATGGACTTAATGAACAGGGTGTTCAAGCCATTTCTGGACAAGTTCATGGTAGAGTTCATAGATGACATCCTTGTTTATTCCAAGGCCGAGGAGGAACATGCTGAACACTTATGACTAACCTTAAAATCGCTGAGACGTGAGAAGTTTTACGCTAAATTCTCGAAGTGTGAATTCTGGTTGGAACGTGTGCAATTTCTTGGCCACGTAATCGACAAGGATGGTATTTTGGTAGATCCGTCGAAGGTTGAAGCGGTAATGAATTGGGATCAGCCGAAGATGCCGTCTGAAGTGAGAAGTTTCTTGGGATTGGAAGGTTATTATCGAAGATTTATCTAAGACTTTTCTAGATTCACAACTCCGTTGACGAATTTGACTCATAAAATGGTTAAATTTGTTTGGACGGAAAAGTGTGAGGAAAGTTTTCAGGAGCTGAGGAAGAGGTTGAGTACTGCGCCTGTATTGTCTTTACTGGATAGTACGGGGAATTTTGTAGTATATAGCGATGCCTCACATAAAGGATTAGGCTGTGTGTTGATGCAGAGCGACAAAGTCATTGCCTATGTATTATTTGATTCGGGTGCTACTTGTTCATTCATATCTGATGATTTTGCTAAAACCCTAGACTTACCTGTAGAATAGTTAGTTTACCCCTTAACCTAGAGATTGCGAATATGGAAGTTATTCCTGTTAGGTGTGTTTATAAGAACTGTAGACTGGACATTACGGGTCAGGAGCTGAGAGTAGATTTGATTCCTATAAAACTTGGGGAATTCGATGTTATACTGGGTATGGATTGGTTGTTCAACCATGGGGCGATAATCGACTATCAGAAGTGTTGGGTTTGTACGAAATCGTGACGCAATCAAATTGCAAAAATTAGCGGAAGCATGGTATATCAGAGTTTAAAAAATTTCTACAAAACCATTACCCGGATCATCCTTTATGCAAATTATTAATTTAAAACGATAAATAAGAAGTTATGGAATCATACCCTTGTAGAACGAAGCTTTCACAGGTACTAGTTCAACTCCTTGTTCTTCGTGATCTCCTTGAATTTTCAGGTTAGATTCCTTTCTTTGATCAACGTTAGCCACCCAAGTGTTTGGCCTCTAGAGGTGATCCACCAAGGAAGATGAATTATCAAGAAGGAGGGTGTTTGGCTTAACCTTAGTTTTCTATCCTCTATAGAAAAGGAGTACTCTCCAACAATTGGAATTACATCAATCTAATATCTATTATAAGACTTCTCTTATATAGACATTGGTCAACCCTTCTAATCCTATTAGACATGGGATTTCTTTTAATTAATTAAACTCCTTTAATTAATTTAGGCTTCCCACCACATGGGAATAATTAATTAAATTCATTTAATTAATTTGTCTCCTAATCTTATTAGGAATAAATGAGAGTACTAAATATTAAATTAATTACTAAACTCCTTTAGAAATTAAAATAATAATAATTGTAATAATATTAATGAGACTCCTCTTATTAATTTATATTTAATATTTCCAAAATATTAAATAATAAACATTAAGCTATTTAATTTATTCTATCACCATAGATTAAATTAATTATACTTAATGCATTATTACGATTATGCCATTACCTTCTTAAATAATTATTCTTCCTTTTATGGTGTGACCCTTTAGGTTCTCCATATTAAACCGGTTGTGAATAAATCAATTAAAACAATTTTAATCTTATTTAAATAAATAAATTAAACTAATAATTTATTTAAATAAATAATATTTATTCTACAATAGGGATAAGCCTCCCTAGCGATCAACGACTTTCCAGATAATATAGATTTCAACATTAATCAAAAAGAACCTGTGAGTAAATAGTTACCGTACAATTCAATCCTTCCACCATACAATGTCCCAATTAAATATAAGATATGGATTTACTGTCAAGTCTTATTTTATTTAATTATATGTATTTCGATTAGAAAATGCACAACTCCAAATAATGCAAATTAGAAACTCCTTTCTAATTTCATTTCACCTTGGCCAAGGATTCCTGGGTTGTCATTTAACGAATCACATAGGACATATCTCCTCTTTTACTAGAGGTGGTAGATTTTTTATTGATCATTCATTATCTCCATATGTAACTCATTATACCCAAGCATACCCTATATATGCCTTAAAAGGTCTTAAGGAATAAGTCAAAGTATAATTTGTTACATACAAGATACTATGATGATCTCAAGTCCAAGGATTACTTGTACTACTATCACATTAGGAATTCCTATTGACAGGCGAGTAAATCTCCATTAGGTATTCCATAGCGAATCACGTTCAGTGAACTTATTCTCCAATAAGCACCTACATACTTGCTTTAGTGTCTCCACACAAATGATCATGAGATCAATCATCCTCATCCAATGAGCAAGCAACATATGTACCAATCTATCCGGATTTACTAATCTCCTTTTTAGTAATCCCACGATTGGGAACTATTTTAGTTTTAAAACTTTCTAAGAATTTAGATCTCATTAGCATTATCATCATCATGATTCTAAAAGCATTGCTTAAAACTATGGGTTATTTACATATTATAAAAACAGCAACATGTAGATAATTAAATGCCTTTAATAAATGAATATTTTATTAATAAATAAATAAGATTGTTTACAAAGTACGTGCTTTATCATCATACATGATTGGCTTGTATGCACACTACTATCAATCTCCCACTTGCACTAAAGCCAATCGCCATGGTATCTCATACCCATCTTCTCTAAGTGACGATCAAACTGCTGTTGTGTTAAAGCTTTAGTAAATGGATCTGCAATGTTATCTTGAGAGTCTACACGCTCCAAGGTGACGTCTCCTCTTTCAATGATCTCCCTGATCAAGTGAAATCGCCGCAACACGTGTTTAGATTTCTGATGAGACCTGGGTTCCTTAGCCTGTGCAACTGCTCCTGTGTTGTCACAGTAAACGGGAACTGCTTCTCCAATGCTAGGAACCACACCAAGTTCAGTTATGAACTTCTTCATCCAAACAGCTTCCTTTGCAGCTTCACTTGCAGCTATATACTCTGCCTCTGTCACTGAATCAGCAACTGTTTGCTGCTTGGAACTCTTCCAACTCACTGCGCCTCCGTTCAAGGTAAAACATACCCCGAAACAGATTTACTGTCATCTTGGTCCGTTTGAAAACTTGAGTCTGTGAAGCCCTCGAGTTTTAATTCAGACCCACCGTAGACAAGAAAAATATCTTTAGTCCTTCTCAAGTACTTTAGGATATTTTTCACTGCCTTCCAGTGCTCTTCTCCAGGATTCGACTGGTATCTGCTCGTTACACTAAGTGCATGAGCAACATCCGGTCTAGTACATATCATACCGTACATGATAGATCCTATTGCAGAAGCATAAGGGATCTTACTCATACGGTCTCTCTCCTCAGGTGTCTTTGGGACCTGTTTCTTGGAGAGATGTATTCCATGGCTCATCGGCATGAGACCTCTTTTGGAATCTTCCATGCTAAACCTCTTTAGCATCGTATCAATGTACGTTCCTTGGGATAAACCAAGCATCCTTTTAGATCTATCTCTATAGATCTTTATCCCCAAAATATAGGATGCTTCTCCCAAGTCCTTCATGGAGAAGTGTTTAGATAACCAGATTTTAATTGATTGTAGCATAGGAATGTCATTCCCTATCAGTAATATATCATCAACATATAATACAAGGAATGAAATTACGCTCCCACTAACCTTCTTGTACACACATGGTTCATCGCCATTTTTGATAAAATCAAACTCTTTGATTGTCTCATCAAAACGAATGTTCCATCTACGAGAAGCTTGCTTCAATCCATAAATGGATCGTTGCAGCTTACAGACTTGATTTATTCCAACCTTTGAAACAAATCCCTCTGGCTGTGTCATATACACATCCTCCTCAAGTTTTCCATTGAGGAAGGCCGTTTTCACGTCCATCTGCCAGATCTCATAGTCGTTATAAGCTGCAATTGCAAGCAAAATCCGAATGGACTTGAGCATAGCTACTGGTGAAAAGGTTTCATCATAATCAACTCCTTGTCTTTGTTTGAAACTTTTTGCAACCAGTCGGGCCTTATAGGTCTCCACCTTGCCGTCCGCTCCAGTCTTTCTTTTAAAGACCCATTTACACCCAATAGGCTTAATGCCTTCAGGTGGTGAAACCAAAGTCCATACTTTATTTTCATACATGGAGTCCATTTCGGATTTCATAGCTTCAAGCCATTTCCCTGAGTCTTTATTACTCATGGCCTGTTCGTAATTCAATGGATCATCATCATTCATGATGTGTACCTCATCGTCATCCTCTATAACGAATCCATACCTCTCAGGTATCTTCGGTACTCTCCAAGATTTACGAACAGGGTGTGGTATAGTAGGTTCTTCTACTTGGTCAGGTACCTGACTTTGATCCGTGGTAATTTGTGGTTCTTGAACTTCTTCAAGATATATCTTACTCCCACTGACCCCTTCATGGATAAACTCCTTTTCCAAGAAGGCAGCATGTTTCGCAACAAACACCTTTTGATCAGTTAGATGATAGAAATAATACCCTACAGTTTCTTTAGGGTATCCCACAAATCTACACTTTTCGGATTTAGTCTGTAGCTTATCATGTTCAAACTTTTTGACATAAGCTGGACAACCCCAAGTCTTAACATGCTTAAGATTTGGTTTCCTCCCCTTCCACATCTCATATGGAGTCTTTGGGACGGATTTGGTAGGTACCTTGTTAAGTAGGTATGCAGCCGTTTCTAGGGCATATCCCCAGAAGGAAATTGGAAGGTCGGTAAAACTCATCATGGATCGAACCATGTCTAACAGTGTTCGATTTCTCCTTTCAGATACTCCATTTAACTGTGGTGTACCTGGAGGAGTCCATTGTGAGATTATACCATTTTCTTTGAGACAATTGAGAAACTCACCGCTTAAGTATTCTCCGCCTCGATCTGATCGAAGTATCTTTATACTCTTGCCCGTTTGTTTCTCTACTTCACTTCTGAACTCTTTGAACTTTTCAAATGATTCTGACTTGTATTTCATTAAATACACATATCCAAATCTTGAGTGATCATCAGTGAAAGTAATAAAATAAGAATACCCACCCCGTGCACTTGTTGTCATAGGCCCACAAACGTCTGTGTGAATCAATGCCAACAACTCTGTAACTCTTTCTCCTCTTCCACTAAAAGGAGATTTAGTCATTTTACCCATGAGACAAGATTCACAAGTTGGATATGATTCATAATCGGATAGCTCGAGGAGCCCATCTTTATGCAACTTGGATAATCTTGTTTCATTGATATGACCGAGTCTACAGTGCCACATGTAGGTATAATTAATATCATCTCTTTTTCTTTTCTTAGTTTGTTCAATTTGAAATATATTTTCTTGTAAGTCAAGTGTATAAAGTCCATTTCGGAAATTTCCAATACCATATAAAACATCGTCTTTATAAATAGAACAACTATTGTTCTTTATAACAACGTTAAATCCTTCCATATCCAATACAGAAATTGAAATAATGTTTTTAATAATATTCGGAACATAATAACAATTATTAAGATAAATGGACTTGCCCGAAGGCATTGCTAAATAATAAGTTCCTACAGCTAATGCAGCAACCTTTGCTCCATTCCCCACTCGTAGGATCACCTCATCATTGTTCAGCTTTCTACTTCTGACCAGTCCTTGCACAGTATTACATATGTGAGAACCACAGCCGGTATCCAATACCCAAGTAGAATTATGACTTTCAGAAAAATTAATTTCAATCATAAACAAACCTTGATTGGAAGTCGAAGCTTCTCCAAGCTTCTTCTCTGCTAGATACTTCTTGCAGTTCCTTTTCCAATGTCCCGGCTTGTTGCAATGAAAGCACATTCCTTTAGCTGGTTCAGGTTTCTTTTGTTCCTTTTCTTTGCCCTTTCCCTTAGCCTTCTTGGATTTCTTCTTTTCAGAAGATACCTTAGGTCTCTTCCTTTTATTGGAAGAATCCACCATCAAGATATGATTCTTCTTGGATGGGAAGTGACCTTCTGCAGTTTTCAGCATGTTAAGCAGCTCAGGCAAGCTGACATCTAGCTTATTCATGTGAAAATTAACCACAAACTGCGAGAAGGTCTCATGGAGTGACTGCAAGACCAAGTCTTGACTCAACTCCCCATCCATGACGAACCCAAGCTGTCCAAGGCGTTCAATCAAATTGATCACTTTCAGGACATGAGTCTCGACGGCAGTACCCTCGGTCATCCGAGATCGGAAGAGCTCCTTAGATATCTCATATCTAGCAGTCCTACTCTGTTCACCATACAACTCCTTGAGGTGAAGCAGCATAGCAGGAGCATCCATTTTTTCGTGCTGACGCTGAAGCTCGTTATTCATGGATGCGAGCATGATGCATTGAGCCACAGATGCATCATCTTGCCACTTATTGAAAGTGGCAATCTCTTCCTCAGAGGCTGTTTCTGAAACAGATTCAGGGACAGTTGAATTTAGGACATAAGAAATCTTTTCAGCAGTGAGAACAATTCTCAGATTTCTTAGCCAGTCCTCATAATTCGGCCCGGTAAGCTTGTTTGCATCAAGTATGCTTCGTAGTGAGATTAGTGATTTAGACATTTTTAAAATTTTGCATGTGAAAAATAACATTTTAGCAAACATTCATTTTATTAATTTTGCATACCAAAATAAATTTAGGTCTTTATTTTAAATTGGTATCTCCCACTATTTTCATCAAACTATATTACCCTCACTTATATAGTTCGGCAACATCTAATTAAAGATTTGCTAGTGAGAATAAGGATCCCATTTCAAATGTATATAACCTTGTGGATAGCACAACAAGCGATATACAAATAAATAGGTAGACAACTCTTGTCAATTACAACACTATATAACTCCTTTTATTTTGCCTCTTAAATCATAATGGTCAAGTGTGTGCACATCCGAACTAAAATGATTTAAGTTAAGTCCAGCCTAGCACTTCCATAAATTCAAAAAAGAAAAATGTTCGTCCTTGTGGATAGCACAACAAGACTAGATCGTTCAATTTTCTTGATAAGCATCAAATGTGATTAATTAACATCTTAAATACGCAATACTCGCCTTGTGGATAGCACAACAAGCTCATATTAAATATTTAATACTCTATTAATTTATCATGCTAGAAGGCGACGTTCGATATTCCAAATATCATTGAACGCTTCAGACTTAATATTATTTCTTTGAGGGGTTTGTTATTATTTGTCTCATCTTGTTTAGCGCGCATGCACATATATATATAAAATACGCGTCATTTTATTAAACATGCGAAGCATGTTTGCATAAAATATAATATATATAATATTTAGCATGCAATATAGAATATTATATTCTACCCGGATTGATTATGGACTTTTATTCTAATTTGGTTCACTAGAGCCACCAAGTGAACCAAAAGGTCAAACCTAGGAGTGCAAGAATTTAAATTTAAATATAACTATTACATTTAAACTCGGGCTCCATACAAACGGGTCTTCACGCGCTCCTTGCTCCTTGGTCTCCAATTTCTTCAAGATAATTCTAACTATTCTTATTACATTAAACTATTTAATTTAAATAGAAACCTTGATCAACAGTCAAGGGGAAGTACATAGGAAGGAGATAGAATTTTACATCAAGAAAAAAAAATTAGAGAAGACGAGGTACGCAGACCCCATTTAATAAAACCCATTCATTCAAGCATTCAACTAAAATAAAATCCAATCACATTGGTCAAATAGTCCATAATCAATCCCCATTTATTTTCATACATATCACCATATATATCAATAAATAAATATTCATCTCATGAATTAAAACATTCTATATATATATGAGTATCATTTAATGGGCAATTTTAAATTGCATGAAATCCAATTTCAAGATTAAAATAAACTCTTTATTTTAATTATAAAATTATTTAGAATATAATATATAAATATATCATATTTATTTTTTAAAAAGAAGTAACCTTCTTTTATTAAAAGAGTCCTGCAGGTTTATTAAAAAAAATCCTTTCATGATGGGTCACCTTCTTTTTGGAGTAGGAAAGAGACAACACCTTTTCTTTGCAGAATTCAAGATTAGCACCCAAAAAAAATTGTGATTCGTCCCAAAAAAAGTCTTTTTTTTTTTTTTAAAAAAAAAAAAAAAAATTAAAATATAATTTTATACAATAAAATTATGCCCAATAAATTATTTTAAATACATACCCATATGTATATAAAATCAAAAATAAATTAATAATTGCATAAAGATTTGGCTCTGATACCACTGTTGGGTTTGTACGAAATCGTGACGCAATCAAATTGCAAAAATTAGCGGAAGCATGGTATATCAGTGTTTAAAAAATTTCTACAAAACCATTACCCGGATCATCCTTTATGCAAATTATTAATTTAAAACGATAAATAAGAAGTTATGGAATCATACCCTTGTAGAACGAAGCTTCCACAGGTACTAGTTCAACTCCTTGTTCTTCGTGATCTCCTTGAATTTTCAGGTTAGATTCCTTTCTTTGATCAACGTTAGCCACCCAAGTGTTTGGCCTCTAGAGGTGATCCACCAAGGAAGATGAATTATCAAGAAGGAGGGTGTTTGGCTTAACCTTAGTTTTCTATCCTCTATAGAAAAGGAGTACTCTCCAACAATTGGAATTACATCAATCTAATATCTATTATAAGACTTCTCTTATATAGACATTGGTCAACCCTTCTAATCCTATTAGACATGGGATTTCTTTTAATTAATTAAACTCCTTTAATTAATTTAGGCTTCCCACCACATGGGAATAATTAATTAAATTCATTTAATTAATTTGTCTCCTAATCTTATTAGGAATAAATGAGAGTACTAAATATTAAATTAATTACTAAACTCCTTTAGAAATTAAAATAATAATAATTGTAATAATATTAATGAGACTCCTCTTATTAATTTATATTTAATATTTCCAAAATATTAAATAATAAACATTAAGCTATTTAATTTATTCTATCACCATAGATTAAATTAATTATACTTAATGCATTATTACGATTATGCCATTACCTTCTTAAATAATTATTCTTCCTTTTATGGTGTGACCCTTTAGGTTCTCCATATTAAACCGGTTGTGAATAAATCAATTAAAACAATTTTAATCTTATTTAAATAAATAAATTAAACTAATAATTTATTTAAATAAATAATATTTATTCTACAATAGGGATAAGCCTCCCTAGCGATCAACGACTTTCCAGATAATATAGATTTCAACATTAATCAAAAAGAACCTGTGAGTAAATAGTTACCGTACAATTCAATCCTTCCACCATACAATGTCCCAATTAAATATAAGACATGGATTTACTGTCAAGTCTTATTTTATTTAATTATATGTATTTCGATTAGAAAATGCACAACTCCAAATAATGCAAATTAGAAACTCCTTTCTAATTTCATTTCACCTTGGCCAAGGATTCCTGGGTTGTCATTTAACGAATCACATAGGACATATCTCCTCTTTTACTAGAGGTGGTAGATTTTTTATTGATCATTCATTATCTCCATATGTAACTCATTATACCCAAGCATATCCTATATATGCCTTAAAAGGTCTTAAGGAATAAGTCAAAGTATAATTTGTTACATACAAGATACTATGATGATCTCAAGTCCAAGGATTACTTGTACTACTATCACATTAGGAATTCCTATTGACAGGCGAGTAAATCTCCATTAGGTATTCCATAGCGAATCACGTTCAGTGAACTTATTCTCCAATAAGCACCTACATACTTGCTTTAGTGTCTCCACACAAATGATCATGAGATCAATCATCCTCATCCAATGAGCAAGCAACATATGTACCAATCTATCCGGATTTACTAATCCCCTTTTTAGTAATCCCACGATTGGAAACTATTTTAGTTTTAAAACTTTCTAAGAATTTAGATCTCATTAGCAATGATCATCATCATGATTCTAAAAGCATTGCTTAAAACTATGGATTATTTACATATTATAAAAACAGCAACATGTAGATAATTAAATGCCTTTAATAAATGAATATTTTATTAATAAATAAATAAGATTGTTTACAAAGTACGTGCTTTATCATCATACATGATTGGCTTGTATGCACACTACTATCAAGAAGAAGTCGGTAAACCTTACGACTCCATCGAAGTTAGTGTTCTATGGTAGCAAATTTCCTAGACAAGCGAGTTGTCTGACGGTTATGCAAGCCAAGAAACTTCTGACGCAAGGCTGTGTAGGATATCTAGCCTACATAGTAGATACGCGTAAGGAAAGCCCGAAGGTGGAGGAGATATCGGTAGTTAAGGAGTTTGTAGACGTATTTCTGAGCGACTTGCCAGGACTTCTGCCAGATAGGGAGACAGAGTTCGTGATCGACTTAGCTTCGGGAACTGCTTCGATTTTGAATGCTCCGTACAGAATGGCTCTAGTTGAGATGAAGGAACTAATGGTTCAACTACAAGAATTACTGGACAAGAAGTATATTCAACCAAGCGTTTCACCGTGGGGAGCGCCAATTTTATTTGTGAAGAAGAAGGATGGATCGATGCGTCTTTGCATTGATTATATAGAATTGAACAAAGTTACGATCAAGAATAAGTATCCTTTACCTAGGATCGATGACTTGTTTGATCAACTGAAGGGTGCGAAGTACTTCTCGAAAATTGATTTGAGAAGCGGGTATCATCAGTTGAAGGTGAGAAGAGAAGATATACCGAAGACGGCTTTTAGGACTCTATATGGTCATTATAAGTTCTTAGTGATGTCATTTGGTCTCACGAATGCCCCAGCTGCATTTATGGACTTAATGAATAGGGTGCTCAAGCCATTTCTAGACAAGTTTGTGGTAGTGTTCATAGATGACATCCTTGTTTATTCCAAGACTGAGGAGGAATATGCTGAACACTTACGACAAACCTTAGAATCGTTGAGACGTGAGAAGCTTTACGCTAAATTCTCGAAGTCCGAATTCTGGATGGAACGTGTGCAATTTCTTGGCCACGTAATCGACAAGGATTGTATTTTGTTAAATCCGTCGAAGGTTGAAGCGGTAATGAATTGGGATCAGCTGAAGACGGCGTCTGAAGTGAAGAGTTTCTTGGGATTGGCAGGTTATTATCTAAGATTTATCCAAGACTTTTCTTGAATCGTAACTCCGTTGACGAATTTGACTCGTAAAACTATTAAATTTGTTTGGACGAAAAAGTGTGAGGAAAGTTTTCAGGAGCTGAAGAAGAGGTTGAGTACTGCGCCTGTATTGTCTTTACCGAATAGTACGCGCAATTTCAAAGTATATAGCGATGCCTCACATAAAGGATTAGGCTGTGTGTTGATGCAGAGCGACAAAGTCATTTCCTATGCGTCACGTCAGCTGAAGGATTATGAGAAGGGGTATCCGACCCATGATTTAGAATTGGCGACAGTAGTGTTTGCTCTAAAGATATGGAGACACTACTTATATGGAGAAAAGTGTGAAATATACACAGATCACAAGAGTCTGAAATTTATTTTCACCAAGAAGGATTTGAATATGTGCCAAAAAAGATGGTTGGAACTGATTAAAGACTACGACTGCGAGATACTTTACCATCCGGGTAAAGCTAAGGTTGTTGCCGACGCTTTGGGCAGAAAAGGTATGGAGAAGTTGAATATGATAACTGACCTATATCAGTTGATAGAACAGATGGCTAGATTGGAACTAGAAGTGAAGTTTTTGAAGGAATCAGATGAGAAGTTATTTCAAGTAACTACTAGTTCTACTCTAGTAGACAAAGTGAAAGAAGCACAACTTCACGGTGAAGAATGTGAGAAGATTTAGAAGAGGATAACCGATGGCGAAGAGTTCAAGTTCAAGAACGATACTGAAGGTCTGTTACGGTTTGAAGGTAGAATTTGGGTACCGCCAGTACCAGAGGTTAAAGAGCAGATTCTGAGCGAAGCTCACAGTTCTAGATATTCTATTCACCATGGGAGTACAAAGATGTACCAGGATCTCAGGCATTATTTCTGGTGGCCGAATATGAAGAAGGACGTTGCTGAATGCGTTGTAAAATGCTTTACGTGCCAGAAAGTTAAAGCAGAACACCAGAGACCGAGTGGTTTGCTACAACCGTTAGCGATTCCAAAGTGGAAGTGGGAGCACATCACGATGGCTTTTGTGGTAGGTCTTCCAGCGACTCAGAAGGGATTTAATGCGATACGGGTTATAGTGGATCGACTGACGAAGTCAGCCAACTTTCTACCAATCATGGTTAAGTACAACTTGGATCAGCTAGCGAAACTGTATGTGAAGGAAATTATTTCTCGACACGGTGTTCCGGTATCGATTGTGTCTGACAGAGATCCACGTTTTACGTCGAATTTCTGGAAGCGTTTGCAAGAGTGTCTGGGAACGCAATTGCGAATGAGTACAGCATACCATCCTCAGACTGATGGCCAGAGCGAAAGAACTATTCAGACGCTTGAGGATATGCTGAGAGCTTGTGTGATGGACTTCAAGGGAAGCTGGGATGATCTTCTACCATTGGTGGAGTTCGCCTACAACAATAGTCATCATGCGAGTATTGGCATGACGCCTTACAAAGAGTTATACGGTAGAAAATGCAGAACTCATTTGTGCTGGGATGAAGTCGATGAACGTCAGCTGTTGGGACCAGAATTGGTACAACAAACCACCGAAATTGTGAAGCAAATCAGAACAAGATTTGTTGCTGCTCAAGACAGACAGAAGAAGTATGCCGATCTTCATCGACAAAACCGAGAATTTTTACCAGGAAGTTTTGTGTTCCTGAAAGTATCTCCCTAGAAGGAGAGGATTCAATTTGGTAAAAAGGGAAAGCTGAGTCCCCGATTTATTGGACCTTTTGAGGTGTTGTGAAAAGTTGGCGAGGTAGCTTACGAGATTGCATTACCTCCGGAGCTCGAGAATATACATAATGTCTTTCTTATTTTCTGTGTTAAGACCTTACAAGCATGATTATAAACATGTAATAGAATATGAACCTTTAAAATTTGATAAAGACTTAACATATGAAGAAGTGCATGTTCAAATAGTTGATAGAAAGGAACAAGTACTTAGGAATAAAGTGATACCTTTTGTTAAGGTAATCTGGAGGAACCACAGCGCTAAAGAAGCTACATGAGAACTCGAAGATGTTATGATGAAGTCTTATCCATATTTGTTTGCTTAACTTTTTATGTGTAACCCCTTATGTACCGATTTTGGGGACAGAATCCTTTTAAGGGGGGAAGAATGTAATAGACGAGAATGATTTTTTTTATGTGTGATTCTGGGGACAGAATTCTTTTAAGGAGGGAAGATTGTAACGATTGAGATTTTATATTTAATTTTAAATATTTATTAAGTTAAATAAATCTTTTATATGATTTATTTATTTAATTAAATAAATAAATTATGTGATTTTATGGAGTGATTTAATTAAATGATATATACTAATTAAATGAATGTATAATATTTATTTAATTAATGTATATTAATTTTATATTATAGTTCTAATTTAATTGAGATAATTGAATTAGATGAATTATGTGATGAAGTGTTACATGAATTATAATTAGCGAGTAATTATAATTATGTGGCAAATTTTATGTGATTTATTGACGTTAGGTTTTAATTGATTAAATTAGTTGTTTAATATTTAATTAATTAAAAGGTGACATTAAAATATATGTTAAATGATTTGTTAAAATAAAAGAAAAAAAAGAATTTTAAATGATTTTAACCAAACAAGGCCCTTGAAATTGTATTAAACCTATTTCTACCAAACGGGGCCCTAACTATCAAAAAGCTGTTTTAAATAAACTGTTTACCAAACAATACCTTAGCATTAATAATCTGTTTTTGAAAGTAACCTTGTTTTGCCAAACAAAGCATTGTGGCTTTTGAAATTTGTAACTAACATTATTCTTAATATATTTTGTCAGTTATATTATATAATTAAGCCTATATCTATTACTACGTATTATATTATACGTTAGTTTTTCCTGAGTCTAAACTAAAAGTTAAGAAGAAAGTGAGAGGAAGAGATAAAAAGAGAGAACAGAGATTATCAAAGAAGAAAGGAGGAACAAAGGGTTGATAGGACAAGTATTTCATCATCTTTTCTTCATAACTCAAAGCTAAAAGGTTAGAATTCCATCTATATGTGTTCCTTGTACATATTTTTATTCTTTATCAAAACTTAAATTTCATGAAGGTTGTATAGTCATGAATTGATATATATAGATTGTATTCATGTGTTGTTTGTAGTGGGTTATATGCTTTAAAGAATTTTCAGAAAATCAAATTGGTGATTAAATATTGGAATTTTTGTTCTTATGAGTTATATGATTTTGGTCAATTTTAGGGTGAATTGATGAAATTCGTATGTATTAATATGCATGATTAGAATTGTTTATGATGCTATCTTCGATCATGAGAATCATGCATGCAGTATAAGTTGAATTGATGGAGAAAATTTCTTATAGTAGATTATTTTGGAAAATATATGAGTTTTATAAAAATGTCAAAATTGAGTTTTTAAAACCTTTAATACTTGATGAACAAATGAATGTTGGTGATTTGAGTCATGCTATGCATGTGTAGTGTTGCAATATATGTTTTTACATTGTTGTATTGCTTGGTATTGCCGGTTGTTGGATTGTTGGGTTAAGAAGTGAAGCAGAGTCTCGTTTCTGTCTACGTCTGTCCGCCTTGCTGCGCAGCTGCGCTGGCAGTAAGGCCAGAAGCAGCGCATCTACGCCGATTGCTTTTCCCTGATCCAACCCCTGCGCAGCTGCGCCGGTTCCAAGGCTGCTGGCTGCATAATTGCGCCGTGCTCAGTGCAGGGACAGTGAAGTTTAAGTGTTGTGCAGTTTATTTTTAGTCATAGTTTAATTATTGCTAGAATAATAATCATGTATCAAGTGGTATTACCATATTAGTACCATGAAATTGACAATTTCATAATTTGAGAAAAAAAGGAAGTTTGAAAGCCTAATATAGTACTTAAATGATAAATTATAATTGTTTAATTGTACTATGAGTTACTTAATTATAAATTGATTATTTATAATTAAAAGTAAGTGTTTAATTTAAAGTATGATATTAGTTGATTTATTTTAAACAATTAGATGCTAATTTAAATTATAATTTATGTAATTATAATTTAATAAATGCATGTTTAATTACGGATTTTAAATTGATAAATACATGATTAATTATAAATTGTGTAATTATAATGCATGATGTAGTTTAATTGATTTTAAATTATAATTATTTATAGTTTAAGTTGTGATTATAATTTAAGTAATTATAATTAGATTAAATGTCTGAATTGTAATTGATTAATTATAATTTAGTTAAATACATAATTAATTTAATTATGTGAATATGTAAGTGATGTAATGAACTATGTGATGGTTGATTATTATTATTTATTTAATTAGAGTGAGTTAACCATAAGGGTTAACCACTTATGTGAATTAGTTATGTGTTAACTAATTTAGGTTATTATGATTGAATGTATATAGGAAGTGTTTAAGTACGTGATTGAGTTAAGTAGCTTGCGCTTAAGGCAAGTCTTCTAAACCCTAAACTCGCTATTTCTACGCATGTTCTTTGAGTTCATATATTCATTGTTGAGAATGTCTTTTTCATTTCTGTACTGGACAATTATTTACTTTATCGAAGAGATCTTGACTTATTGTTCAAGTAAGATCCAGTTTATTATTTTAAATGCTTTAAGTTTACTTCAAAAGCATATGTTAATTCATAATTCTTTTATTTATGAATTATTGAAAGTCGATTCAACTAATCCTTAGTTGATGAACGTGAATTCTAAATTATCCTTGTAAGCTAATCCAAACCAAACTTTCTTTGGTGCGGACTTGAATTCAAATTACTGAGTTGAACAACCCTAATTATTAGGGGAGGTTACTACGCATAGCGTTAAGATGTTTGTGCACAATACATGGTACAAAGGGCTGATCCCCCTAAGTACGAGTTAAGGTCCATAGTCTTATTGACTGTTAAAGGTTTAAATAGAAATATTTATAACCTAGGACAAGAGTTCAGAGGTCTTATGACCCTCAGATAAATTCTATATTCGAATTTTAATGTTGATAGAGAATTATTATTCAATTCTTTATTGTTGAAGTAAGCTAAGTTATTCAAATCTTTTTAAAGATATCCTTTCATGTATTTAATATTGTTAAACTCCAGTGAGCTGTTGTTTGCTCACTCCTGCATTAAATAACAATTGCAGTTAAGGTTGATAACGTTGATGCCCCGTCTACAAGTAAAGGCAAGGGAAAGATGAACAAGTGAAGACTTGTTTAATTATTTTGAAATGATTGTAATAAGACTTTTATGTCATGTTTTTATTCCGCACTTTATTGTGTATGTCAAGGTTAGAGTAACCCTATGATTGTTTTTTTAAAGGTTGTAACCCTTGTTTTAAGGGAGATTTTATATAAAGATTGTAATTTATTTTGAGATATATTGGGTAGATGTTTGTTATAGTTAGAAAGTGAACACTAAATCATGTGAAAACGAAGTACCCTGATTTGGGGGTGTCACAGGTTGGTATCAGAGCCAGGTTATGAAACCGTAGGTAGGGAAAAACATTTGGTTGTAGACTTATGGTAAGATCTAAAAGATAGTGATGCTAGGTAAAGATAATAAACTACCTTTATGTGTTTACGTTTTAGTATCCGAAGAGTGTCGATTCAATGTCACATAATAATGAACTTTAAAATTCTTTTGTCATGATGTCGAACGTTGGAGAACCTAGTAAGGCTAAAGAGGATGTACCTTAGGTTCCTAGAGAGGAGGAGCCCCGTGACATATATATTGTCTGGGAGCAGCTGGTTAGGAGAGAACCATCACCAGTGATCACCATAGCTGGTCGGGAGCGTGAGCTGACACCTATTCCAGAAGAAGAGGACGAGGACGAGTCTGAAAAGGAGGAAGAGGATCCCGAAGAGGAATTCCCACCACAATCTACTAGTGCTGAGATGTACGAGGCAGTCTACGATAGCAACTTGGAGCTTCATGGACGAGTCAGAGAGCTCGAGGAAACCATCCAGCAGCGAGACAAGACTATCAAAGATATGGCTAGTGACCTAGGAGAAGCACAGTGGAACCTGATACAAATGGAGAATGATAGAGATGCGGCTCAAGATGAGCTAGCGAAGCTGAAGCAGGACATCCAGGAGGAGTCGAGGAAGCGAGCCAGAGCTGAAAAGATAAGTTTGAGGGCTATTCAACGAGCCGATCGAGCTGGAGAGGAAGCTGAAGCCAAGAGGGCCAAGTTGAGGGAAACATAGTATGCTTTCCACACAGCTATAGAAGGAGCTCAGGACCGTGTTTTCTACTACCCAGCTCAGTTCCAAGGTTTACCGTGATATGTGGTGGACAGAAGAATGACGTTTCGGGTAATGGAAGAGGAACGCAGAGAGGCTGTGCGACGTATTAATATGCCTAGGCAGTAGTAGTGGAGCTTTTGTTTATGTGTTGCTTTTTGTAGTAAATAAAGTAAATCCCATAATTTGAGATAAGAATGGGATAAGTTAATAATATAATCCTGCAACTTTTTTCAGTTCAGGAAGGATGATGTAAATGGCAGAAATGCTATCTGATTGATGTTTTTAAACTACGACTAATGTTTATTGAAGTGCTATGTGTTCTATGTGAACTGAATTGTTTAAAACGTTTAAGTATGAACTTGAATATTTAAAAATTGAATAAAGGATCTAATAATAATATTTTCTTAATAGAAAATGCCTCCTAGAAGAAGACCAACAAGTCAAAACCCTGAGGGTTCGACTGAACAACAACAATAACGATGGGACAAATCCCAACTCTATTAAGCAGTTGGTGAACCTATTGACATGAGCTCTTGCGAATTAGCCGCAAGTGCCGGGTACTACGTTCAAGGAAATCAAGGCAGTAGGACCGCCTGAATTCAAGGGATCGTCCAACCCTATTGACGCTCAGACGTGGGTTATGGAAATGGAGAAGGTATTTGACGTAGCCCGAGTAGGTGAAGATCAGAAGACAACATTCGCGACTTTCATGTTGAAGTCGGATGCTAGCTTCTGGTGGCAGGCTAATAAGACTCGGGAGGGAGAAGGAGTCATAACGTGGGAACATTTCAAGGAAATGTTCTACGAAATATACTTCCCAGTGAGTTCGCATGACCAGATGGAGGTCCAGTTCCTAGAGCTTAAGCAGGGAGGGATGACAGTGTCCGCGTATGCAGCTAAGTTCAACGAACTGGCCAGGTTTGCTACTTACCAGGTCAGTACTGACGCTAGGAATGCGAGAAGGTTTGAGCTGGGATTGAAGCCCTGGCTCTACAGCAAGGTTTCTATGTTCCAGCTGAACACATTTGCGGCTGTGCTAGAGAACGCCATACTTATTGAGGGAGGAAGCGAAGCGGTGATGAAGTTCAACCAAGATAAGAAGAAGAAGAATGAGATAGAAACCAAGGCTGGGGGTAGCAGCGCTGTGAACCAGAATAGGAAATGGAATTACAACACCTCTGCTGGGAGTCAGGAAAGAAGCCAGCAAAAGAGGAAGTTCGAAGCATGTGCTACATGCGGTAAGAATCACACTGGCGTGTGCATGAAGGGGAAGCGAGTGTGCTTCAACTGTGGTCAGGAAGGCCACATTGCACCTAATTGCCCAAACCCGAAGAAGGGAGCTTGCTTTATATGTGGATCCAAGGATCACATGGCTCGCAATTGTCCTAAGAAGCTGACGACAGGGTCAACAGGGAGCGGAGGGAATTGAAGCGGCATTACCGTTACTATCACTGCACCATTGCAAGCTGTTGGACCCACTACACAAACATTTAATATGACGGTGCAGGATGTTGTGAAATCAAAAGACGTGGTGTCAAGTATTATTTCGATCAATAGTATAAATGCATATGTTGGCCGATTTATCGGTCAATATATTCGTGCAAGTATACACATTTAACAAGTAATAAAGTAAAAGTACAGATATCGTTCCCATGAGGAATTAATAGATAAACAGTTGCCAAACCAATAGCACGTAATCATTTCAGTCTTATTTAAACGAGCGGTAAAGAGATTTAATTTAAACTAAGTTAACTAGACAAGGAATTAATGTAACGCCCCTAAAATAGATCCAATCCACCCAACCCATTCTGGGTCGCCACGAAATACACTCAACAAAAATTTCAAATACAAATCTTCAAATTCTATCTTTTAAAATATCGTACAAAATACGATCACAATTAAACTGTGAGTTTCAATACAAATACCTTGCCCATACTTCAAATCAATGATATGTTACAGAAAGGTACAGTCAATAACTGTTTTAGGAATTAAAATCTTTGGAAAATGCTCAAGGAAACCTTCGTACATGGGAGGCCATGCATCTAAGTTATAATAGATATCATATGACTTGAGAATTATCCTTGGTTGACCCAATAGACCCCAAAGAAAAATGAGAAGATTACTATCATGTTCTTTCCAATGGTGGGTCTTCTCTTGCCATATAATTATCTCCATTGTCTCCAATTGAGAATTATATTTCAACCAAACTCCAATATTATATAGGTAGTGCTCATAGATATAATCAGCAAGTGGATGTGCACAACCATGTCTTATGATAACCTGAAGTTGTAGGTGATTAGACATCTTGTATGATAGTGGCAAAACACCCTTCCAAAGTTGGGTTCACCTCAGCCTATTTGATTCACCAAACTCAACTGTTAAAATGACGTATAAAATACAACACACACATTTTAAATTCTCAATATAATTCTTCTCATACTATTTTATAGAAAACCTTAACAGCTAAAGACCATCGTTCTATTCCCCTATTATCCCTGCTTGACCCAGTTATACTCTTATTACCTGAAAGGAATTGTGAAGCAAAAGGGTGAGCACAAATAGCCCAGTAAAGAATATTATGACTAAAGATAATTATATTATCAATAGTTTTCATCAGTAATAAATCAGAGATTTAAACATATGGTAAAACTTTTCAACCATAGTTGTAGCGGAACGAGCAATCCATTAGAAGAGTCAAATAGGTTATAATGTTTATTATCTTCTCCATGTTAAAAGTCCACCAATAATATTTTATCCCTGTAACATCAATCAACAATTTCTGTCCACAATCATGTAAGTTCATGATCATAATTATCTTGATGAATTCCTCTTCGCACTCAGGACGAAGATAATTCTCATCACCTGTCTTTACCTGAAACACCAAAGATCATGGTTATACCAAATCACAGTTCATGTTCATAATCATGCTAATCAATTCATCTTTGCATTACAAGCCAAAGATATTCAACTATTAATCATTCATCTTTACACTACAGGCCAAAGATATTCACAAATCAACCGCTCATCTTTGCATTACAGGCCAAAGATATTCATCAATAGTTCATCTTTGCTATACGGGCCAAAGATATTCAACAACAGGTCATCTTTGCACTACATGCCAAAGATATTCGTATCTCCAAAAATATCTAATCATTCCAGAATTTATATAAATAATAATTATAACTATGTTGATCAATTCACCTTTGCCTTTAAGCTAAATATATTCAATTATAAATTCAATGGTCATGAACATACCAGTCAACAATCCATCTTTGCACTACTAGCCAAAGAGAATCTATAGTCATGATCATACCAATAATCTACCCATCTTTACACTCCAAGTCAAAGAGAAATTTCATCACCAGGATTATAAAAATGTTATATATGATAATAAAAATAATATGATCAAAACATCGATCTCCAAGTTCAAAAATACTCCATAATAATACTTTGTGGAGAAAAATTCAAGAATAAAGATAAAAACTTGGATCCAATCAAAGATAGGAACCTTAACAAGCAACTTGGACATATAGAAGAAAACTTTAATTTTTTTCGTGAATAGTGTCGTATACGTTAATAGTACCGTATACGTGAATAGTAACTTCGACGGAAAAAGTAAGAATTTCATAATAAAATCCATGCCAATATTTTGGTATAATGATATTGAAAAGAATAACATCATTTACGGAAGAAAATAACATCCTTTACCTCAAAAAAATAGTACTTCTGACCGGAATATCGGATATAATACCGAAGGAAACTTGCACTGAATAGTAATACTCAAAGTATCTAAATACTCACAAAAATACGCTCGATATTATAGAGAGATAAAACTTCTGATTCTGGTGTGATTTCCAATTCTAACCTAAGCACCCTATTTATAGGAAAAGCTTAGGATGTCAAAGTAGACTAAATTAATAAAATAATATTTTTTTAAAAAAAAAAAATTCACCGCCGGCTGCTAAGAAATCAGAAATTTTCCACAACAACCAAAAGTGGGGCCCACCATTTTATTTAAATTATATATATTTTCTGAAACTTCAATAATTCATAATAAATAGCCTTTTTGTCAGAAAAATACAAATTCTATGTCCTTTCCATAGGAAATTTAATTCTCTACAACTTTGTAGAAGGAAATTTTCCAAATTCCAAACATAAATTATCCGAAATCTATAAACGGATGATTTTCCACACCAAAATACTGATAAAAACACAGCAGCACTAATTCCTTCTTTTATATCCACAAAATAAATATTTTCTTATCATATAAATCAATAATTAATTATTCATAAATAATATTACAGAACTACAATATTGACAACCAGGTCGTTCCCAGGAAAGAGGGGGCCTTCCGATAAGGACTTCTCCTTACTGGCGCACAATTAAATAACCCCTCCTAGACAGAACTTCCTTAGACATTGTCAATAATGCTATCTAATAATATTATTCAAATAATATGAATTATTGAGTTGATAATGTGAAATACTGTGCAATGACAATTATTGAATCAATAATAAAATATCAACGGTAGTAATTATTGAATCAATCATAGCAACGTAGCAATTATTGATATAAAATATCAACGTAGCAATTATTGAATCAATAAAATATCATGCAATTATTGAATCAATAATATAAAATATTGAACAGTAATTACTGTAACAATAATTGAGTAAGTACCTTCTCACGTAAGAATCAATAATTCAAAATACTGTGCAATACCGTGTGCTACTGTGCAACACCACGTATTACTGTATTTTAACCACCGGGTATTTCAACAGTACTAACGGTAACAACTACGCCGTTATTTTATAAAAAGGTTATTTCTGTCGCTTTCTATATTCGACAGTTATTCCGTTGTGGGGCCCATAAATAGCTGCGTCGTCGTACGAATATTCCCCGACAACAAGAATGTTTTATAATCACTTGCTTATTTTGAAAAATTTACATATATCACCCTTAACTTTAAACTTTTATCAATTTAACCATTTACTAAATAGAAAAATTGAAAACTTTTATTTCATAAAATTCGAGGTCTTACAATTAAGCTTAAACTAATTAATCCTAGGGCAAAATCAGATAATGAAGGCATGAGATTCCAATTTCCCCTAATGATTCATCTAAGTCGTTTCACTTCCAATTAGGTCAAATTAATCGTTAAGTGTGCTAGTCGAGAACACAAAAGTGTGAGAAGGCCATCTCTCTATGCACATAATCCATATCACATGCAATCCACAGATGATAGAACGCACGTGAACACCCATATTATCTAAACCCCTATATGTCTATGGTGTTTACAAATAAATAGGGTTTAAGGTTAAGTTCTCATTTGACTACGGGCGGTGCTTCGGTATATGTCTATCCTAAGCACAAATCATACATCCAACGCCATGTGAACATACAATCGCCCGCTACTACGTTTAGATCTAAACCCACATTTTGTCTTTCAATCCCATGTGGGTTATTACCGTTATTGGTCATGACTCAATTAAGCAATGAAAGCATATATCGCAGTAGACAATCACATAGAAATCAATAAGAACCAACCATGGAAGGAATTTGACATGGACTACTCATTAAGTTCCATTGGAACCTCAAAGTATACTTTAAGTCATAGACAACTCAAACATACCATCCACATGTTGAATAAGCATCATAAGAACACAAATATGAATCAAAGAGAAAATAAGGGTAAGAAATGCAAATCTGATTCCTCTTGATCAAAATACGAATTCGTGATGTTCTTCAAATGTTTCAACCATCAAGTCTAATAAAACCCTAGAACATTAACTACAATAAACTAGTCTAATATCTATTTTTATTCTACTCCTAGACAAGAAATGTAAAAGAAAAATGAAAAAATAGAAGAAGAAGATTAGGGCTAAGCTCCCTTAAGGGGAGATAATCCTTTTTGTGTCCAAATATCAGCCCTTATATGCCTTTTCCAGCCGAGTCTACCTTTGCCCCAAGCCAAAATTCGATCAGCAAGCTTTTAAAATAAGTCAACCGGGCAGCTTGACCAGCGCAGCTACGCATGTTATAAGCCTGCGGCCGGCGCAGCTGCGCAGGCTTCAGATGGGGAAATTTTGCTCTTTTTTGCTTCCTGCTCCTGCTGATTCTTTCCATATTTAAGCTCAGCTCTCATGCTCCTGCCAATCACCTAATGCCAATGTCTTGTTCCCTCTTGTTCAGTCCATCACATGCCATAACTTTGTTCTTTAAGCTTTGCTCCTTTTTAGCACCTTTTAATCATTTCAAGCTCAATTTGCACCCGGAGAGTCCCAAATACAGAAATATACAAAAGTAAACATAAATGCATGAAAAGCTACAATAACACATGAGTTTAAGCAACAATAGAAGCGAGTTGATATCTAAATAAGTGGTTATAAAACTACTTATCAAATACCCCCAAGCTTAAACGTTGCTTGCCCTCAAGTAACACAAACCAAACCAAGCACAAATGCAATGCAAGTAACTATAATCTACGCAACCTATACTAGAATAAAGGTGTATCCAGGTTTCAGTCAGAATAGATATTCAACTGCAATGCCTCAGAAAAATCACAGGCCAATCAAACAGATAAGCTACTCAAGACAAGATCAAAAGCATAACCTTGCAAATCCAAATCTGTCAGCACTGATGTAATGTGCGTTGTGTGCCTAGCAACCATAAAATATGCTTTGAACAAATATACCACATACTATGCTTCTTAGGGGGAAAAACTAGATTCAATTCAAGGAAAGCAGTAAATCATATAAGTTCTAACTAAGACCACGTATTACTTAAGTTAAGAGACAACATGGAGTTTATTATTATTTTTATTGACTCACTGAAGGCGTATTTGCACTTTTCTGTGTACACATTCGACTGTGCAATGCATAGTCCTCTTAGGCTTTTCAATGATATCCATGTAGCGAGCTTTCGACCAACGACTCCCAGACCAGACGGTCTTAGGGCGCTGGGTGTAGAGACACCTCGAGGGCTTACTTGCTCGAATATCAAAGGCCACAGGATTCGACGTAGTCAAAGTGTTTATTCTATTTTTTTTCTTTTTCTAAATCTTTTTTTTCTTTTTGTTTTCTTTTCTTTTTCTTTTTCATAGGGGAGTGCGTCTTACGCTCCATCTCTCCACATAGCATGCATACCCCCCTGTTTTCCCCCAAACTCAAGCTTTTAACAATCTTAGTTATTATCATATGATCACTGACTCTTTCTTTAACACATAAATTTCTCACCAGAAGACAAGTATGTGAACATTTAAACTTAGCATGTCATGTTGGCTACTTTATCGTGCTTACTGGCTACACAGTATCTGACAGATAAGGATTTACATATATGACAACGAAATCAAACTTAAGTCTCAAATTATTTCAAAAATTAAGAAATTTTAGTTTTCACCATAGGCTAACTAACTCACAAACCAACTTCAACCTTGATTTATGCAGTGTGTCATACAACATGTCCTAATAGTAAAACAAAACAAAAATTTTAAAAATTTGACAATTTTTAACAAAATACGAACTACATGCACTAAATGAACTAAACAAAAATGTAATATGATATGAATTAAACTACATGCAAATAAACCCCCTAATACCCCTAAACTTAAAGTGTTCAATGTCCGCATTAAAGGTAAAAGGGTAAAAAGGGAACTCCCCTACTCGGACTCGTCGTCCTCCTCCTCCTTAAGCTGCTCTGGTGGTGTGTCTGGAGGAGGGTACTGACTGCCGGTGCCAAATGTAGGAAACTCTGCATGTATGCCCAACTGCCCGAATGCCTGAGATAAAGCCTAGGAAAAATTTGATGTATAGGTCTGGAAGTCTGTGTACGTGGTATCCATTTGTCTCCTCAGCTGCCTGATCTCCCTCTGCTGCATAGCGTACTGTGCGAGCGTCTGAACTACTGTCTGTTGGGCCTGCTCTTGCTTGCCTTCTTCATCTTCCTCATCGACCTCCTCATCATCATCAGAATCATCACCTCGTACAAACCCCAGTCCTCGAGGATGAGACACTGCACCCTCCCATATAGTGTACTTCTTAATGGCCTTGTGGTCAATATCCCCCATCGGATCCAGTAGAGCCTCGTCCTCCCACACTACTCTAGTCACTAAGCATAAGCGTGTAATCACTAAAGCATGCGAAATCCCCCCTGAAGTGCTTCCTCTCATAAACCGCAGCATGGATTGATTGATGATGTGTCCAATGTCAATTCGCTTGTTCTTGATAATGCCGTACAGAAGGGTAGCTCTGTCAGTGGTGACGTCGGCATGATGGATGGAGGGGAGAATACTAGCACATATGAAGCTATACCACGCCTTCGCATAGCGACTCAGGGCTATCTGTGGAAAGCTAACCTTTCTGTCGGTGCTCGCATAAGTTTTCCATTGCGTGCCTGGCCTGCATACCTCAGTGATTAGGAGGTCCAAGTCAGTCCCCATCCTCTGAGACTTTGCCCAATTTATCGGGCCAGAAGGAAGAATGTCCTTTTGAAAAATATCATTTATCGCCTCTTTTGTGTACAACACTTGCTTACCTCGCATGTACGATATCCCATTTTGTCCCTCATGGGCATTGGCGTAGAATTCTTTAACCAGAGGAATCGGGGCCGATAGGGGTATAGCTGCAACTAGTGCCCATCCGTGCTCAATAATTTGCCTTTTCATAAGCCCGTCCTGATTTCCCGGCTTCAGTCCCCTTTCCCTCACACATCTCTTCTTATCCAGAACATTTATGAAGTAGCGTTGAGTAGTCAAGTCTATAAATTTGAAGGCGTCTAAGTTCTCGCTGGCACTACCCTCACCGTGATCAGCACTTTTTGGAGGAGAAGGAGGAGGTGGGGTTCTGATTCTTTTAGGCATATTGTTTTGTTGGGCGAATTCGGAACTCTGAAGTAAGCAACTGGACGGAATGCACACCTAAGGTTGATCAGTCGATAGGAATGCTCCCTAATTGGCTTTGTATAATCCCAAACCCTGTCAACACTCTGCCCAAAATCTACCTAAACGTATGCCCCCAATTGCCAAAAATTTCTCTGTTTCACATTGTCAAAAGCCTGCCCTCAACCCTCTGTCAGACTTGTATCAATGCAACTCTCCAATGGAACCCAAAATCTACCTCTTTTTACTTTCAATTTTGGTCAAATGTGCCCCCAACTTTCTGTATGAACTTTTATTGAATAGGTGGAGTGCACCCTCTGATTGCTTTGAAGAATTTCACAATCCCAAGGTACTTTTTAATTCCTGGACAAGATGAAGATGAACATACCCAAGCAATTAAATTTTGAACAAATGAAAGAAAACAAACCCGAACGAATAAACAACCCTTAATGCTCAATCACTGTCATGACTGCTCATAAATCAGAATGGATAGGCAAGGTGGGGGGTGGACTAAGGGTTCGAGCCGACAGGACTGGAGGAGGGATTGTGCTAGGAAAAGTGGATAGATGGGGCTAGAGGTCGAGTGAGGGATAGAGTTAGAAGAACTCGAGGGTTTTGGGCTTTAGACAAGAGAGCTGCCTAATTAAGATGGGAAATAAGAAGGAATGGGCCGAGCTCTTTAATTTTAAAAATGGGAGATGTAGTGTGGCGCAGCTGCGCAAGGGACATGAAGAAAAGAAGCGCAGCTGCGCAGGGGAGAAATCGTGCAGCCTCTGGTCTGGAAATCAAAGCGGCGTGACGCGGGCGCGCCAAGTTTTGAAAATTCTATTTTGGCTTGTCTTGCAGCTACTCATATGCAATTGGCTATGGGCTTTCTACCAAGTGCCTAGACCCTAAAAAATGCGTACAAAAATATTAAACCACTTAATTACTACAAAAATTTATTATAACAATTAATTATTAACTAATAAGCGGAGAATTAACATAAAATGAGAAAATTAAACTGAGAAGGGGAAAAACATAGGCATGCTAAGTCCCAAACAATCTTATATGTGCACATAAGTGACAAGCTCATTTTCCAAAAATATGATCAAAACACTTTTAAGTCCCAAAAAATGTATGCAATATGTAAGTGCAACAATAATATGTCCATTAAATGGCTGAGTCTCAAAAATTTCTCTACGCGCGTTTACGAAATGTGCCAGTGCATCATACTATGTTCAATAAGCATTTCATATCCCAAAAAAAATTATACGCGTCAATGCCTAAGTCCAAAAATGTAGGCATTGTACCTTGTACAACCAGAATGTGGAAATATTTACAACTAAGAACTATACTACTGAGAATTAAACATGGGGAAGGAAATAAAGATAGACAACTAAATAGAATTAAACAAGGAGGGAGGGAAGTATGATACAAAGCAGGAAATGGAGAATTAAACAAGGAGGGAGAAAGAGAAATGATGGGGTGCCTCCCATCGAGCGCTTGATTTATAGTCCTCTAGCTGGACTGTGTCTGACCACTGCTATCTGACTCCCCGACGATACTGGAGAACCCCTCCATCCATCAGAATTGCAATGTGCTTTTGAAGGCTTCCCAGTAGAGGAGGACTCAGATTTAAACTACCTAGCACATGATTTGATATGAATTCCCCGTCTTGAAGGTCGGGGAGCTAGGTAAGGGCTCCGTTGTGTATGTGAAATGATTTGGGCTTTGAGGTTCACATGACACAACGGTTTCTTCTTCTATTCTCTTCTCTTCTGACCACCATGGTTTGAAGCTTGCGGACTCTCCCTAGTCATCGAGATCCGTATCTGTAATGTGGCTTCCAAGGGGGTAAGGGTGTGCAAACTTGACTGGCTTGTTCCACTCAGGCGGAAGAGGCTCTCGGGGGATTGTCACTGTTGGTTCACAATCATACTCCACAGCCCCAATTGGCTCCTTGATATCCATTACCTTTCGCTCGTCCAATTCCAAGTGCACCTCAGGCTCTTCATCTGTCTCTGCATCCATCTCATAGCACCAATCTTTCTGAGGGTCATAACTCACGGCTTTAGTCATTGGAGGCACAAAATCTTGCACTGTTGTCTCTTGTTCACATACCTCCTCCTTCCTTAATGCCGTGCTAATCTGCTCCACCCAAATCTGAAGATCCTCAATCGATTGCTCTTGCTTAATCAAGGTCTCCTCTGTCAATGTTATGGAATTCCCCCACATAATTTCCAATCCTTCCTTTTCTATTTCAGCCTCGGGCTCCATGTACTGATGCTCATTGGTAGGAGTGTTATGGATTAGGGCCATCTGATTCTGGAAGTTCTGGCTTGATTGCTCTTGGCTCCTAAGCCTCTCCTTTTGGCTTTCTAAGCTCCTATACATAAATTCCATTGGAGACTGTTCTCCTTGTAAACATGGGGATTGATATGGGGGTTCTGGTGCATAAGTTAGACTTGGCTCATAATGTTCTTGATAGCTCACAGTATGGTTTTGCATCCCTTGTTTATTCTCTATCATCAAGGCCTTGCTAATCTTCTCTGCCCAATTCTGAGTACTCTTGAATGACTTCTGTTGCTCATTCAAGATGTCCTTTAGTGATTATATGCCACTTCCTTCCTCCAAGCTTTCATTTTCTGTGTCACCCTCAAAATTGTATTGAGGCTCGTAAATTGGAGTCTAGAAAGTGCATTCTGGGGCGTAAACGGGATTTGGATCCCAGTACTGGTCTTGATAATAGTCTGATGAAGGGTTTGTTGAAGGGTCTGGGTGATACCCCCAATCTAGCTGATTAGTGGGATAAGGTTCGGTGTAGAAATAACCACCCTCATACTGCTCATGGCCATAACTGATGTGAAGCCCCCAAATTCAGACCGTCACTGATCTCGAATTCGGTTCATCACGTACTAATTCTAATAACAACTAAAATCTCAAACAATGGAATAACAGAATAATTTACATTGATATAACATAAATATTCTCGTCCCAAGTCTCGAAACTATTACTAATACACTTCATAACTTAAACCAAACGTATCTTAATACATACCATTTAAATAAGTCTTAATACAACATAACGGAAACATCCTAATAGAGAAAAGCACAGCTACTCCATAGCCTTGCCTTTGCACTTGTCCTGTCCTGGGGTTCCACCTTGCCCTGCCCTAACTGAAATGTTTATGGGAAGCAAGAGTGAGCAACAAATTTGCTCAGCAAGTAATATGCCAATAAATGTGAATAGGAATTTATACAGTTCTAAATCTCAAGGGTAAAATGGTAATTAATCGCTCAGGATTTCAAATAAGAATATTGTGAACAAAATAAATAGCAATAACTTCCAAATCTATTATGTGAAGTTGAATAAGGACTACTACGGGTCGAGAAGTTATTAAAGGATTCAAAAGTTTCAACAATTTCAAGTGAATGAATAGATATCACTAAGTGTCGCTGTGGACCAAGGATTTATAAAAGAATCCAAAGAATTCAAAGTTTTAAGTAAATAAATACTGGATACTGAGTGGTCGCTAAAAACCATGAACTTTTACTAGAATCACCAAAAATATTTCTGGTAACCCATCCAAATACAATTAAGGGATCAGCCTATCGTACCTGGAGTTATACATAACCTACCACACCACTGTCGGCACCCTGACTATATAGTTCCCATTTCTATGAGGGTTGTTCAACTCAGTCAATTTATAAGAGTCCGCACCAAGGCAATTGGTGTGGATCGCTTTCCAATTCATGATATTGATCTAGCCAAATTAAATGGCGTAGACAATTTCAACAATGTATATAAGAACAATTTATGAGTTCAATACTCGCAACAATAATTCGAAGAATATAATCGTGATTTAAATCAAACTATGAAACATAAGTTTATAAGGCAAGAATTATTCTAGCACGTAGTTACCCGTACGACCAAAGTTAGTACAAGCTCGAATACGTGTTCAATAAAGAGTATAAATCAAATACTTGCTCAATAAAAGAGTAGTCAGATACTTGCAATTGATATACAAGAATGGTTTCAAGGAAACTTGCACAATGAAAGAGTATAAGTTAGGGAACTTTCCTTATGCGTAGTTTATCCTCGTTTAAATAAATCGACACTTTCGAATCCCTATCGTAATATATATATTTATATGTATAGGATATTCATTAGTCATATAGTATAACATCATATCTTATCTTGGATATATAATCAACACACAAGCTAAGTCTTAGCCTAGCTACACAATTATATCATATATAGTATCATATTTAATTCGCAAGTCTCAACTAATATACTTTTATCCTTAACGTTCCTCGTTTTGAGTTTAAACATATTCCCATATCATTAACATCTCATAATCAATACTAAATATATTTTATTTTAGTAAGTTATGGCATTTCTATAAGTTAACCGTTAAAATCGGATTCAAGTGTCAACATATGATATCACATAGCATATATTCATATTAAAGGATACTTTCATGCTCGTTCAACCTTTTTACATTCGATTTACATAATATAGTTCTAATTCATGGTTCCTAATGACCTAGGGTCATACAATTCCATGATTTCACATAAGTTATCATGCTTGTCATTTAAACCTATACGGTAGTCATATAACCCAAGCTAGGCATGCTCACGAGTATTCACATCACATATATATAACTAGCACCGTTATTGGTTTGAAAACTTAATCAACCTCATACTCGATTAACTCGCATTGTTTTTAACAAGTATGTGTACATACATGATATATTAGCGATGTTATTACACTATGATCATGCAACTTAGTTGTGCAAAAAGTCCGAACTTTGCTTTTGAAATCGTTACGACTTAATCACGTATGCTAGCGTAAACTTAACACCTTATATTCACATTGCATAGGTAGTTAAGTCAAATTTACATGCTCACAAGGTTAGAACATCTCTCATATGGTATTCATAGATAATTATTTCAAATATATTAAGTTTCTTTTGAAAAACCATTTAGTTTAAAGTTAAACAATTGGACACGAACAAGGAAACTATGTATTACAAATCATGCTAGCTCATGGTCATAATTAGTCATATAAGTATATTATCATGCTCATATGATCAAAATATGAATATCATACATATATGTCAAAGTCCATTCTCAGCGTATACTTTTCTTTAGTTAAATATTCACTATTAAGGTCCACATGCTTAAGTTATAATATGACACCTATATACACAAGGTAATACATCTTTCATGCATCTCTACATTATACTAACATGCTCGCAAAAATCAGATTACATATATGACACCTACATGCCAATGTTCACCTTTAAAACTTAAATTTTCGTTTAAAATGTTCACTAACGAGGTTTGACATGCTCATGTTATACTACAAGACATATATATGTAAGTTAACACACTTTTCTTGCATTCTTAAATCATATAATCACGCTTGAAAAATCAGAATGTCGACATAGTTCGTATAAGTCAATTTCGTTTACAAAACTTTACGTTTACTTTGGAAATTATAACCGTCCATTAATCATGGATATAATCATAGTAGATCATGCTCATATTAGGTCTACATACTTATATATGTATGCTACTCATGCTCGCATACTCGTCTTATTTATGCAGTTACACTACCACTTAACAGAATTTGGAAGCAGAAATCAAAACTGAACACAGAGGCCGGCGCAGCTACGCTGCGCCCTAGTGTTATACCGGCGCAGCTGCGCCGCGTCTGGTTCGTGCCAGACTGCAGTCTGCTTTGGCAGTTTCCAGCCCAACACAGAAATTACTTCCCGAAATCAGTTTCAATCAACCACATTTCAGTTTTAACATGTTTCTATGGCTATATATCAATCAAATAAACATTATCAAATCATCAATTCATGAATTTCCAACTCAAACCAAGAATTTAAGATTTATAGAAATTTCAGAATACCAATAGAAAATGGAAATAAAGGACATAGAAGTTATGTAGTAATTCCATCATGTATGTATATCCATATAACAACAATAGAAGGGTTCTACAATCCAAACACAATCTAATTTGGCAAAATTAAGAAATGAGTTTTTTGACAGAAAATGAAAATGACGAACATGAGAGGTATACTATACCTCTGTTATGTATAATGAACTTGCTGCTACAATCCATTAAATTCCCAGACTCTGCACTATAATGTTATGCTACCTCTCAATCCTCACTTAATCAGTAAATTCCCAGCAAAAGGAATGAAGAAGGAGAGGAGCTTATTTAAAGAAAATCCATTATCCAGTCCATTGCTTTGCTCTCCATTTTCAACTTACGGATGAATGAATTGTATGCTAGATAAGAGGGAGTTGGTAACTTAGTTGGTGAATGAAATCATGAAAACCACTCCCCAATGATGATTGCTATGAAGCTATCCTAGTTTGCTGAGTTTGAGAGGAATGGTAGGCTTTAGCCTTTCACGTGTGTAGGAGAGTTGTGACTCTTATTATGGGACAAGGCATACTAAGTCAGCATTTGTAACACATAACACTTGAATTATTATACACACATATCATATACTTAGTTTATAATTTGAGTCATAATGTACTTTAATTTAGACAATAAGGTATGTAGTAAAAAATAATTTACACATATAAAATCCATGTACACTTGGGTCCTCATAAAATAATATTGCAAGGTAATAAGTTGGAATACATATAATCCATATACATTTTGTTAATACCAGATATAATTTACTCAGATATTATCACATTACATTGTCTCCTTTATTATTAAATTCTACTATCCAACAATTATTTACAATATATCCATGATGTATTATTTTAATGTCCACACACTCACATTGTCACATAGGCATTATTCAAGTAGCTTATATAATTTAATCAATTTTTAATATATGGTTTCTATAAATAATATAGTCACCTTCAAGGCCACATTACACTATATGATATAGCTATAGCTACGATATTTGATTATCACATGCTTGGCATATAGCAATAACAATCCACTCGATTATATATTATTATTCTTAATGGTAATTACTTATCTTATTAATTAATTAATAATAATATTAATTAATCCCTTCCTTATCAATCAATGTAATTATTAATCTCCATATCAATTCATTATCACTTATAGGATTAATCACCACATTCAATAAATACAATTCTTATTATACTTATAACCAAGTCACTTATTATTATTATATTACTTGCAATAATAATAATCACGTATTATTAATAATTAATCACCATTAATATTCTATTATAATTAAATAATAATTAATTGTTCACATAGTAATTTCTTTATTAATTTACCCTTATCAATAATCACATTCCTCAATATAAATCTTATTATATTTATAAATAAGTTACTTATTATTATACCATTACTTGCAATAACAATAAATCGACAGACTATCATTATATTTCTCATAATAACAATTAACAATTAATATAGATTAATTGTTCACTTAATAATTCATTTACTCTTTAATCGATTATTATTCATAATAACACTTAATAACGCTATTGTATGATTAACTATCACATGTATTGCACTCAATAAATAATCAATTAAATATAACTCTTATTATATTCTTCAATTACTTATTCGTAAATGTTTTGTTATTTATAATAACATATTATTAACAATTACTCATTAGTAGGCTATTTACTAATCACAATGATTAATTAATAATATAATATTAATTAATCCTTCACTTATTGATTTCCCTCTTGAATTAATTAAATCATCACCATTTTCATTCTCATGCCACACAAGGCATTCTACGAGTTCATCGTCATTCTCCATATTTCCTCAATTATTATAAATTCATTTTAATATAATCGAATTACCTCTCTCTTAACTCACAAACATTTATGTTCATGTAATATTCATTTTCTTATTATATCAAAATAAATAATATAATAATAAAAAAAAATTATTCATGAAATTCACGGTTCTTACAACTGATAGGCTCCTGATGGCTCATATAAGCTCCAGCACCATAGTCATATGAAGTAACTCGCTCTCGATTCCGTTGGGCTGAAACAGTATCCAACTACCTCGAGAGAACCTCTAGTTGTGCTGACAGTGTTGCAATTGGGTTGACGCCATCATTGTATGCTTCCCTTGGTTGCTCTTGCCTTTGGTTCCATGGATAGAAATTCAAGTCCATTGTACCTGAGAAGAAAATATAGGAAGAGAATTAAACAAAAATAAAAATGTTTAAATTAAGACTAATTTGATTGAAACTAATATTGGCAAACAGTTATCCAATTAAGTCCATGGCAACAGCGCCAAAGACTTGTTGGCCAATTTATCGGTCAATATATTCGTGCAAGTATACACATTCAACAAGTAATAAAGTGAAAGTACAGATATCGTTCCCACGAGGAATTAATAGATAAACAGTCGCCAAACCACTAGCACGTAATCATTTCAGTCTTATTTAAATGAGAGGTAAAGAGATTTAATTTAAACTAAGTTAACTAGACAAGGAATTAACCTTAAACTAATTAATCCTACGGCAAAATCAGATAATGAAGGCATGAGAATCCAATTTTCCCTAATGATTCATCTAAGTCGTTTCACTTCCAAGTAGGTCAAATTAATCGTTAAGTGTGCTAGTCGAGAACATAAAAGTGAGAGAAGGCCATATCTTGATGCACCTAATCCATATCACGTGCAATCCACAGATGATAGAATGCACGTGAACACCCACATTATCTAAACCCCTATATGTCTATGGTGTTTACAAATAAATAGGGTTTAAGGTCAAGTTCTCATTTTACTACGGGTGGTGCTTCAGTATATGTCTATCCTAAGCACAAATCATACATCCAACGCCATGTGAATGTACAATCGCCCGCTTCTACAATTAGATTTAAACCCACATTTCGTCTTTCAATCCCATGGGGGTTATTAAGTAATTGGTTATGACTCAATTAAGCAATGAAAGCATATATCGCGGTAGACAATCACTTTGAAATCAATAAGAACTAACCATGGAAGGAATTTGACATGGACTACTCATTAAGTTCCATTTGAACCTCAAAGTATACTTTAAGTCATAGACAACTCAAACATACCGTCCACATGTTGAATAAGCATCATACGAACACAAATATGAATCAAAGAGAAAATAAGGGTAAGAAATGAAAATCTGATTCCTCTTGATCAAAATACAAATTCGTTATGTTCTTCAAATGTTTCAACCATCAAGTCTAATAAAACCCTAGAACATTAACTACTATAAACTAGTCTAATCTCTACTTCTATTCTACTCCTAGATAAGAAATGTAAAAGAAAAATGAAAAAATAGAAGAAGAAAATTAGGGCTACGCTCCCTTAAGGGGAGATAATCCTTTTTGTGTCCTAATATCAGCCCTTATATGCCTTTTCCAGCCGAGTCTGCCTTTGCCCCAAGCCAAAATTCGATCAGCAAGCTTTTAAAATAAGTCAACCGGGCAGCTTGACCGGCGCAGCTGCGCAGGTTATAAGCCTACAGCCGACACAGCTGCGCAGGCTTCAGATGGGGAAATTCTGCTCCTTTTTACTTCCTGCTCCTGCTGATTCTTTCTATGTTTAAGCTCAGCTCTCATGCTCCTGCTAATCACCTAATGCCAATGTCTTGTTCCCTCTTGTTTAGTCCATCACATGCCATAACTTTGTTCTTTAAGCTTTGCTCCTTTTTAGCACCTTTTAATCATTTTAAGCTCAATTTGCACCCGGAGAGTCCCAAATACAGAAATCTACAAAAGTAAACATAAATGCATGAAAAGCTAGAATAACACATGAGTTTAAGCAATTATAGAAGTTAGTGGATATCTAAATAAGTGGTTATAAAACCACTTATCAGCATATATATTATTTGATTCGGGTGCTACTTGTTCATTCATATCTGATAATTTTTCTAAAACTCTATACTTATCTGTAGAAGAGTTAGTTTACGCCTTGAACATAAAGATTGCGAATAAAGAAGTTATTCCTATTAGGTGTGTTTATAAGAACTGTAGACTAGGACATTAAGAGTCAGAAGCTGAGAGTAGATTTGATTCCGATAAAACTTGGGGAATTCGATATCATACTGGGTATGGAATTGTTGTTCAACCATGGGTCGATAATCGACTGTCAGAAGAAGTCAGTAAACCTTAAGACTCCATCGAAGTTAGTGTTCTATGGTAGCAAATAACCTAGACAAGCGAGTTGTCTGACGGTTATGCAAGCCAAAAAACTTCTAACGCAAGGCTGTGTGAGATATCTAGCCTACATAGTTGATACGCATAAGGAAAGCCCGAAGGTGGAGGTGATATCGGTAGTTAAGGAGTTTGTAGACGTATTTTCGAGTGACTTGCTAGGACTTCCACCAGCTAGGGAGACAGAGTTCGTGATCGACTTAGCGCCGGGAACTGCTCTGATTTCGAAGGCTCCATACAGAATGGCTCCAGTTGAGATGAAGGAACTGATGGTTCAACTACAAGAATTACTTGACAAGAAGTATATTCAACCAAGCGTTTCACAGTGGGGAGCGCTAGTTTTGTTTGTGAAGAAGAAGGATGGATTAATTCGTCTTTGCATTGATTATAAAGAATTGAACAAAATTATGATCAAGAATAGGTATCCTTTACCTAGGATTTATGACTTGTTTGATCAACTGAAGGGTGCGAAGTACTTCTCGAAAATCAATTTGAGAAGCGGGTATCATCAGTTGAAGTTGAGAAGAGAAGATATACCGAAGACGGCTTTTAGGACTCGATATGGTCATTATGAGTTCTTAGTGATGTCATTTGGTCTCACAAATGCCCCAGCTGCATTTATGGACTTAATGAACAGGGTGTTCAAGCCATTTCTGGACAAGTTCGTGGTAGTGTTCATAGATGACATCCTGGTTTATTCCAAGACCGAGGAGGAACATGCTGAACACTTATGACTAAACTTAGAATCGCTGAGACGTGAAAAGCTTTACGGCTAAATTCTCGAAGTGCGAATTCTGGTTGGAACGTGTGTAATTTCTTGGCCACGTAATCGACAAGGATAGTATTTCGGTAGATCCGTCGAAGGTTGAAGCGGTAATGAATTGGGATCAGCCGAAGACGCCGTCTGAAGTGAAGAGTTTCTTGAGATTGGCAGGTTATTATCAATGATTTATCCAAGACTTTTCTAGAATCGCAACTTCGTCGACGAGTTTGACTCGTAAAAAGATTAAATTTGTTTGGACGGAAAAGTGTGAGGAAAGTTTTCAGGAGCTGAAGAAGAGGTTGAGTACTGCGCCTATATTGTCTTTACCGGATAGTACGGGGAATTTCGTAGTATATAGTGATGCCTCACATAAAGGATTAGGCTGTGTGTTGATGCAGAGCGACAAAGTCATTGCCTATGCGTCATGTCAGCTGAAGGATTATGAGAAGGGGTATCCGACCAATGATTTAGAATTGGCGACAGTAGTATTTGCTCTAAAGATATGGAGACACTACTTATATGGAGAAAAGTGTGAAATATACACAGATCACAAGAGTCTGAAATATATTTTCACCCAGAAGGATTTGAATATGTGCCAAAGAAGATGGTTGGAATTGATTAAAGACTACGACTGTGAGATACTTTACCATCCGGGTAAAGCTAACATTGTCGCCGATGCTTTGAGCAGAAAAGGTCGGGAGAAGTTGAATATGATAACTGACCAATATCAGTTGATAGAACAAATGGCTAGATTGGAACTGGAAGTGAAGTTTTCGAAGGAATCGGATGAGAAGTTATTTCAAGTAACTACTAGTTCTACTCTAGTAGACAAAGTGAAAGAAGCACAACTTCACGATGAAGAATGTGAGAAGATTCGGAAGAGGATAACCAATGGCGAAGAGTTCAAGTTCAAGATAGTTACTGAAGGTCTGTTACGGATTGAAGGTAAAATCTGGGTACCGCCAGTACCAGAGGTTAAAGAGCAGATTCTGAGCGAAGCTCCCAGTTCTAGATATTTTATTCACCTTGGGAGTACAAAGATGTACCAGGATCTCAGGCATTATTTCTGGTGGTCGAAAATAAAGAGAGACGTTGTTGAATGCATTGCGAAATGCTTTACGTGCCAGAAAGTTAAAGAAGAACACCAGAGAACGAGTGGTTTGCTACAACCGTTAGAGATTCCAGAGTGGAAGTGGGAGCATATCATGATGGATTTTGTGGTAGGTCTTCCAGCGACTCAGAAGGGATTTGATGCGATATGGGTTATAGTGGATCGACTGACAAAGTCAGCCCACTTTCTACCAATCAGGGTTCAGTACAACTTGGATCAGCTAGCGAAACTGTATGTGAAGGAAATCATTTCTCGACACGGTGTTTCGGTATCGATTGTGTCTGACAAAGATCCACGTTTTACGTCAAATTTTTGGAAGCGTTTGCAAGAGTGTCTGGGAACGCAATTGCGAATGAGTACAGCATACCATCCTCAGACTGATGGCCAGAGCGAAAGAACGATTAAGACGCTTGAGGATATGTTGAGAGCTTGTGTAATGGGCTTCAAGGGAAGCTGGGATGATCATCTACCGTTGGTGGAGTTCGCCTACAACAATAGTCATCATGCGAGTATTGGCATGCCGCCTTACGAAGCGTTATACTGCAGAAAATGTAGATCTCCTTTGTGTTGGGATGAAGTGGGTGAACGTCAGCTGTTGCGACCAGAATTGGTACAACAAACCGCCGAAATCATGAAGCTAATCAGAACTAGATTAGTTGCTGCTCAAGACAGACAGAAGAAGTATACCGATTTTCATTGGCAAAACTGAGAATTCTTACCAGGAAGTTTTGTGATCCTGAAAGTATCTCCCTGGAAGGGGAAGATTCGATTTGGTAAGAAGGGAAAGCTGAGTCCCCGATTTATTGGACCTTTTGAGGTGTTGCGAAAAGTTGGTGAGGTAGCTTACGAGATTGCATTACCTCCAGAGCTCGAGAATATACATAATGTCTTTCATATTTTTGTGTTAAGACCTTACAAGCATGATTATAAACATGTAATAGAATATGAACCTTTATAATTTGATAAAGACTTAACATATGAAGAAGTGCATGTTCAAATAGTTGATAGAAAGAAACAAGTACTTAGGAATAAAGTGATACCTTCTATTAAGGTAATCTGAAGAAACCACAGCACTAAAGAAGCTACGTGGGAACTCAAAGATGTTATGATGAAGTCTTATCCGTATTTGTTTGCTTAACTTTCTATGTGTAACCCCTTATGTACCGATTTTGGGAACAGAATCCTTTTAAGGGGGGAAGAATGTAATAGACGAGAATGATTTTTTTTTTTATGTATGACTCTGGGGACAGAATCCTTTTAAGGAGGAAAGATTGTAACGATTGAGATTTTATATTTAATTTTAAATATTTATTAAGTTAAATAAATATTTTATGTGATTTATTTATTAAATTAAATAAATAACTTATGTGATTTTATGGAGTGATTTAATTAAATGATATATACTAATTAATGAATGTGTAATATTTATTTAATTAATGTATATTAATTTTATATTGTAGTTATAAATTAATTGAGATAATTGAATTAGATGAATTATGTGATGAAGTGTTACATGAATTATAATTAGCGAGTAATTATAATTATTTCGCAAATTTTAGGTGATTTATTGATGTTAGATTTTAATGGGTTAAATTAATTGTTTAATATTTAATTAATTAAAAGGTGACATTAAAATATGTGTTAAATGATTTGTTAAAATAAAAGAAATTTTTTTTAAAATGATTTTAACCAAACAAGGCCTTTATAATTGTTTTAAACCTATTTCTAACAAACGGGACCCTAACTATCAAAAAGCTGTTTTAAATAAACTGTTTACCAAATAATACCATAGCATTAATAATCTGTTTTTGAAAATAACCTTGTTTTGGCAACAAGGCATTGTGGCTTTTGAAATTTGTAACTGACATTATACTTAATATATTTTGTCAGTTATATTATATAATTAAACCTATATCTATTACTACGTATTATATTATACGTTAGTTTTTCTTAAGTCTAAACTAAAAGCTAAGAAGAAAGTGAGAGGAAAAGAGAAGAAGAGAGAACAGAGATTATCAGAGAAGAAAAGAGGTACAAAGGGTTGATAGGACAAGTATTTCATCATCTTTTCTTCATAACTCAAAGCTAAAAGGTTAGAATTCCATCTATATGTGTTCCTTGTATATTTTTTTATTTTGTCAAAAGATAAATTTCATGAAGGTTGTATAGTCATGAATTGGTATATATATAGATTGTATTCATGTGTTGTTTGTAGTGGGTTATATGCTTTAAAGAATTTTTAGAAAATCAAATTGGTGATTAAATATTAGAAATTTTGTTCATATGAGTTATAATATTTTGGTCATTTTTAGGGTGAATTGATGAAATTCGTATGTATTAATATACATGATTAGAATTGTTTATGATGCTATCTTCGATCATGAGAATCATGCATGCAGTATAAGTTGAATTGATGGAGAAAATTTCTTACAGTAGATTATTTTGGAAAATATATGAGTTTTATAAAAATGTCAAAATTGAGTTTTTTAAAACCTTTAATACTTGATGAACAAATGAATGTTGGTGATTTGAGTCATGCTATGCATGTGTAGTGTTGCAATATATGTTTTTACATTGTTGTATTGCTTGGTATTGCCGGTTGTTGGATTGTTGCGTTAAGCAGTGAAGCAGAGTGTCGTTTCTGTCTGCGTCTGTCCGCGTTGCTGCGCAGCTGCGCCGGTAGCAAGGCCAGAAGTAGCGCAGCTGCGCCGCTTGCATTTCCCTGATCCGACCCCTGCGCAGCTGCGCCGGTTCCAAGGCTGCTGGATGCGCAGCTGCGCCGTGCTGGGGCAGTGAAGTTTAAGTGTTGTGCAGTTTATTTTTAGTCATAGTTTAATTATTGCTAGAATAATAACCATGTATCAAGTGGCATTACCATATCAGTAACATGCAATTGACAATTTCATAATTTGAGAAAAAAAAGAATGTTTGAAAACCTAATATAGTACTTAAATGATAAATTATAATTGTTTAATTGTACTATGAGTTACTTAATTATAAATTGATTATTTATAATTAAAAGTAAGTGTTTAATTTAAAATATGATATTAGTTGATTTATTTTAAACAATTAGATGTTAATTTAAATTATAATTTATGTAATTATAATTTAATAAATGCATGTTTAATTATTTCATATCTTATAATGTTCATTTCGTTTAAGTTGTGATTATAATTTAAGTAATTATAATTAGATTAAATGTTTGAATTGTAATTGATTAATTATAATTTAGTTAAATACATAATTAATTTAATTATGTGAATATGTAAGTGATGTAACTAAGTATATGATGGTTGATTATTATTATTTATTTAATTAGAGTGAGTTAACTATGAGGGTTAACCATTTATGTGAATTAGTTATGTGTTAACTAATTTAGGTTATTATGATTGAATGTATATAGAAAGTGTTTAAGTACGTGATTGAGTTAAGTAGCTTGCGCTTAAGGCAAGTCTTCTAAACCCTAAACTCGCTATTTCTACGCAAGTTCTTTGAGTTCATATATTCATTGTTGAAAATGTCCTTTTCATTTCTGTACTGGACAATTATTTACTTAACCGAAGAGATCTTGACTTATTTTTCAAGTAAGATTCAGTTTATTATTTTAAATGCTTTAAGTTTACTTCTAAAGCATATGTTAATTCATAATTCTTTTATTTATTAATTATTGAAAGTCGATTCAACTAATCCTTAGTTGATGAACGTGAATTCTAAATTACTCTTGTAAGCTTATCCAAACCAAACTTTCTTTGGTGCAGACTTGAATTCAAATTACGGAGTTGAACAACCCTAATTATTAGGGGAGGTTACTACGCATAGCATTAAGATGTTTGTGCACAATACATGGTACAAAGGGCTGGTACAAAGGGCTGATCCCCCTAAGTACGAGTTAAGGTCCATAGTCTTACTGACTGTTAAAGGTTTAAATAGAAATATTTATAACCTAGGACAAGAGTTCAAATGTCTTATGACCCTCAGAAAAATTCTATATTCGAATTTTAATGTTGATAGAGAATTATTATTCAATTCTTTATTGTTGAAGTAAGCTAAGTTATTTAAATCTATTTAAAGATATCCTTTCATATATTTATTATTGTTAAACTCCAGTGAGCTGTTGTTTGCTCACTCTTGCATTAAATAACAATTGCAGTTAAGGTTGATAACGTTGATGCCCCGTCTACGAGTAAAGGCAAGGGAAAGATGAACAAGTGAAGACTTGTTTAATTATTTGGAAATGATTGTAATAAGACTTTTATGTCATGTTTTTATTCCGCACTTTATTGTTTATGTCAAGGTTAGAGTAACCCTGGGATTATTTTTTATAAGGTTGTAACCCTTGTTTTAAGGGAGATTTTATATAAAAATTATAATTTATTTTGAGATATATTGGGTAGATGTTTGTTATAATTAGAAAGTGAACACCAAATCATGTGGAAACGAAGTACCCGAATTTTGGGGTGTCACAAAAATGACGGTTCCCCAATATGCAGTCACGTTCAATGAACCGACGAGGTTTGCTCCACACCAAGTGGACATGGAATTGCAAAAGGCACGACGGTTTGTGTAACGCCCCCAAAATAGATCCAATCCACCCAACCCATTCTGGGTCGCCACGAAATACACTAAACAAAAATTTTCAATACAAATCTTCAAATTCTACCTTTTAAAATATCATACAAAATAGGATCACAATTAAACTGTGAGTTTCAATACAAATACATTGCCCATACTTCAAATCAATGATACGTTACAGAAAGGTACAGTCAATAACTGTTTTAGGAATTAAAATATTTGGAAAATGCTCAAGGAAACCTTCGTATATGGGAGGCCATGCATCTAAGTTATAATAGATATCATATGACTTGATAATTATCCTTGGTTGACCCAATAGACCCCAAAGAAAAATGAGAAGATTACTATCATGTTCTTTCCAATGGTGGGTCTTCTCTTGCCATATAATTATCTCCATTGTCTCCAATTGAGAATTATATTTCAACCAAACTCCAACATTATATAGGTAGTGCTCATAGATATAATCAGCAAGTGGATGTGCACAACCATGTCTTATGATAGCCCGAAGTTGTAGGTGATTAGACATCTTGTATGATAGTGGCAAAACACCATTCCAAAGTTGGGTTCACCTCAGCCTATTTGGTTCACCAAAATCAACTATTAAAATGACGTATAAAATACGACACACACATTTTAAATTCTCAATATAATTCTTCTCATACTGTTTTATGGAAAACCTTAACAGCTAAAGACCATCGTTATATTCCCCTGTTATCCCTGCTCGACCCCGTTATATTCTTATTACCTGAAAGGAATTGTGAAGCAAAAGGTTGAGCACAAATAGCCCAGTAAAGAATATCATGACTAAAGATAATTATATTATCAATAGTTTTCTTCAGTAATAAATCAGAGATTTAAACATATGGTAAAACTTTTCAACCATAGTTGCAGTGGAACGATCAATCCATTAGAAGAGTCAAATAGACTATAATGTCTATTATCTTCTCCATGTTAAAAGTCCACCAATAATATTTTATCCCTGTAACATCAATCAACAATTCCTGTCCACAATCACGTAAGTTCATGATCATAATTATCTTGATGAATTCCTCTTCGCACTCAGGACGAAGATAATTCTCATCACCTGTCTTTACCTGAAACACCAAAGATCATGGTTATACCAAATCATAGTTCCTGTTCATAATCATGCTAATCAATTCATCTTTGCATTACAAGCCAACGATATTCAACAATTAATCATTCATCTTTGCACTACAGGCCAAAGATATTCACAAATCAACCGCTCATCTTTGCACTACTGGCCAAAGATATTCATCAATAGTTCATCTTTGCACTACGGGCCAAAGATATTCAACAACAGGTCATCTTTGCACTACATGCCAAAGATATTCGTATCTCAAAAAAATATCTAATCATTCCAGAATTTATATAAACAATAATTATAACCATGTTGATCAATTCACCTTTGCCTTTAAGCTAAAGATATTCAATTGTAAATTCAATGGTCATGAACATACAAGTCAACAATCCATCTTTGCACTACTGGCCAAAGAGAACCTATAGTCATGATCATACCAATAATCTACCCATCTTTACACTCCAAGTCAAAGAGAAATTTCATCACTAGGATTATAAAAATGTTCTATATGATAATAAAAACAATATGATCAAAACATCGATCTCCAAGTTCAAAAATACTCCATAATAATACTTTGTGGAGCAAAATTCAAGAATAAAGATAAAAACTTGGATCCAATCAAAAATAGGAACTTTAACAAGCAACTTGGACATATAGAAGAAAATTTATTTTTTCCGTGAATAGTGCCGTATACGTGAATAGTAACCCCGACGAAAAAAGTAATAATTTCATAATAAAATCCATGCCAATATTTTGGTATAATGATATTGAAAAAAATAACATCATTTACGGAATAAAATAACATCCCTTACCATCCCTTACCTCAAAAGAATAGTACTTCTGACCGGAATATCGGATATAATACCGAAGAAAACTTGCACTGAATAGTAATACTCAAAGTATCTAAATACTCACAAAAATAAGCTCGATTTTATAGAGAGAGAAAACTTCTGATTCTGGTGTGATTTTCAATTCTAACCTAAGCACCCTATTTATAGGAAAAGCTTAGGATGCCAAAGTAGACTAAATTAATAAAATAATAATTTTTTAGAAAATTTTCCAGACGCCTCCCCGAGAAAGCTATCAGCATTCCACACCAACCAAAAGTGGGGCCCACCAATTTATAAAAAAAATATTTATTTTCTGAAACTTCAATAATTCATAATAAATAGCCCTTTTGTCAGAAAAATATAAATTCTATATCCTTTTCATAGGAAATTTAATTTTATACAACTTTGTAGAAGGAAGTTTTTCCAAATTCCAAACATAAATTATCCGAAATCCATAAACGGATAATTTTTCACACCAAAATACTGATAAAAACACATCAGCACTAATTCCTTCTTTTATATCCACAAAATAAATATTTTCTTATCATATAAATCAATAATTAATTATTCTCAAATAATATTACAGAACTACAATATTGACAACCATGTTGTTCCCAAAAAAGACGGGACCTTCCGATAAGGACTTCTCCTTACTGACGCGCAATTAAATAACCCCTCCTAGATAGAACTTCCTTAGACATTGTCAATAATTCTATCTAATAATATAATTCAAATAATATGAATTATTGAGTTGACAATGTGAAATACTGTGCAGTGACAATTATTGAATCAATAATACAAAATATCAACTGCAGCAATTATTGAATCAATCATATAAAATAGCAACGTAGCAATTATTGATATAAAATATCAACATAGCAATTATTGAGTCAATAATATAAAATATTGAACAGTAATTACTGTAACAATAATTGAGTAAGTGCCTTCTCACGTAAGAATCAATAATTCAAAATACTGTGCAATACCGTGTGCTACTGTGCAACACCGCGTATTACTGTATTTTAACCACCGGATATTTTAACAGTACTAACGGTAACAACTACGCCGTAATTTATAAAAATGTTATTTTTGTCGCTTTCTATATCAGACAATTATTCCGTTGTGGGGCCCACAAATAGCTGCGCCGTCGTACGAATATTCTCCGACAACAAGAATATTCCACGACCAAACTAATATTCCCTGGCAACAATGAATATTTTATAACCACTTGCTTACTTTGAAAAATTTGCATATTTCACCCTTAACTTTAAATTTTTATCAATTTAACCATTTACTAAATAGAAAAATTGAATACTTTTATTTCATAAAATCTGGGGTCTTACAATCTCCCCTCCTTATGAAATTTCATCCCCGAAATTTTCGTACCTGGTAGTTCGAAGAGATGAGGATACAATGCTTTCATTTCAGATTCTTTCTTCCCGGTTATTTCTTCTGTATCATGATTTCTCCATTGCTCATTCTAGAATACCGCTTCAAAACAAGGTTAATTGACATATAACAATTGTAAATTTATTAAGTAAGAAAAGTCAGCTTAGGTAAGTTACACACTAGCGAAGTATATTATTCGTCCCTCCCCTTCTAGTTCTAGACTCCAATCTCCGCCAGCGACCATATCCCTAAGCTCTGATACCAAAATGTAACGCCCCCAAAATAGATCCAATCCACCCAACCCATTCTGGGTCGCCACGAAATACACTAAATAAAAATTTCAAATACAAATATTCAAATTCTACTTTTTAAAATATCGTACAAAATAGGATCACAATTAAACTGTGAGTTTCAATACAAATACCTTGCCCATACTTCAAATCAATGTTACGTTACAGAAAGATACAGTCAATAACTGTTTTAGGAATTAAAATCTTTGGAAAATGATCAAGGAAACCTTCGTACATTGGAGGCCATGCATCTAAGTTATAATAGATATTATATGACTTGAGAATTATCCTTGGTTGACCCAATAGACCCCAAAGAAAAATGAGAAGATTACTATCATGTTCTTTCCAATGGTGGGTATTCTCTTGCCATATAATTATCTCCATTGTCTCCAATTGAGAATTATATTTCAACCAAACTCCAATATTATATAGGTAGTGCTCATAGATATAATCAGCAAGTGGATGTGCACAACCATGTCTTATGATAACCCGAAGTTGTAGGTGATTAGACATCTTGTATGATAGTGGCAAAACACCCTTCCAAAGTTGGGTTCACCTTAGCCTATTTGGTTCACCAAAATTAACTGTTAAAATGACGTATAAAATACGACACACACATTTTAAATTCTCAATATAATTCTTCTCATACTATTTTATGGAAAACCTTAACAGCTAAAGACCATCGTTCTATTCCTTTGTTATCCCTGCTCGACCCCGTTATACTCTTATTACCTGAAAGGAATTGTGAAGCAAAAGGACGAGCACAAATAGCCCAGCAAAGAATATCATGACTAAAGATAATTATATTATCATTAGTTTTTATTAGTAATAAATCAGAGATTTAAACATATGGTAAAACTTTTCAACCATAATTGCAGTGGAACGAGCAATCCATTAGAAGAGTCAAATAGACTATAATGTCTATTATCTTCTCCATGTTAAAAGTCCACCAATAATATTTTATCCCTGTAACATCAATCCACAATTCCTGTCCACAATCATGTAAGTTCATGATCATAATTATCTTGATGAATTCCTCTTCGCACTCAGGACGAAGATAATTCTCATCACCTGCCTTTACCTGAAACACCAAAGATCATGGTTATACCAAATCACAGTTCCTGTTCATAATCATGCTAATCAATTCATCTTTGCATTACAAGCCAACGATATTCAACAATTAATCATTCATCTTTGCACTACAGGCCAAAGATATTCACAAATCAACCGCTCATCTTTGCACTACAGGCCAAAGATATTCATCAATAGTTCATCTTTGCACTACGGGCCAAAGATATTCAACAACAGGTTATCTTTGCACTACATGCCAAAGATATTTGTATCTCAAAAAAATATCTAATCGTTCCAAAATTTATATAAACAATAATTATAACCATGTTGATCAATTCACCTTTGTCTTTAAGCTAAAGATATTCAATTGTAAATTCAATGGTCATGAACATACCAGTCAACAATCCATCTTTGCACTACTGGCCAAAGAAAATCTATAGTCATGATCATACCAATAATCTACCCATCTTTGCACTCCAAGTCAAAGAGAAATTTCCTCACCAGGATTATAAAAATGTTATATATGATAATAAAAATAATATGATCAAAACATCGATCTCCAAGTTCAAAAATACTCCATAATAATACTTTGTGGAGCAAAATTCAAGAATAAAGATAAAAACTTGGATCCAATCAAAGATAGGAACCTTAACAAGCAACTTGGACATATAGAAGAAAATTTAATTTTTTCGTGAATAGTGTCGTATACGTGAATAGTAACCCCGACGAAAAAAGTAATAATTTCATAATAAAATCCATGCCAATATTTTGGTATAATGATATTGAAAAGAATAACATCATTTACGGAAGAAAATAACATCCCTTACCATCCCTTACCTCAAAACAATAGTACTTCTGACCGGAATATCGGATATAATAACGAAGGAAACTTGCACTGAATAGTAATACTCAAAGTATCTAAATACTCACAAAAATACGCTCGATATTATAGAGAGAGAAAATTTCTGATTCTGGTGTGATTTTCAATTCTAACCTAAGCACCCTATTTATAGAAAAAGCTTAGGATGCCAAAGTAGACAAAATTAATAAAATAATAATTTTTTAGAAAATTTTCCAGCCGCCTCCCCAAGAAAGCCATCACCATTCCACCCCAACCAAAAGTGGGGACCACTATTTTATAAAAAAAAATTATTTTTCGAAACTTCAATAATTCATAATAAATAGCCATTTTGTCAGAAAAATATAAATTCTATATCCTTTTCATAGGAAATTTAATTTTCTACAACTTTGTAGAAGGAAGTTTTTCCAAATTCCAAACATAAATTATCCGAAATCCATAAACGGATGATTTTCCACACCAAAATACTGATAAAAACACATCAGCACTAATTCCTTCTTTTATATCCACAAAATAAATATTTTCTTATCATATAAATCAATAATTAATTATTCACAAATAATATTACAGAACTACAATATTGACAACCATGTTGTTCCCAAAAAAGACGGGACCTTCCGATAAGGACTTCTCCTTACTGACGCGCAATTAAATAACCCCTCCTAGACAGAACTTCCTTAGACATTGTCAATAATTCTATCTAATAATATAATTCAAATAATATGAATTATTGAGTTGACAATGTGAAATACTGTGCAGTGACAATTATTGAATTAATAATACAAAATATCAACTGCAGCAATTATTGAATCAATCATATAAAATAGCAACGTAGCAATTATTGATATAAAATATCAACATAGCAATTATTGAGTCAATAATATAAAATATTGAACAGTAATTACTGTAACAATAATTGAGTAAGTGCCTTCTCACGTAAGAATCAAGAATTCAAAATACTGTGCAATACCGTGTGCTACTTTGCAACACCGCGTATTACTGTATTTTAACCACCGGATATTTTAACAGTACTAACGGTAACAACTACGCCGTTATTTATAAAAAGGTTATTTCTGTCGCTTTCTATATCAGACAGTTATTTCGTTGTGGGGCCCACAAATAGCTGCGCCGTCGTACGAATATTCCCCGACAACAAGAATATTTCACGACAAAACTAATATTTTCCCGACAACAATGAATATTTTATAACCACTTGCTTCCTTTGCAAAATTTGCATATTTCACCCTTAACTTTAAATTTTTATCAATTTAACCATTTACTAAATAGAAAAATTGAATACTTTTATTTCATAAAATCTGGGGTCTTACAATCTCCCCTCCTTATGAAATTTCGTCCCCGAAATTTACGTACGTGGTAGTTCGAAGAGATGAGGATACATTGCTTTCATTTCAGATTCTTTCTTCCCGGTTATTTCTTCTGTATCATGATTTCTCCATTGCTCATTCTAGAATACCGCTTCAAAACAAGGTTAATTGACATATAACAATTGTCAATTTATTAAGTAAGAAAAGTCAGCTTAGGTAAGTTACACACTAGCGAAGTATATTATTCGTCCCTCCCCTCCTAGTTCTAGACTCCAATCTCCGCCAGCGACAATATCCCTAAGCTCTGATACCAAAATGTAACGCCCCCAAAATAGATCCAATCCACCCAACCCATTCTGGGTCACCACGAAATACACTAAACAAAAATTTCAAATACAAATCTTCAAATTCTACTTTTTAAAATATCGTACAAAATAGGATCACAATTAAACTGTGAGTTTCAATACAAATACCTTGCTCATACTTCAAATCAATGTTACGTTACAGAAAGATACAGTCAATAACTGTTTTAGGAATTAAAATCTTTGGAAAATGCTCAAGGAAACCTTCGTACATGGGAGGCCATGCATCTAAGTTATAATAGATATTATATGACTTGAGAATTATCGTTGGTTGACCCAATAGGCCCCAAAGAAAAATTAGAAGATTACTATCATGTTCTTTCCAATGGTGGGTATTCTCTTGCCATATAATTATCTCCATTGTCTCCATTTGAGAATTATATTTCAACCAAACTCCAATATTATATAGGTAGTGCTCATAGATATAATCAGCAAGTGGATGTGCACAACCATGTCTTATGATAACCCGAAGTTGTAGGTGATTAGACATCTTGTATGATAGTGGCAAAACACCCTTCCAAAGTTGGGTTCACCTCAGCCTATTTGGTTCACCAAAATCAACTGTTAAAATGACGTATGAAATACGACACACACATTTTAAATTCTCAATATAATTCTTCTCATACTATTTTATGGAAAACCTTAACAGCTAAAGACCATTGTTCTATTCCCCTGTTATCCCTGCTCGACCCCGTTATACTCTTATTACCTGAAAGGAATTGTGAAGCAAAAGGTTGAGCACAAATAGCCCAGTAAAGAATATCATGACTAAAGATAATTACATTATCAATAGTTTTCATCAGTAATAAATCAGAGATTTAAACATATGGTAAAACTTTTTAACCATAGTTGCAGTGGAACGAGCAATCCATTAGAAGAGTCAAATAGACTATAATGTCTATTATCTTCTCCATGTTAAAAGTCCACCAATAATATTTTATCCCTGTAACATCAATCAACAATTCATGTCCACAATCACGTAAGTTCATGATCATAATTATGTTGATGAATTCCTCTTCGCACTCAGGACGAAAATAATTCTCATCACCTGTCTTTACCTGAAACACCAAAGATCATGGTTATACCAAATCACAGTTCCTGTTCACAATCATGCTAATCAATTCATCTTTGCATTACAAGCCAACGATATTCAACAATTAATCATTCATCTTTGCACTACAGGCCAAAGATATTCACAAATCAACCGCTCATCTTTGCACTACAGGCCAAAGATATTCATCAATAGTTCATCTTTGCACTACGGGCCAAAGATATTCAACAACTGGTCATCTTTGCACTACATGCCAAAGATATTCGTATCTCAAAAAAATATCTAATCATTCCAGAATTTATATAAACAATAATTATAACCATGTTGATCAATTCACCTTTGTCTTTAAGCTAAAAATATTCAATTGTAAATTCAATGGTCATGAAAATACCAGTCAACAATCCATCTTTGCACTACTGGCCAAAGAAAATCTATAGTCATGATCATACCAATAATATACCCATCTTTACACTCCAAGTTAAAGAGAAATTTCGTCACCAAGATTATAAAAATGTTATATATGATAATAAAAACAATATGATCAACACATCGATCTCCAAGTTCAAAAATACTCCATAATAATACTTTGTGGAGCAAAATTCAAGAATAAAGATAAAAACTTGGATCCATTCAAAGATAGGAACCTTAACAAGCAACTTGGACATATAGAAGAAAATTTAATTTTTCCTTGAATAGTGCCGTATACGTAAATAGTAACCCCGACGAAAAAAGTAATAATTTCATAATAAAATCCATGCCAATATTTTGGTATAATGATATTGAAAAGAATAACATCATTTACGGAAGAAAATAACATCCCTTACCATCCCTTACCTCAAAAGAATAGTACTTCTGACCGGAATATCGGATATAATACCGAAGGAAACTTGCACTGAATAGTAATACTCAAAGTATCTAAATACTCACAAAAATACGCTCGATATTATAGAGAGAAAACTTCTGATTCTGGTGTGATTTTCAATTCTAACCTAAGCACCCTATTTATAGAAAAAGCTTAGGATGCCAAAGTAGACTAAATTAATAAAATAATAATTTTTTAGAAAATTTTCCAGCCGCCTCCACAAGAAAGCCATCACAATTCCACGCCAACCAAAAGTGGGGCCCACCATTTTATAAAAAAAAAAATTTATTTTTCGAAACTTCAATAATTCATAATAAATAGCCATTTTGTTAGAAAAATATAAAGTCTATGTCCTTTTCATAGGAAATTTAATTTTCTACAACTTTGTAGAAGGAAGTTTTTCCAAATTCCAAACATAAATTATCCGAAATTCATAAACGGATGATTTTCCACACCAAAATACTGATAAAAATACATCAGCACTAATTCCTTCTTTTATATCCACAAAATAAATATTTTCTTATCATATAAATTAATAATTAATTATTCACAAATAATATTACAGAATTACAATATTGACAACCATGTTGTTCCCAAGAAAGAGGGGGCCTTCCGATATGGACTTCTCCTTACTAGCGCGCAATTAACCCCTCCAAGACAGAACTTCCTTAGACATTGTCAATAATGCTATCTAATAGTATTATTCAAATAATATGAATTATTGAGTTGATAATGTGAAATACTGTGCAGTGACAATTATTGAATCAATAATACAAAATATCAACTGCAGCAATTATTGAATCAATCATATAAAATAGCAACGTAGCAATTATTGATATAAATTATCAACATAGCAATTATTGAGTCGATACTATAAAATATTGAACAGTAATTACTGTAACAATAATTGAGTAAGTGCCTTCTCACGTAAGAATCAATAATTCAAAATACTATGCAATACCGTGTGCTACCGTGCAACACCGCGTATTATTGTATTTTAACCACCGGATATTTTAACAGTACTAACGGTAACAACTACGCCGTTATTTATAAAAAGGTTATTTCTGTCGCTTTCTATATCAGACAGTTATTCCGTTGTGGGGCCCACAAATAGCTGCGCCGTCGTACGAATATTCCCCGACAACAAGAATATTTCACGACCAAACTAATATTCCCCGACAACAATGAATATTTTATAACCACTTGCTTACTTTGCAAAATTTGCATATTTCACCCTTAACTTTAAATTTTTATCAATTTAACCATTTAACCATTTACTAAATAGAAAAATTGAATACTTTTATTTCATAAAATCTGGGGTCTTACAATCTCCCCTCCTTATGAAATTTCGTCCCCGAAATTTACGTACCTGGTAGTTCGAAGAGATGAGGATACATTGCTTTCATTTCAGATTCTTTCTTCTCGGTCATTTCTTCTGTTTCATGATTTCTTCATTGCTCATTCTAGAATACCGCTTCAAAACAAGGTTAATTGACATATAACAATTGTCAATTTATTAAGTAAGAAAAGTGAGCTTAGGTAAGTTACACACTAGCGAAGTATATTATTCGTCCCTCCCCTCCTAGTTCTAGACTCCAATCTCCGCCAGCGACCATATCCCTAAACTCTGATACCAAAATGTAACGCCCCCAAAATAGATCCAATTCCACCCAACCAATTCTGGGTCGCCACGAAATACACTAAACAAAAATTTCAAATACAAATCTTCAAATTCTACCTTTTAAAATATCGTACAAAATAGGATCACAATTAAACTGTGAGTTTCAATACAAATACCTTGCCCATACTTCAAATCTGTGCCGAATTTTCAAAAATTATTAAAATAAGAATTTAATGAATGAAATTCTTATTATGGCATATTTTGCGTGTAAGTAAATATATATATATATATATATATATATATATATATATATTCATATGTTGGAAGAATGAGGTTTAATAGTTAATTTAATTTAACTTTTGAAGAAGTTAAATGAAATTATTACGAAAAGGAAATTAACTGAATAAAATTAGTTAATTTAATTAAGTTGATATTATATTATGAAATAATATAATTTAATTATTATGCCTTGTTGACACTATAATTGTTATGAATTAAATTTCATAAATGATGTGAGTAATTCACTATTGTGAATATATTTGTTTTAATAAAATGAGAGAGGAAGGTATGTTACATATAAACGTAATATGTTAGTGTAATACGATTGTGAATCTCGTAAATAATTAGAATATTTATCAAATAAAATAAATATTTTAGTTAAAATATTTATGGAGTAAAATAAATAGTGGTGTTAGAATTAATGAATAAAATAAATATTCAATGGAAATTAGTATGGAATAATTTATTTAAGTATGATGTGTATTTTATTACTTTAATGTTATGGAAATATTCTAATTTAATTAAATTAGAAGGTTTGTAATGGGTTAAATAAAATTGCAATTATTTTTGTTAAATAGGAATGAGAATTAGTCAGGTTTAATTGAGTTTATTACTAAAATAAGTAATTATTTAAGTGTGACATTAGAAATATGTTATATGTTATAGTAAAGTAGTAATAGTATATAATGAATAGCCTAACCATTGGGTTGCTTAACTAATGATGGAAAAGTGACGTTATGCTTCTAAGATGGCTTAATGTGATATTGGTCATGCATGTAAGAGTTTTGTAACATAAGCCTTATGTTATTAGTGGGGGTTACTATTATATTAATTAATTACATAACTATTACTCAAATGAGGAGTTACACAAGAAGAAATCCTAGAGTTTTTCTTTCAGAGCAAGAGTCTTTGTGGAAGAGAGAAATAGAGAGATAGAGAAATTGAGAGAGATAGAGAGAAACAGAGGGATTGAGAGAAGCTAGAAGGAGAAGAAGAAGCCATGGAAGAAGAAGAAGAAAAAGCTAGAAGAAGGTAACTTCTAAACCCTTGTTTAATCTTTGATTTTTGTGGGTAGATTTATGTTTTTATAAGATCTAGGGTAGTAGATCATGCTTAACCTTGTTTGTATTCGTTTAATCTTGGATTATCAAGAATCAAACAAGAGGATTCAAGAAAGAAAATGAAATGGAAAGAAAATTTGAAGAACAAAATTCGTAGGTTTTGAGTAATTGTGGACAGATCTTGTGAAATTCATACCTCTTTGGGTATAATGAGTTAGAAAGTGAGCCTTATATCAAATCGAAGCTATGGAAGTAAGCTATATTCTGAAAGTGGAATCACATGAAAACGCCTTGTAGATTTCTGGCAGTGTCTGTTTTAGTACTGCTGGTCCGAAGGGAAAACAATCTGCCCAGAAAATCAAAACTGTTACGGTTTCTGACTTTGAAAAATTCATATAAATTCGTGTGTTTTGAATCTGAAGAAACTTTAAACTGAAAAGTTGTAGATATGGAAGTTTACTAGCCAGACTCGCTAGATTGAGCCATTTTATGGACCGGATCATGTCCGAAATAAATTGTTTAGTAAGGCTGTCCAGAAAATGAAATTTTCTGGACTAGTTAATGAAATTGCGGAATCTGTTTCAGATGGATAAGGGTCTGACTGTAAGGCCTAGATGAGGTTGTAGTACACTGAGTAAGAGTTAATTCTATATAAGAAGGAACAAAAACGGACATGTAACGAAGGAGTTACGTTAAAAACGAAAACAACGTTTTGTTAAAGAAATTGTGAAGATGAGTTTTATAATTCTGTTTGAATTAAGATTTTGGGTGATGGTATATTTTGATGATTAACAATATGTTTTGACATATGTAATGAGTATAGATATGTGTTATCACATTCTATGCATAATTAACCATTTAAGATCAAGAGTTGAGATAAGTTAATGTGTGCACATAACGTGCTCGATAAAATGCCTAAGAGTAATAGTGTTTCTAAACTTTGGTATACAAAGTGTCTAACTAGTGGCTAATATTGGGTGTTATGTGCATCTAAGTATGAAAATATGATAATACAAGAATAATAATGGAAAGTAATCAAAAAGGGCGATTTTTAATTTTTAAAGGAAAATTAAACATGTAAACAATGTGTTGAATATGCATTTTTGAAACCAAAGTGGTATGATAAAATGGTGTGATATACGCACATTAAACTACAAGTGCGATAGTCTAGCATGTGTGATGATGAAAATGAAAATAAAACCGAGTTGCATATAAAACACAGTTAGATGTATATAAAGACATTATAAAGGAAAATAAGATAAAGTAAGGTTTTAGAATAAATTTGACCATGAGATTGAGTATTGATTTTGTTTATTATCAATCTCACATACAGTGTAGGTTGTGCAAGGACGCGAAATATTAGCGTGTTGGTAAAACACCGGTAAAGGCAAGTCTTTCAGTTCCTATTTTCTACGTGAACTTGATGATGAACTGTTTTAAATTGTTTTGTAAAGAGTATGATATGTTGTATATATATTGTAAGCATGAAATGTTAAACTCAATTTATGACTACATTGATTGATTAAAGAATGTTGATTGAGTAAGGAACTCAATCTTTATATTTGTTATGTGAAGTAAAGCATGTATGCCATGTTACTTTAATTATTATGAGATGTATGTTGAGCATGTATTTATGTGCTATGTGATGCATGAAAGCTGTTAGATCTTGCTGAGCTGTCGAGCTCATTCTTGCAAATAATCACTTTTGCAGGTTAAGGATTCAAGGTAACGCTATGTGCTACTTGAAAGAAATGAATCAGATGTAACGCATGAAGATTTATATACTTTGGCTGAATTATTTTTATTTTGGACCCTGTTTAAGGTTTCAGGTAATGTACTTGATAATGTATGATGCCTAACAGATGTTGAGTTGTAAAGTTTAAATTTTATCCGATGTATAAGGTTATTGAATGTGGTTGTAAGTTTTAGTTTATAATAACTCTGACGAAGCGATTCATGAAATAAGGTTGAATCAAAGTTATGTAATGATAAAGGTTGAGATTCAGGGATAATAAAGAAGGAATAATGTAATACCCGGGGATTTCCATATATTATTAAATAAATATATTAATGGAAATGAGAATTTATTTGAATATAAATGATTTTGTGTTATGAGATGAATTAATTCAATTATATATAATTGAATAATTATAATAATTGAGAAATTGGTGGAGTTTGTGATAAACTCGTTGATTGCCTTGTGTGGCACAGTGACGTAATATAAGAATGATTATATTAATTTAAGCGAACAATTAATCTATATTAATTGTTAATCGAAGAATATTAATTAACTGTTATAAAATACTAATGAGGATTGATTAATAATATGTGATTATTATTGCAAGAAACATAATAATAATGAGCAACGTGTTTATAAATATAATAAGATTTATATCAAAGTGATAGTTAATCATATAAAGGTTAATTAAATTGTTATGGAGGTTAACAATTATATTGATTGATGTAGGATATGTGTATATTATTAATTAATATTCAATTTATAAGATGAGAAATTATATGTGCAAGCATGCGAATTAAATGTATAGTAACTATATGTTATGATATGTGTAGGTGACAAATGATGTGTGGATATACATTAAAATAATGTATCATGGATCTATTATAAATAATTATTGAGTAATACAATTTAATAATATATGATATAATGTAATGTGGTAGTATCCGATTGTATTATATCGGTAAGATAAAATGTACATAGATTATATGTATTCAAATTGCATTTATTACATTATGGGGAGAACATTGTAATTATAACCTAAGAGTACATATAATATATAACATAAGTGTAGCATATAGTCCATTTGTAAGAATGCTGAGATTTGCTTGGCTTGTCCCAATATAATAGTCACTCTCCTTTCCCTCATTCACGTGCACAGCCATTATGGCCTAAGCCTATTGCTTCTCCTTAAACTCAGTAAATTTCCATAGCCTTGTAGCAATGATGAGCAAGGGAGTGATTTTAATGATGGATTCTAACAACTAAATACCTACCATTCTATAACCTTCATGCAATTTGACAATCCGTTAGTTTGATTTGGGAGTTAGAAGCTTGGACTGTGTATTCATTCTTCTATATAAAGGAACTCCCTGCACCTTCATTTCATTGCTGAAATATTTCTAAGAGAAGAGAGTATACTGTGATTGTCTATTTAGTTCAGAAGGAATTTCTATAGTAGCATCAGCAAGCTTACTCCATAACAGAGGTATAAATCCTCTTCGTGTCTTCATTTTCATTTTCTGTCAAAAGAATTCCATTCTTGTTCTCTGAGTTTTGTTGAAATTCTTGATTATGCCAAATTGGTTCATGATTGGTTTGTAGAACCCTTATATTGTTGTTATATGAACATACACACATGATGGAACCACTGAATAGTCTTTCATTTCCATTGTTCCTCTTCAATTTCTGTAAATACATGAAATTCGTAAATTAGTTAGAGTTCATGAAATTGGAAATTGATAATTGCTATTGACTGTTATATAAGCATATATGTATGTGTTAGTAAGTTAAACAAGTCTAATATCTGGGTATGTTGAAATCGATGAAATGGGAGGTTTTGGGTCGGTTTTCGCTGCAGTCTGAACCGCAGAAAACTGCCTCGACGCCGCAGCGCCGCAGCCCGCTCCGCAGCGCCGCACGCAGCGCCACTCGCGCCGCAGTGCCAGTATTAAGCTACTGTTGCCGCGCCGCAGCGCCAGCCTTTGTGTTCAGTTTTCTGCATTCTGCAACAAAACTGTTATGTACCAATTGTTTGATTTTTGTTTAAACAAGCATGGGAGAATGATTAATACATATATATAAACCTAATGAGGCAATGTAAGCATGTTTTAGTATATTAGCATGCATGGTTAACCAAACGACACATAGTTTGGAAACGAATTTAAAGTTTCATAAACGACGTTAATATATATGAAGCATGTATACATTCTGACTTTTCGAGCATGTTTATAGGGCCTTGAAATACATGAAAAGCATGTTAACTTACATATGTAGGTTTCATAAGGAAGCATGAACATGATAGACCTTATTAATGAACTATACTAACAAAGTATAAGCTTTGAACGTGAACGTTGGTATGTTATGACGAGAATTAGAATTTGACATTTATGGACACATGTGATAGTACTCTTAGACTCATTCATGTGTCATGCATGTATATATACCATGATTAGTTGCCGTGATTAAAGTTTAGCATGAACAAAGCATGTTTTCAAGATAATAACAATGCTAGCTACATATATGCAATACGAGTACTCATGAGCATGACTAATACAAGTTATATGAATATCTTATGTGTTTAAAAGCAATCATGTTAGACCATATGAGTTCGTGTCCTTGAATGGCTTTAAGTATTAACTTAAGAACCTATACCATGTACGATTGGATTTGGAAAAGTTATACAAGCATGAAAGTATCCTTTAAATATGAATACATGCTACGCGATATTATATGATGTTACTTAAACCCGATTTTGACGGTTAACTTAAGGAGATGCCGTAACTTGCTAAAATGAAATATATTTAGTATTGATTGTGGTCTTATGTGATATTAATAATATGCAAGCATGTTTGCTAATTGTTGAGATCTTATATAATATGAGAATGCGTTTAAATTCTAAAGAAGGAACGTTAAGGATAGAAATTATATTCTATATAACTGTGTAGCTAGGTAAAACTTAGCTTATGTGTTGATCGTATAGTCAAAGAGAAAATGTGAAGTTAAATTATATGACTAATGAATATCATATATATACGTAACTGTATTACGATAGGAATTCGAAAGTGTTGATTGCTTTTCAGTGGATAAACTACGCTAAAGGCAAGTTCTCTTACTTACACTCTTTTAAAGTGCAAGTATCCTAACCGACGCATTTACTTTATGCAAGGAAATCTATGATTGTGAAAGTTTCCTAACTTATACTCTTTTACTATGCAAGTATCCTATCTTGTGTATTGCGAACTAGTTTCCTATTTAATCGGTTGAATTGAATTAGCATACTTGAACTCTTATTTCATTAAAGCTATTATTCATGTTGAACTTAGTATTGTTCTTGAATATTGTGAAAGTGTCTATGCCATTTAATTCGGCTGGACTTATGTTATTGAAAAGCAACCCAAACTAATTGATTGGTGCGAGATCTTGTATTTGACTGAGAAGAACAACCTTCTTTGAAGGGAATATATAATTGTCGGAGAACCGACGTGCACACTTGAGTATGATTGATTGTTATGCATAACAAGGGTACTTTAGGCTGATCACCTGTTGTACCTGTTTTTGTTGGATTTTCAGTTTATTACTGTCAATTTTAGTAGAAGTTCATAGTCCGTAGTGACTACTCAGTATTCAATTATTTGAAATCTTGAATTGACTTATTATTAAATCATATTGATATTATCCTGTCCTTAGCGACTGATATTGAGAACTGTTGATATTCTTGAACTATCAAATCTTGTTATACCCTTTCGAGAATTGAGAATCTTATTACTCACCCTTATTGTATATTACTTGATGGGCAATTTGTGCTCATTCTTGCTTTCCCTAAAACATTTCAGTTAAGGCAGAGCATGGTGAACCTTCGGGCGTTGATAAGGGCAAGGGCAAAGCTACCAACTAGCTTATGTCTGTTATGTTTTAAATATATTAATATTGTATGAAGATGATGTAGTAAGACTGGATTTGATTATGTTTAAGCTTAAGTTAGATTATGTAATAAGTCGTTAACTGATATTATTATGTAATCTATTAAGTACTGTAGGTTGCGAGACTTGGGGGAATAATTATAATAAATCATTGTAAATTATTCTAGAATAGATTTTCCGCTGTGATCGTATGATATTTAATTATTATTATTGTGATGTATTACCATGAGCACGTGATGAACCGAATTCGAGAGACCAAGTGGCGGTCCTGGAATTTGGGGGCGTCACAAATAATATAAAAGTTTTAAATATTTCGTATTTTTAGTGATTGTATCATGGATTAATGATGTAAAGTCTGAATAAGGATGTATTGTTAACGACCGATGTCGAGAGTTGTATTGTATGAATTTTGGGGTCGTTACAGTTGGTATCAGAGCTGATAGGTTATACACCTTAGGTAAGAGTACCTTAGGCTATGACCTTAGAGAATGAGAAGTTAAGTTACGTATAACGAAAAGGTGATTCCTTTCACATACGTAGAAGTATAGAATGAGTTAAGTCCTAGAAATGTTATAGGAAGAAGGTGAGAATAACAAGGAATAAAACTCGAATAAAATGTTGAACTTTATGAACGAAGTTAGAAATTCTTAAAAGAAGAGTTGTTAAATAAACAAGAAGATTCAAAGAAGAATCTTGAAGAGATATGAAGATGAGAATCAGGAGTTACCTAACTCCAATAATAAAGATGACGAATAACGATGAATAGACAAAGTTTATAAGATTAAAATCATAATGAAGTCATGATATGACATGATGATAGGTAAAGATAAGAAGTTTTTAAAACAAAACGATAATGAGATAGGAAAGAATCATATGGGAGATGATTATAGAATAAGATCACGATGTGATCTTTTGAAGTTGAACGACAGATGGTCTGTAATGATTGTATAGTTATAGTTTGAGACTATAACGAGAATGTACTATGATATAGTACGAGGTTAACTCACGAGGAGTTATAAATGATGAGATGCGGAAAATTCGTATCGAGTAAAGAGCAAGTTATGAGCAAGATAGAGTTAAGTGGAATTTCAATTGAGGAATCATGTGATGGCTGAGTTGTACAAACCTTTGTATGGGCGAGGGTTTTGTGCTTGCACTTAGTTTATCACATTGATAATCATTGGAATGTTGGTGTCGCGCTATCAATGTATATGTGGTGAAAAGGTGATTCTTTTCTCATGTGTATATTTGATAGTTAGAGACTATTAAGATTAGTAAGATGTTACTAGGATTAAGTGCAAGTTCTTAAAACTCATGCTTATGGTAAGTTCATGACTCATAATCATATGGTATGTTTGGAACTCCTCAGCAAATGGACGCCTATGGTCTGACTAGGAAGTTCTTAAGCTCATATTATTGTGGAAAGTTCCTGACTTCCAAAGTGTGGAAAGTTTGATGAACTATACTGGGAATAGAAAGGTTATGGTGTAGGAAGCATTGATGTTGTTTAAGGTTGATAGAATGATTAAGTAATGATGGAGTAAAGATTTAATTGATGGAGAAAATTTTATATTCTAAATCTCCTAGCTTTGCTAGATTTTTCGAAATTTATTGACTTCGTGCTGATGTTGCACTTCTGTTTTCTTGAAAAATATTAGATCAATGATGGAACCAATGAATTTTTAAAATAGTACTATTATTCACATGTCTATGCTATTGCTTCAGCTGGACAAAATGATTTTAAATCTTCAAAATGTATTTCATATGCATCATTTGATATGGTGTAAAAACAATCGAGGAAGTTATCAATGCATTTAAACCTAGTGTTGGATGTGATCATATGATCGTCAGCCCGCTATGGTATGATGTAGTATGACGACGTCATGTAATGACGAAATCCTCAACGTACCATTATTACGGTACGGTAACAGGATATTATGAAAAGATTCATTTATTTTTAGTTTCATTAAACTATAAAAAAAAAGGGATTTATTTACTTTTAGTTTCGTTAAATGAAAAAAAATATATTTTGAGTTGGTTAAACATATATATATTTATATATCTCGATTGATGTCCGAGTTATTGCTAGAAGTCTATGCTACTTGATTCAGCTAGACGAATATTGAAAGATGTTCATGAAATTCAAGCGTTCTTGGTCAAACTATGCCAAACCAAATTGTTTTGGTGCGGATTCAGATGTTAAGAAGCTGAGGTGAACAACCCTATAAAAGGGGGACATGTTTTCGGAGACAATGGTTCCGAAAGTAACGCATATAGTCGTTACGATGTTAAGATGTAATACGTTGTGCACGACGTAGGGGTACGATAGGCTGATCACCTAGAGTACTTGCAGAGAGTGTTTTCAGTCTGTGTGATTGCTAAACATTCTGTTAAAGATGGTTTACAGTGGTGATGCACTATTAAACCAAGAGAAGAGTTCAAGGTCTTATGACCTCTCAGCATGAATTGGAATCTTTTAAATTCCTGTTATTCATATCGCTTGCCAATTATTGAACAATTGTGGAAGATTCTTATTATTCTGAAGGTGAAGGTGGCAAGAATGATATTCCTTAGAAAGAAATAGTTGTAGAACACAACAAGTTAGTGAATAAGATTAACTTAAAATCTACTTTGATAGATTGAATGAATGAAGATTAATGAAAATTTCGAGGACGAAATTCTTAGAAGAAGGGGTGAATGTAATGACCCGAATACTCATAAGATAGTGAATTATGAAGTATATGTCTTCGACGACTAAAGTATATGGTAAGGATCCTTAGAAAGGAAATGAACGAGTTAGAGAATATATAATATTTGAAAACATAATTGTGCTTAATTGAAGGTTATGAAATAAAACCTAGAATTTGATTAAAAAAAAGGAATGTAGTAGAATATATATGTATAACCTATATTAAGGTAATGTGTTGAAGTTATTCAACGATAAATGTTTTTAAAGAGATTTGATGGAAACTTGAGTAAGGTAGGGTTTCGGTGATTCCGAGGACGGAATCTCTATAAGGAGGGGAAGGATGTGACAACCCGAATTTTCAAAAATTATTAAAATAAGAATTTAATGAATGAAATTCTTATTATGGCATATTTTGCGTGTAAGTATATATATATATATATATATATATATATATATATTCATATGTTGGAAGAATGAGGTTTAATAGTTAATTTAATTTAACTTTTGAAGAAGTTAAATGAAATTATTACGAAAAGGAAATTAACTGAATAAAATTAGTTAATTTAATTAAGTTGATATTATATTATGAAATAATATAATTTAATTATTATGCCTTGTTGGCACTATAATTGTTATGAATTAAATTTCATAAATGATGTGAGTAATTCACTATTGTGAATATATTTGTTTTAATAAAATGAGAGAGGAAGGTATGTTACATATAAACGTAATATGTTAGTGTAATACGATTGTGAATCTCGTAAATAATTAGAATATTTATCAAATAAAATAAATATTTTAGTTAAAATATTTATGGAGTAAAATAAATATTGGTGTTAGAATTAATGAATAAAATAAATATTCAATGGAAATTAGTATAGAATAATTTATTTAAGTATGATGTGTATTTTATTACTTTAATGTTATGGAAATATTCTAATTTAATCAAATTAGAAGGTTTGTAATGGGTTAAATAAAATTGCAATTATTTTTGTTAAATAGGAATGAGAATTAGTCAGGTTTAATTGAGTTTATTACTAAAATAAGTAATTATTTAAGTGTGACATTAGAAATATGTTATATGTTATAGTAAAGTAGTAATAGTATATAATGAATAGCCTAACCATTGGGTTGCTTAACTAATGATGGAAAAGTGACGTTATGCTTCTAAGATGGCTTAATGTGATATTGGTCATGCATGTAAGAGTTTTGTAACATAAGCCTTATGTTATTAGTGGGGGTTACTATTATATTAATTAATTACATAACTATTACTCAAATGAGGAGTTACACAAGAAGAAATCCTAGAGTTTTTCTTTCAGAGCAAGAGTCTTTGTGGAAGAGAGAAATAGAGAGATAGAGAAATTGAGAGAGATAGAGAGAAACAGAGGGATTGAGAGAAGCTAGAAGGAGAAGAAGAAGCCATGGAAGAAGAAGAAGAAAAAGCTAGAAGAAGGTAACTTCTAAACCCTTGTTTAATCTTTGATTTTTGTGGGTAGATTTATGTTTTTATAAGATCTAGGGTAGTAGATCATGCTTAACCTTGTTTGTATTGGTTTAATCTTGGATTATCAAGAATCAAACAAGAGGATTCAAGAAAGAAAATGAAATGGAAAGAAAATTTGAAGAACAAAATTCGTAGGTTTTGAGTAATTGTGGACAGATCTTGTGAAATTCATACCTCTTTGGGTATAATGAGTTAGAAAGTGAGCCTTATATCAAATCGAAGCTATGGAAGTAAGCTATATTCTGAAAGTGGAATCACATGAAAACGCCTTGTAGATTTCTGGCAGTGTCTGTTTTAGTACTGCTGGTCCGAAGGGAAAACAATCTGCCCAGAAAATCAAAACTGTTACGGTTTCTGACTTTGAAAAATTCATATAAATTCGTGTGTTTTGAATCTGAAGAAACTTTAAACTGAAAAGTTGTAGATATGGAAGTTTACTAGCCAGACTCGCTAGATTGAGCCATTTTATGGACCGGATCATGTCCGAAATAAATTGTTTAGTAAGGCTGTCCAGAAAATGAAATTTTCTGGACTAGTTAATGAAATTGCGGAATCTGTTTCAGATGGATAAGGGTCTGACTGTAAGGCCTAGATGAGGTTGTAGTACACTGAGTAAGAGTTAATTCTATATAAGAAGGAACAAAAACGGACATGTAACGAAGGAGTTACGTTAAAAACGAAAACAACGTTTTGTTAAAGAAATTGTGAAGATGAGTTTTATAATTCTGTTTGAATTAAGATTTTGGGTGATGGTATATTTTGATGATTAACAATATGTTTTGACATATGTAATGAGTATAGATATGTGTTATCACATTCTATGCATAATTAACCATTTAAGATCAAGAGTTGAGATAAGTTAATGTGTGCACATAACGTGCTCGATAAAATGCCTAAGAGTAATAGTGTTTCTAAACTTTGGTATACAAAGTGTCTAACTAGTGGCTAATATTGGGTGTTATGTGCATCTAAGTATGAAAATATGATAATACAAGAATAATAATGGAAAGTAATCAAAAAGGGCGATTTTTAATTTTTAAAGGAAAATTAAACATGTAAACAATGTGTTGAATATGCATTTTTGAAACCAAAGTGGTATGATAAAATGGTGTGATATACGCACATTAAACTACAAGTGCGATAGTCTAGCATGTGTGATGATGAAAATGAAAATAAAACCGAGTTGCATATAAAACACAGTTAGATGTATATAAAGACATTATAAAGGAAAATAAGATAAAGTAAGGTTTTAGAATAAATTTGACCATGAGATTGAGTATTGATTTTGTTTATTATCAATCTCACATACAGTGTAGGTTGTGCAAGGACGCGAAATATTAGCGTGTTGGTAAAACACCGGTAAAGGCAAGTCTTTCAGTTCCTATTTTCTACGTGAACTTGATGATGAACTGTTTTAAATTGTTTTGTAAAGAGTATGATATGTTGTATATATATTGTAAGCATGAAATGTTAAACTCAATTTATGACTACATTGATTGATTAAAGAATGTTGATTGAGTAAGGAACTCAATCTTTATATTTGTTATGTGAAGTAAAGCATGTATGCCATGTTACTTTAATTATTATGAGATGTATGTTGAGCATGTATTTATGTGCTATGTGATGCATGAAAGCTGTTAGATCTTGCTGAGCTGTCGAGCTCATTCTTGCAAATAATCACTTTTGCAGGTTAAGGATTCAAGGTAACGCTATGTGCTACTTGAAAGAAATGAATCAGATGTAACGCATGAAGATTTATATACTTTGGCTGAATTATTTTTATTTTGGACCCTGTGTAAGGTTTTAGATAATGTACTTGATAATGTATGATGCCTAACAGATGTTGAGTTGTAAAGTTTAAATTTTATCCGATGTATAAGGTTATTGAATGTGGTTGTAAGTTTTAGTTTATAAGAACTCTGACGAAGCGATTCATGAAATAAGGTTGAATCAAAGTTATGTAATGATAAAGGTTGAGATTCAGGGATAATAAAGAAGGAATAATATAAAAGTTTTAAATATTTCGTATTTTTAGTGATTGTATCATGGATTAATGATGTAAAGTCTGAATAAGGATGTATTGTTAACGACCGATGTCGAGAGTTGTATTGTATGAATTTTGGGGTCGTTACAAAATCAATGATACGTTATAGAAAGGTACAGTCAGTAACTATTTTAGGAATTAAAATCTTTGGAAAATGCTGAAAGAAACCTTCGTACATGGGAGGCCATGCATCTAAGTTATAATAGATATCATATGACTTGAGAATTATCCTTGGTTGACCCAATAGACCCCAAAGAAAAATGAGAAGATTACTATCATGTTCTTTCCAATGGTGGGTCTTCTCTTGCCATATAATTATCTCCATTGTCTCCAATTGAGAATTATATTTCAACCAAACTTCAATATTATATAGGTAGTGCTCATAGATATAATCAGCAAGTGGATGCGCACAACCATGTCTTATGATAACCCGAAGTTGTAGGTGATTAGACATCTTATATGATAGTGGCAAAACACCCTTCCAAAGTTGGGTTCACCTCGGCCTATTTGGTTCACCAAAATCAACTGTTAAAATGACGTATAAAATACGACACACATTTTAAATTCTCAATATAATTCTTCTCATACTGTTTTATGGAAAACCTTAATAGCTAAAGACCATCGTTCTATTCCCCTGTTATCCCTGCTCGACCCCGTTATACTCTTATTACCTCAAAGGAATTGTGAAGCAAAAGGGTGAGCACAAATAGCCCAGTAAAGAATATCATGACTAAAGATAATTATATTATCGATAGTTTTCATCCGTAATAAATCAGAGATTTAAACATCTGGTAAAACTTTTCAACCATAGTTGCAGTGGAACGAGCAATCCATTAGAAGAGTCAAATATACTATAATGTCTATTATCTTCTCCATGTTAAAAGTCCACCAATAATATTTTATCCCTATAACATCAATCAACAATTCCTGTCCACAATCATGTAAGTTCATGATCATAATTATCTTGATGAATTCCTCTTCGTACTAAGGACGAAGATAATTCTCATCACCTGTCTTTACCTGAAACACCAAAGATCATGGTTATAACAAATCACAGTTCCTGTTCATAATCATGCTAATCAATTCATCTTTGCATTACAAGCCAACGATATTCAAAAATTAATCATTCATCTTTGCACTACAGGCCAAAGATATTCACAAATCAACCGTTCATCTTTGCACTACTGGCCAAAGATATTCATCAATAGTTCATCTTTGCACTACGGGCCAAAGATATTCAACAACAGGTCATATTTGCACTACATGCCAAAGATATTCGTATCTCAAAAAAATATCTAATCATTCCAGAATTTATATAAACAATAATTATAACCATGTTGATCAATTCACCTTTGCCTTTAAGCTAAAAATATTCAATTGTAAATTCAATGGTCATGAAAATACCAGTCAACAAGCCATCTTTGCACTACTGGCCAAAGAAAATCTATAGTCATGATCATACCAATAATATACCCATCTTTACACTCCAAGTTAAAGAGAAATTTCGTCACCAAGATTATAAAAATGTTATATATGATAATAAAAATAATATGATCAACACATCGATCTCCAAGTTCAAAAATACTCCATAATAATACTTTGTGGAGCAAAATTCAAGAATAAAGATAAAAACTTGGATCCAATCAAAGATAGGAACCTTAACAAGCAACTTGGACATATAGAAGAAAATTTAATTTTTCCTTGAATAGTGCCGTATACGTAAATAGTAACCCCGACGAAAAAAGTAATAATTTCATAATAAAATCCATGCCAATATTTTGGTATAATGATATTGAAAAGAATAACATCATTTACGAAAGAAAATAACATCCCTTACCATCCCTTCTCTCAAAAGAATAGTACTTCTGACCGGAATATCGGATATAATACTAAAGGAAACTTGCACTGAATAGTAATACTCAAAGTATCTAAATACTCACAAAAATACGCTCGATATTATAGAGAGAGAAAACTTCTGATTCTGGTGTGATTTTCAATTCTAACCTAAGCACCCTATTTATAGGAAAAGCTTAGGATGCCAAAGTAGACTAAATTAATAAAATAATAATTTTTTAGAAAATTTTCCAGCCGCCTCCCCAAGAAAGCCATCACCATTCCACACCAACCAAAAGTGGGGCCCACCATTTTATAAAAAAAATATTTATTTTTCGAAACCTCAATAATTCCTAATAAATAGCCATTTTGTCAGAAAAATATAAAGTCTATGTCATTTTCATAGGAAATTTAATTTTCTACAACTTTATAGAAGGAAGTTTTTCCAAATTCCAAACATAAATTATCCGAAATCCATAAACAGATGATTTTCCACACCAAAATACTGATAAAAACACATCAGCACTAATTCCTTCTTTTATATCCACAAAATAAATATTTTCTTATCATATAAATCAATAATTAATTATTCACAAATAATATTACAGAACTACAATATTGACAACCTAGGTTGTTCCTAGGAAAGAGGGGGCCTTCCGATAAGAACTTCTCCTAACTGGCGCGCAATTAAATAACCCCTCCTAGACAGAACTTTCTTATACATTGTCAATAATGCTATCTAATAATATTATTCAAATAATATGAATTATTGAGTTGATAATGTGAAATACTGTGCAGTGACAATTATTAAATCAATAATACAAAATATCAACTGCAGCAATTATTGAATCAATCATATAAAATAGCAACGTAGCAATTATTGATATAAAATATCAATATAACAATTATTGAGTTAATAATATAAAATATTGAACAGTAATTACTGTAACAATAATTGAGTAAGTGCCTTCTCACGTAAGAATCAATAATTCAAAATACTGTGCAATATAGTGTGCTACTGTGCAACACCGTGTATTACTGTATTTTAACTACCGGATATTTTAACAGTACTAACGGTAACAACTACGCCGTTATTTATAAAAAAGTTATTTTCTGTCGCTTTCTATATTAGACAATTATTCCGTTGTGGGGCCCATAAATAGCTGCGCCGTCGTACGAATATTCTCCAACAACAAGAATATTCCACGACCAAACTAATATTCCCCGACAACAATGAATATTTTATAACCACTTGCTTACTTTGCAAAATTTGCATATTTCACCCTTAACTATAAATTTTTATCAATTTAACCATTTACTAAATAGAAAAATTGAATACTTTTATTTCATAAAATCTGGGGTCTTACAATCTCCCCTCCTTATGAAATTTCGTCCCCGAAATTTACGTACCTGGTAGTTCAAAGAGATGAGGATACATTGCTTTCATTTCAGATTCTTTCTTCTCGGTCATTTCTTCTGTATCATGATTTCTCCATTGCTCATTCTAGAATACCGCTTCAAAACAAGGTTAATTGACATATAACAATTGTCAATTTATTAAGTAAGAAAAGTCAGCTTAGGTAAGTTACACACTAGCGAAGTATATTATTCGTCCCTCCCCTCCTAGTTCTAGACTCCAATCTCCGCCAGCGACCATATCCCTAAACTCTGATACCAAAATGTAACGCCCCCAAAATAGATCCAATCCACCCAATCCATTCTGGATCGCCACGAAATACACTCAACAAAAATTTTAAATACAAATCTTCAAATTCTACTTTTTAAAATATCGTACAAAATAGGATCACAATTAAACTGTGAGTTTCAATACAAATACCTTGCCCATACTTCAAATCAATGATACGTTACAAAAAGGTACAGTCAATAACTGTTTTAGGAATGAAAATCTTTGGAAAATGCTCAAGGAAACCTTCGTACATGGGAGGCTATGCATCTAAGTTATAATAGATATCATATGACTTGAGAATTATCCTTGGTTGACCCAATAGACCCCAAAGAAAAATGAGAAGATTACTATCATGTTCTTTCCAATGGTGGGTCTTCTCTTGCCATATAATTATCTCCATTGTCTCCAATTGAGAATTATATTTCAACCAAACTCCTAATATTATATAGGTAGTGCTCATAGATATAATCAGCAAGTGGATGCGCACAACCATGTCTTATGATAACCCGAAGTTGTAGTTGATTAGACATCTTATATGATAGTGGCAAAACACCCTTCCAAAGTTGGGTTCACCTTGGCCTATTTGGTTCACCAAAATTAACTGTTAAAATGACGTATAAAATACGACACACACATTTTAAATTCTCAATATAATTCTTCTCATACTGTTTTATGGAAAACCTTAACAGCTAAAGACCATCGTTCTATTCCCCTGTTATCCCTGCTCGACCCCGTTATACTCTTATTACCTGAAAGGAATTGTGAAGCAAAAGGGTGAGCACAAATAGCCCAGTAAAGAATATCATGACTAACGATAATTATATTATCGATAGTTTTCATCAGTAATAAATTAGAGATTTAAACAAATGGTAAAACTTTTCAACCATAGTTGCAAGTGGAACGAGCAATCCATTAGAAGAGTCAAATATACTATAATGTCTATTATCTTCTCCATGTTAAAAGTCCACCAATAATATTTTATCCCTGTAACATCAATCAACAATTCCTGTCCACAATCATGAAAGTTCATGATCATAATTATCTTGATGAATTCCTCTTCGCACTCAGGACGAAGATAATTCTCATCACCTGTCTTTACCTGAAACACCAAAGATCATGGTTATACCAAATCACAGTTCATGTTCATAATCATGCTAATCAATTCATCTTTGCATTACAAGCCAACGATATTCAACAATTAATCATTCATCTTTGCACTATAGGCCAAAGATATTCACAAATCAACAGCTCATCTTTGCACTACAGGCCAAAGATATTCATCAATAGTTCATCTTTGCACTACGGGCCAAAGATATTCAACAACAGGTCATCTTTGCAATACATGCCAAAGATATTCGTATCTCAAAAAAATATCTAATCATTCCAGAATTTATATAAACAATAATTATAACCATGTTGATCAATTCACCTTTGCCTTTAAGCTAAAGATATTCAATTGTAAATTCAATGGTCATGAACATACCAGTCAACAATCCATCTTTTCACTACTGGCCAAAGAGAATCTATAATCATGATCATACCAATAATCTACCCATCTTTACACTCCAAGTCAAAGAGAAATTTCGTCACCAGGATTATAAAAATGTTATATATGATAATAAAAATAATATGATCAAAACATCGATCTCCAAGTTCAAAAATACTCCATGATAATACTTTGTAGAGCAAAATTCAAGAATAAAGATAAAAACTTGGATCCAATCAAAAATAGGAACCTTAACAAGCAACTTGGACATATAGAAGAAAATTTAATTTTTCCGTAAATAGTGCCGTATACGTGAATAGTAACCCCGACGAAAAAAGTAATAATGTCATAATAAAATCCATGCCAATATTTTGATATAATGATATTGAAAATAATAACATCATTTACAGAAGAAAATAACATCCCTTACATCAAAAGAATAGTACTTCTGACCGGAATATCGGATATAATACCGAAGAAAACTTGCACTGAATAGTAATACTCAAAGTATCTAAATACTCACAAAAATACGCTCGATATTATAGAGAGAGAAAACTTCTGATTCTGGTGTGATTTTTAATTCTAACCTAAGCACCCTATTTATAGGAAAAACTTAGGATGCCAAAGTAGACTAAATTAATAAAATAATAATTTTTTAGAAAATTTTCCAGCTGCCTCCCCGAGAAAGCCATCAGCATTCCACACCAACCAAAAGTGGGGCCCACCATTTTATAAAAAAAATATTTATTTTCTGAAACTTCAATAATTCATAATAAATAGCCCTTTTGTCAGAAAAATATAAAATCTATGTCCTTTTCATAGGAAATTTAATTTTATTCAACTTTGTAGAAGGAAGGTTTTCCAAATTCCAAACATAAATTATCCGAAATTCATAAACGGATAATTTTTCACACTAAAATACTGATAAAAACACATCAGCACTAATTCCTTCTTTTATATCCACAAAATAAATATTTTCTTATCATATAAATCAATAATTAATTATTCTCAAATAATATTACAGAACTACAATATTGACAACCAGATTGTTCCTAGGAAAGAGGGGGCCTTCCGATAAGGACTTCTCCTTACTGGCGCGCAATTAAATAACCCCTCCTAGACAGAACTTTCTTAGACATTGTCAATAATGCTATCTAATAGTATTATTCAAATAATATGAATTATTGAGTTGATAATGTGAAATACTGTGCAGTGACAATTATTGAATCAATAATACAAAATATCAACTGCAGCAATTATTGAATCAATCATATAAAATAGCAACGTAGCAATTATTGATATAAAATATCAACATAGCAATTATTGAGTCAATAATATAAAATATTGAACAGTAATTACTGTAACAATAATTGAGTAAGTGCATTCTCACGTAAGAATCAATAATTCAAAACACTATGCAATACCGTGTGCTACTGTGCAACACCGCGTATTACTGTATTTTAACCACCGGATATTTTAACAGTACTAACGGTAACAACTACGCCATTATTTATAAAAAGGTTATTTCTGTCACTTTCTATATTAGACAGTTATTTCGTTGTGGGGCCCACAAATAGCTGCGCCGTCGTACGAATATTCTCCGACAACAAGAATATTCGACGACCAAACGAATATTCCCCGACAATAATGAATATTTTATAACCACTTGCTTACTTTGCAAAATTTGCATATTTCACCCTTAACTTTAAATTTTTATCAATTTAACCATTTACTAAATAGAAAAATTGAATACTTTTATTTCATAAAATCTGGGGTCTTACAGTTTGAGCAGGGATTAAAACCCGGGCTCTATAACCGGATCTTAGTTCTCCAAAGTGTTACCTTTGGAGCTGTGTTGAAAAAGGCTATTATAGCCAAGGGTGGTAGTGAGGCGTTGACCTTATTCCACAAGGACAAGAAGAATAAGGCTAAGACTGAGGTTTCAGTCAAGGTCGAGGGAGCAAGTGGGAGTGGCCAGAAGAGAAAGGTTCGGCTCCAAGAATACTAGGGTAAAACAAGAATTTCCCAAGAGGAAAATAGAGACATGCAATACTTGTGGCAATACTCATTCAGGAGTCTGCCTCAAGGGAAAGGCGATTTGTTACAATTGAGGACATGAGGGGCATATTTTGCCTAACTATCCCAGTTCTAAGAAAAGCTGCAGATGTTTTGTGTGTGGATCTACAGACCACATGGCACGTAACTGTCCAAAGAAGGGTTCGGATAGTGGGAAAGGATCTAGCACGGGTAAGCTAGCAATTGGTGGTACGGTACCACAGGGTAGACCAACTGTCCGTACGTTTAATATGACAGTCCAGGATGCGGTAGCATCAAGCGACGTCGTAGCAGGTATTATCCCGGTGAACGACATAAATGCCTATGTGTTGTTTGATTCGGGTGCAACGTGTTCGTTTATAGCACACGAGTTTGCTGAACGACTTAAATTACTCCCGAAAAGCTTGTATTACCTTTGAGTATTAAGGTAGCAAACGAGGAGGTAATTTCTGTGGATTTTGTTCACAGGAGTTGTTGGGTAGACATTAGAGGTAACAAGTTATCGGTAGATTTAATACCGATAAAGTTGGGAGAATTTGATGTACTTCTCGGAATGGACTGGTTAGTTAAGCATGGGGCGATGTTAGATTGCCAATATAAGAGTGTAAACGTTCGGATTTCCAAGAAACCTAAGGTAGTGGTCTATGGTAATAAATCACCGGGATGCTCTTGTTGTCTAACCTTGATGCAAGCCAAAAAGCTGTTGAAGAAGGGATGTGAAGGTTATCTATGCCATGTTGTTGATACCCAGCGATTGGGAGCAACGTTGGAACAGATACCTATTGTCAACGAGTATGTGGATGTATTTTTGAGTGACTTTCCAGGTCTTCCACCTGACATGGAGACCAAATTTGTTATCGACCTTGCGCCGGGAATGACACCAGTGTCAAAGGCACCGTATCATATGGTGCCTGTGGAATTAAAAGAGCTAATGATTCAGTTACAAGAATTATTGGACAAGAAGTACATTCTACTGAGTGTCTCTCCATGGGGAGCACCGATCTTGTTTGTAAAGAAGAAGGATGGATCGTTGAGGCTTTGTATCGACTACAGAGAGTTGAACAAGCTAACGATAAAAAATAAATACACATTGCCCAGGATCGATGATGTTTTTAATCAATTGAAAGGGGAAAAAATATTTTTCAAAGATAGATTTGCGATCGGGGTATCACCAGTTGAAGGTTAGAGCGGAAGATGTACCTAAGACAACATTTAGGACTCGTTACGGCCATTTCGAGTTCTTAGTAATGCCATTTGGGTTAACGAATGCGCCAGCCGCATTCATGTACATGATGAACAAAGTGTTCAAGTAATATTTGGACAAGTTCGTCATGGTGTTCATCGATGATATCCTAGTTTATTCCAAGACGAAGGAGGATCATGCTGACCATTTGAGATTAGTGTTGGAAGCACTAAGGAAGGAAAAGTTCTATGTGAAATTCTCTAAGTGTGAATTTTAGCTAGAAAGAGTGCAGTTTTTCGGGCACGTTATTGACAAGGAAGGAATTTTATATGATCCAGCGAAGCTGGAAGCTGTGATTAACTAGGAACAATCGAAAAGACCGATTGAGGTGTGGAGTTTTCTGGGGTTAGCGGGATACTATCGGTGGTTCATTCAGGACTTCTCGAGGATAGCTACTCCGTTAACCAATTTAACCAGAAAGATGGTGAAATACTTATGGACAAAAAAGTGTGAAAATAGCTTTCAAGAGCTGAAAAAGAGATTAAGTCAAGCACCAGTGTTATCTATACCTGATGAGACGGGAAATTTTGTAGTGTATAGCGATGCTTCGCATAAAGGACTAGGATACGTGCTCATGCAGCATGGCAAAGTCATTGCGTATGCATCTAGGCAGTTGAAGGAATATGAGCGAAAATTATCCTACTCATGACCTTGAACTTGCCGCAGTGGTTTTTGGCTTAAAGATTTGGAGGCATTACCTGTATGGAGAGAAGTGTGAGATCTTCACAGACCATAATAGTCTGAAGTATATCTTCACTTAGAAGTAGTTGAATATGAGGCAGAGAAGATGGCTGGAGTTGATTAAGGATTACGATGGCAAAATCCTATATCACCTAGGAAAGGCGAATGTGGTAGCCGACGCCTTAAGTCGAAAGGGTTGGGAGAAGCTATCAATGTTAACAGCTCACGAGGAGCTGATAACAGAGATGGCAAAGATGGAATTAGCAATTCAAGGTCCAAGTAAAGAAGGAGAGAAACTATTTTTGATGGAGGTTTAACCTACTATTGAAGAAAAAGTGAAAGAAGTGCAACTCAGAACTGAGGAGTGCGAACGAGTAACAAAAAAGATTGCAGACGGTACTGGAAGTACGTACAATCTCGATAACGAAGGGTTATTGAGATTTGAAGGAAGAATCTGGGTTCCATGTGATTCAGAATTGAAAGAAGAAGTAATGGATGAAGCTCATCACTCGAGGTACTCGATTCATCCTGGTAGTACCAAGATGTATCAGGACCTTCGCACCAATTTTTGGTGGCCAAATATGAAGAGGGAGATAGAAGAATATGTCAGTAGGAGCTTAACTTGTAAAAAAATTAAGGCCGAACATCAAAGACTAGTGGTTTACTACAATCATTGGAGATTCCAGAATGAAAGTGGCAGCATATCACGATGGACTTTGTGGTAGGACTTCCAACAACGCAGAAAGGATACGATGCTATTTGGGTGATAGTGGATCGTTTGACGAAGTTGGCTCATTACTTTCAATTAAAAGTGAGGTATAACCTGGACCAGTTAGCTAAACTTTATGTCAAGGAGATCGTCTCCCGACATGAAGTTCCAGTTTCGATTGTGTCAGATCGTGATCCGCGATTCACTTTGAATTTCTGGAATAGTTTACAAGAACAGATGGGAACGCAACTGAGGTTGAGTACGGCGTACCATCCTCAAACAGATGTGCAAAGAGAGAGAACAATCCAAATTCTATAAGACATGTTAAGGTCTTGCGTTATGGATTTCAAGGGTTGTTGGGAATATCATCTACCATTGGTAGAGTTCGCTTACAACAACAGCTATCACGTTAATATAGGCATACCGCCTTACGAAGCGTTATATGGACGAAGATGTCGAACGCCACTTTGCTGGGATGAAGTGGGAGAACGTCGAATGTTGGGACCTGAAATGGTACAGAAAACGGCGAAAGTAATTAAGTTAATATGAACGTGGCTAGTAGCAGCTCAAGACAGACAGAAAAAGTTTGCCGATCCACATCGGAAGAATAGAGAGTTCGAATTAGTTTTGTATGCATTTCTAAAGGTGTCACCCTTGAAAGGGAAGATACGTTTCGGGAAGAAAGGAAAGTTAAACCCTAGGTTCATAGGACCTTTTGAGGTTCTACAAAGGGTAGGAGAGGTAGCTTATGCGATAGCATTATCTCCAGAATTGGGTCATATCCATAACGTGTTTCACGTATCAGTATTGCGTCCCTATAAGCCGAATTACAAGCATGTAATCGAGTATAAACCAATCCAAGTCGAGAAGGACTTGACGTATGAAGAGATTCCTATTCAAGTCATTGATAGGAAAGAACAAGTGTTGAGAAGCAAAGTTATACATTCGGTAAAGGTAATATGAAGGAACCACAATGCCGAGGAAGCAACGTGGGAACTCGAGGACAATATAAGGAAGTATTATCCTCATTTGTTTTGAGTAACTTATATTGCAATTCTGGGGACAGAATTCTTATAAGGTGGGGAGAATGTAACGCCCGAGAAAATTGAACGATTATGTAAAGGGATTTTATTTGATTTATTGAATAAAATTCGATTTATTTGTTTATTAAAGTGAGTAGGAAAATTAAAGGTCGTTCTATGACCTAGAGAAGTTCAAAATGGTTAGTATTATGGCTTTGTGTTAGAAATAATGAATGTGAATTTTCAAGACGAAAATAAAGACTTTTCGAGAAAATGACGAAATAGGCACTATTTATAAAACCCTAAGGGTTCGTGTAACCTTAAAGTCGTGTGAGAGTTCATAATGTCATAATGACATTATGTCGAAAGATTTGATGGTAATATACCATGAAAAGTTAAATTAGCCACGAAGAAGTTTTCTAGGAAGAAAAGTACGAAAATTATTATTCATCCGTTTCTGATCGGGAATTGATTTTGAAATTCTGAGAAATGCGTAATGATAGGATTTCAAGGCGAGATGTAATATGTAATATTATTTCATTTATGGCTCACGAAGTTTTTGCTTAGGGACTTAAAATCCTAAGAGTTAGGGAAAGTAAAATCAATGATTAAATTGATTACTTATAATAATAAATGATTGTTATACAGAAGGAATACACGTATAATACGAGGTATTATATGAGAATAATATGAAGAAGATAAGAGTATTAATACAACGTATAATACGAATTCTATACGAAGTAAAATACGTTGAATTTAAATTGAATTTGATTAAATTTAATAGAGTTGACCCGTGGGTCGAACCGTTGGGTAAACGGGTGGGTTTACCCATGGTTCAACCCACAACCTATGTTGGCACATGGGGGACAAGATGGCCACATGGAGGGCCATGTGGGGGCACAAGGTGCCCATGTGCTAGCACATGCTAGCACATAAGGGGACATGGTGGTGATGTGGAGAGGAGGTGTAGTTGAGGAGGTTTGGTGTAATGACCAAACTACCCCAACTCTTCTAATCTCTACAAATAAGGAGCTAATGCAAGGCATTTGTTGGTTGTTTGAAATTCCACCAATATCTCGAGAGAGAGAGAAAATGAGCTAGCTTGCCTACTTGCTAAGAATACTAGTAATCAAGAAGAAAAAAAGCTTTAAGTCTCCATACTCATCCAAGCAAGAACAACGAAGGTATAACCTAAGAAATTATGTAAAATTTTCTTCTTTGTTCATTAATAACTTTGATAGAGAAGTGATTGAAGGAGGTATGATTATGGAGATGTTATAAGGATTGTGTAATAGTGAATTAGTAACCCTAATAAACCATGCATGATGAAGTAATAAGAACTCATTAAGGTCTAATGAAGAACCTAGTGAATTAATGGAAAATGGACTAATAAATTAGTTAAACCATGAAAACTTGAATGTTTTGAATGGTTAGGATTAATAATGATCAACCATTGGATTGGTACCAATTGGTTTGAAGTAAAAAATAACGAAGAACGAAGGTTCAGCGAAAGTTACGCGATTAGACGATAATCGTCGGAAACGTAAATTTCCCAGATTAGAGGTCAAAAGTAGCCATGTGACTCAAAAATGGTGGTTTTTGATTGTAACACATGTATCTAGGTAAACAAGATTTGCGGGAGCAAGAACGAATGAATTCCAACTTAAAACAAAGAATTGAGCGTCGAACGTTCATGAACGTTTAACGAACGCGTAAAAATGGAACTAATAGGCTAAATTATCACCGACGAATTAAGAAATGAATTCCGACTTGATAGAATGATAGAAATTAACGTTTAGGAACTATTGGCTTTGGAACGAGCCAATTCCGAGTTATAACGATTATGTTACGGACTCGGGAATCTCAAAAATTTTCATAACTTAGAAAAATTTTCTGAGATATAGGGCCGGTTCTGCCGTGCCGCCCAAGAGGCCTAATCTGGCGCCGCCATGCTAGTTCGCGGCAGGATCCCTGCATGGTGGGTTCTGCAGCGCTGCTGATAAGGGTAATCCCGGCGCCGCCGCGCCAGGACGAGGGAGGATCCCTGTATAGGAGGCGCAGCCACGCAGTTTTGTAAAGGAAAGCTGGCGCTGCCGCGCCAACAAGGGAGAAATGTTGACCAAGTTAGTTATTTACTTAACCTTTTTCCATAAGGATTAAAGGGTTAGTAAGTAATGATTGAACATAAATGTATATCCTTTAAATGATATATTCAACCAAGGGTTTATAAGAAGTAAGCGTTAATCAAACATAAACAAACTTGAGATTTGGAAACGTAAACCGTAAACCAAGTTCAAGTTGTAGAACAAGTTAAGATCTTGTCGATCCTCATACTTAGTGATGGTTGCTGAGAGTTTGGGTTATAACATTGGAATGTTAATAAGCCATAATGAACGTTAAATAACCTAAACGAATGTTATTAGTTTAACGTTTTGGTTAAGTTACATAAGAAGGAGAAGTTAGGCAAATACATTGTATATCGATTATGATTTCTTATTGGTATACTAAGTGTTATGCTTATAGAAGTTATAAAGATCAAGTAGCGTACCTTAAAGGTTTAAGAGGCACGAAGGCAAGTTTTCTAACCCTAGTATTAACATTGCGTTGTACAAGCTTTCTAACACTTGTTTATACCTTATGGTTGGACAAGAGGTCATTGTGCATAACTGTTTATTTGTAAAAGAGTTATTGAATAGTCGACGCCATTTGATTTGGCTAGAATGAGAAGTAAATATATTTTGGTGGGTTTTTCCATAAATCTTTCCAGAATATATATATATTGAAGCTATCCTATTCCAAGTGATTGGTAAGAATTCTCAAGGGAACCTGAGAGAAAGACAAATGTTTTTACATTGTTAATTCGACGGGCACACGAGATTGCCAATGATTAAACGTAAACAAGTTTAAAGAATGAATGTTGATCAACATAGAGTACTATAGGCTGATCACCTAGATGTGCTCGTAAGATATATCGAACTTACGGCCTTAGTTTTGGGTTGTTCTTATCGAAAATGAGAACCAAGTGATGGTTCGTGGTCTTTGACCAGGAAAGATTTCAAAAAGACTATGTGTCCATGGGAATGGTTTTTAAGAAATCAAAACGATATTTTGATTATTCAAAAGTACTTCATAGCTATTATACAACTATTGAAGTGAAGAGATATAATTCTTGATTTTGTGGTTTTAAGATAAAATGTTAACTTGTTGGGTTGCTTATGCTCATTCTTGCTTAAACTAAATGTTTTCAGCGAGGAATGAATGGAACAATGGTTCCGAGAAAGACAAAGGCAAGTCCAAAATGGACAAGTAGAGGCCTTTGTAATAGCATAGTATTAGTACTGTACTTACTGATATTATGACACAGAATAATGTAATGGTTTACTGAGAACCTGGGAAAGAATGAATAGAATGTATGTTTAGTAAACTTATGCGTGATACTGAAGTCTTTCAATGGAATGTATGAGTAGAATGTAGTACCGTGTAGCACCAGGTCCAGGGGTTTGAAGGTACCCAAATTTGGGGGCGTCACAACAAACCTGATCCTTAGTGTCAAACTACCTGAGCAACCTTAACCCAGAAGGGATGCCATTTCAGAATGCATCGCAGAAAATCGTAGATTCAGCGGTCAAGGAGAAAGCTAAGTATGGAACTCAACAATCGTAGAGTGTTTCTCGGCAATCGTAGTCCTCTCATAACGACTCACTAGCTCAGGGGGAGCTAAGGGAAGAACTGAACTTTTTTCATGACTTAAAACCGTGGAGTACTGCAGAAATCGACACGTGTCCCACTATGCAAATCATATGGAGGGAAGTTATAATTCATTTTGAACTGTCATTTGTTAGTTTACCTTTGAATTTCAAAGGTTTTTCTCTCTTTCTCTCTCAAACGATAAGTTTCAGAAAGCTAAGGCAAATTTGTTCGTCATATGATACTTAACAAAATCAAATGGCTGCTTCCAATGTTGTCTCTGGTTACTAGCTATGCTTTGACGAGTTCAAGAAGGCTGGCCTTGAGTTTCACAAGATTCTGTCACGTCTAAAGAGAGCTGGCCTAGAAGAAGCTCTGAGCACCAGCACCTTGATTTACCCAAAGCTGGTGAAGGAGTTTTACAGCAATGGGATCGTTGAAGGCAACGTCATCATAACCAAGGTCAAGGGCATGCAGATTCGACTCAACGCTGAAGGCATAAACCTAGCCCTAGGTTTCAAATCTAAAGGTCTTCCATCCATGGAAGATATTGATTTCCATGAAGGTCTAAAGAAGATGCACTACACAGAATGAAAGAAAAAGTGGCTACAAGAAGAAAGAATTTCCCCAAGTATATGAGTTCCTTGTTGACATTGTTAGAAAATGCATATGTTGCAATGACTCTGGTCACGATTCTGTCAATGAGAAGAAACTTAAGCTCATGATAGCCATCCGCTTCAAAGTTCAAATCAACTATAGGGCTTTACTGATAGATTGGTTTGGGAAGTAGATGCTCAGTCCTAAGAAGACCAAGAGCTCTGGCAAAATGCTCTATGGGAAGTTTATCAGCATAATTCTACAGTCTGCCCTGGGTGACAAGATTGAGGATAAAGAAGGTGTTTCCATCAATCACAACAGGAATATAACCCAACAACTGTTTCAGAATTAGAAGAGAAATCCAGCAGAAAATGTGAAGATGATGTCAGCAACTTCATCTGCTATAAAGGAAGCTGAGGAGGAAGAAGAAGTCAACCATGAAGAACCCTTGGCTCTGACCAGAAAGAGCAAAGGGAAGAGGAAGGAGAATGAAGGTGTTCAAATAGCTGAGGAGCCCCAAGGCTTAATCACTGATGCTCCCCAAGGGGGTCCTAGTGCTAATATTAAGTTTCAAAGCCTTACCACTAACTGAGTTATTACTCTTGAGGAAACTCAATCACTAGAAGAGGTTCTGAAAGAAAAGAAGAAAAAGAAGAGGGATACCAGTGAGGACAGGCTGGATGAAGTTCTGAGCCTCAAAAAAAAGAAGAAACGCAGCCATATAACAAAGAAGTCTTCACTCACTATGATTGTGGAGTCATTACCAATCGTAGAGTCCAGACTGACTGCTACTGCAGAAGGAGAAGCTTCAACAGCCTCTTAGCCTGAACAAACTATCAGGGCTGAAGCTGAAGAAGGTGCAAAGGCTGTGTCCAAGCCAAAGAAGAGGATGAAGAAGCTTGTCAAGAAGTATGTTCTGGAAAATGAGGAAGTTTTGAAGGAACATGAAAGAAGAAGGGATGCTGAGAAGGATGAAGAAAACTCTGAGCCTCAAGAATCTGGTCCAACCTTGGAAGAGACCAGAATTATTGAAGATGTGGTAGCCTACATCAGTCATACAGACAACACTACTACGCCTGATTAGGCTATTGACCATGCTGTAGAAGAGCTGCCTGAAGTTGTTGTTCATTCTGAGGAAGTTCTGGTAGAAGATGTGGCTCAGTCTAAAGAAGTAGTGACAGAAGCAACTGAAATGAGCCTTGATGATGGTAAAGAAGAAACTATGGAAGTTCCTGTTCCAGAAAGTGCTACAGTTGAGGGGGAGATGTTAGAAGCACAAGAGCCAGAGTATGCAGAAGCTGAAGGGGACCTTCCAATAGATGATCATGAAGTCTACTTAGCCCCTGAAGAGTTCATAGAGTCTACTGCTGCAGAAATGGTGGATATTGAGGATGATGTGATGGCAGATGTGGTGGAAGTTTTTGATGAAAATGATGAAGATGGTGATGATGAAGAAGATGATGAACAAGATGATGAACTTGAGATTCGAGCTGTGTGCAGGAATGGAGAAAGAACAGCCAACTACAATCAGCTGTTTGACTAATTGCCTATGATGCCCTATCATAGAGCTCTGATTCTCAACACCTGGGATCACATGTTCTGGATTTACAATACTTATCCAGCAATCTCTGTGCTTGCCTATATATTTCCAAGATTTCGCAAGTTTGCTCAGAAGCTGATCACAAATGGTTCATCTTCAGAGACTGAGTATGAGGTATATTCTACTCCCATCTCTTTCATTATCAACCATTGTCCTTCATCACACTTCAATCAGTTCTACGAATTGCCAAGATGGTTGGAAGTGGTCCTTCAGCCACTAAATAAATTTCCAATTACAGAGTCCCAAAACTCTGTAACTGATGAACCAAATAACCAACTTTCCCTTATGGAACCAACTATCAATGATCCAATGGTTCTCGAGAAAATAACCAGAATAATCGAGCAAATGCTTGAAACCTCAACCATTGAGACACCAAACTTAGACGACGAACTATGATTCATGCTTGTCAAACAACCTGACACTAAAATCATAGAGTCTCTAGAATAAATCAATGAACCATATACACCAAACCCTGAACCAAACATTTCTCCTATACACCTAACACAAGCCCCCATTACACAGTCAGACATTCCCTTGTCCTCCAATAATGAATACTTCGACATGACTCTCGCGCTCTCAAGAATGTCAAGGACAAGGGAGTACTCTACGTCTTCTATTTCTGATGTACAGAAAATTTATGATCGTCTGTCTCTGCTTCCTACCAAAAAGGAGCTTGCTGAGTTAACAAGCCATATGGCTTTAGAGACAGAAGAAAATCTTGAAGCAAACTCTCTGGGACTGCATCTACGTTTCAACAAAATAATCGACTCTTCCAACACCTTGCCTAGAAACTTGGCAACTGAGCTGTCAAAGAAATTGAAGGAGATTATACTGGAAATAAGTGACAGCCTCAACAAAAGGGATGTTATTTACTTTCAGGCTATCGACAAGCATAAGGAAGCTGTGTAAATTCTTCAAAAAACTCAAGAATCCCAAAATGCTATTATGGCTGATTAGATCCAAGAGCTGCGTCTCTCCCTACGCGTCTTCCAAGAGTATTCTATGACCCATACCAAACAAACTACAGATGCTATGGCTATATTGCAGCAACAAAGGAGAAATACTAAGGCCATGGTTGAAGAAAATTGCAGTGACATTGCTCAAAATCGTTCTCAAATGCAGGAGCTAATGCAAGGAGTCAACAGCCTCTAAGAAGACATTCGAACCCTGGATGCTGAAATAAAGGGGGAGAATAAAGAGGAAGGGGAGAAAGGCAAAGGCAAAGGAAAAGGAAAACAAATTGGTCAATCTTCGAGGAGCAACCCTAGAAAATGTCAGCCTCCATCGAGACATGCTAGCTATCAATCTCAATGACTTGAACAGCAGCAGCAGCAACCACGAATTAATCAACAACAGTAGAGCCGTCCACCTCTCATGGCTAAACCTTATAGAAGAAGTTAAGGCTCAGCTCCTAGCTCACAAGGAGTATCCTCTATTGGTCATAACATATCCGTTGGAGATCCTATCTTTATGAACAGACATGATCATTCAGAAATGTTGAGCCATGAAGAGCTAAGTGACATCACATGGAGAGATGAAGCCAGCAGAAGAAGGAGAGCTGCAGAGTATGGCAACCCTCTAAAGAGTAAGAGGCAGAGAAGATAGAGATAAGTTGAATATTGTTTATCATTAATGTATCTGAGCTAGAATGTAATATCTTCTTCAAACATCAATAAATTCATGCTTATTCTCTAAAGATTTTAGCTTCTCACTGAAACACTAAGTCATATTTACTCTCTAGCATCCTGCATTTAAAAATTGATGATATGATACAAATCTCCTTGGTTATGTCAACATCAAATAGGGGAGATTGTTGGGAATTGCATATTAAAATTTGATGTTGAAATTAAATATAAATACTTAAGTATAAAGTCCTTTAAAGAACATATGTACAAGGACTTAGATAATAGATCAAAATTGTTAGGTTGATCTGTGCTTTAATGTTTATCATTCTATAAATAAATGTATAGAAGAGAGATCAAACTGTTAGGTTGATCTATTTTGAGATGTAATTGTTAGGCCTTGATGGAATCGTAGTCTATCAAAGCCAGTCTGCAAAATCCAAGGCAGAATCATGGAGCTTCAATGAAAGTGTCCAAAAAACGTAGTCTGTCCTGAAAAGCCACACTCAGCATCGTGGATATGATCCGAGCGCCTACCGAGCCAAGTCAAGAATCGCAGTCTGCTCTCAGAAGCGTGGAGTCTGCAAGACAAGCAAGTGGAAATCAAAGTCTATCAAAGAGCTTAAGAGAAATCATAGTGTTCTCTACGATCAAGTATGAGTCCAGCCTGTGCACGCCATCACACAACGATCATGGTACAAAGACCACGATCGTGGTGATCCTCCTGCCAGCATCAATGTTTGTCTATCTGATGAAGGAAGAAGATCAATAAATGAAGAAAGGCTTATAGACGTTGACAAATTGATAGTCCCAATGATCCTACAATGATCCTTAGTATATATTAGAGAAGCGTATTGAAGAAGCTAAGGAAAGGACTAACATGCCTGTAAAAAACATCTTTTCAGGTGTTAGGTGAGAAAGCAGTCTGCTGTGTCAGTGGGCCAGTCGGCTGAGCAGCAGATTTGTAGGAAGTTAACATCAGTGCTCAAAAATGTCTGAAGCATTTAATGCTACAACGGATGCCTCCAACGGAAATATTTTAAAGGATTCTTCATAAGCAAATCAGACAATGATTCATATGTAAGCAAGCAAAGAACGAAAAAGTCCAAACTCTACGATCCTTAAAAGAAACTTACTTCGCTACTCAGTTCTTCAGAACTGATGCTTAATTGCAACTGAGTATCACACCCCAGAATACAACTCTCAATCCAAAGTGTACCAAGTCTGCTGGACTTTAAGAGTTCTAAGTGAACTAAAAAAAAGTTCCAAGATTGTTAATCTTGAAGAGTTTTTAGTGAACTGAAGTTCCAAGGCTGTTGGCCTTGAAGGAATCTAAGTGATTCAAAGTTGTAAAGACATACTTAGTGGATTTCCTACTCGTGGAGTAGAAAAGTGGACTAGGAACCTTGAGTGCTCTGAACCACTTAAAACCTCTGTGTCTCATTAACTACTATAACTGCTATATCTGTTATAACTGTCATAACTGCTTATCAAACCATTATTGCATTATCTTAAGGGGAACAAACATATCCGCTGCAGTCAGTATATTCAATACTGACAAGTATTTTGAAAAAGGAAAAGTCATAAAATATCTATTCAACCCCCCTTCTAGGTAACTATTGTGCCTTTGTGAACTAATATAGACAACGGGACCCACGGGACCAACGGGACCAGGGCCCACTCGGGGAGCCACAGGTAGACTCGCGACTGCCGCGAGTAGACCTGGGGCCATTTGGTTTATACATAAGGCCCCCCACCAAGATAAAAAAAGAAAAAAAGAAAGAAAACTCCGCCCATTTCGACTTTTAGCCCTACCTATACTGCTCCAAACCTCAATTTTATTCTTCCAATACATTTCTATATGTATTTATAGCAACATATCAAATTTTAATCGGTGGAAATAGAGTTTTGAAGCCCTTCGAGTGTTTTAAAGCCGTTAGCGCTCCATACTGTAAGATTTTTTACGATCTGAAGCTTTTTACTACTTTATCGTATATATATTAGCGTATATATATATTTGTATAGCTTCTTGTTTCGTCAATATTTCAAATCCGTGGCCTTTGTAGCTTACTTTTATGTATATATAAGTATATATATATATATATATGTTTTTAATTTCTTTTGTAGTCTAGATTGCTAATTCGTGGCCTTTTCAGCTTTAATATATATATATACATATATATATATATATATATATATATATATATATATAACTGTATATAATAATATTTAATTCAGTCATGCCTGGATTATAAATCTGTGGCTTTTTATTGCTTTAATAAATATATATATATATATATATATATATATATATATATATATATATATATCTATACTAACTTCATTAGCCTTTAATGCTAATCCGTGGCTCTTTACTGCTTTCATATATATATATATATATATATATATATATATATATATATTTATACTAACTCGTTTGGCCTGTATTGCTAATCCGTGGCATTAAGCTAAAAGTGTTTGATTTGATTTGCAAAAGCTTCTTTTTCGATAAGATTATTGAAATGACGTTTTGAAAGCAGGTTTTTAAACCCTTACGCTAACATAGGAATTGAAGCATATAAATACTTCAGTTTTATCTTTTCAGTCTTTTGGCTCAATTTGAATGGTGATTGTCGGGCTGCGAAGCATCCTCGCCCAAAAAATATATACAAGTGTCGGTCTTCTCATAGGCATGAAAGCCATCGAAGTGACTCTGACACGACAAACTATATTTTCACTATGTTGAGACCTTAAATCCGGATAATCGGTTTAAGGTCTTTTGTATGTACATTTTACAGAAAAACTGGCAGGTTACATTTGTAAAGTGGAGTTTGTCCATTATGGGAATCAGATTCTGATCAGTTTGATCATGAATCCCACGATTCCTAGGCTCATATATGGGAGCTAATAAACCTGCACAACTCAAATTTGTACAGAAAATATATATCTACATCCAGATGTCGCCAGAACTAAGGATTCATTAGTAAATCCTGGCTCGCACATGGCCGAACATCTCGTTCCCACTAGATAAGGATCTAAGGGCCGCGAGGTAGCTTTTATAACAGAACCAAAAAAATTCTAGATTTAAATAAATCTCAGCCATTCTAGCTTTCCGGTTCTGTCTGGACCTATTTTAAACCATTTGAAAGCTAGAGTTGGCGAGATTTAAAGAAATCTAGTTATCCCGCAGAAATGTCAGTGCCGATTCATATCAAATGAATATTTACAGCAGCAATTGAATAAGAATGAGTATAGTAATATATATATATATATATATATATATATATAATTATATAATACGAAAGCTGTAAAGGGCGATGAGTTTTCACTCGCAAGCCCGGACTAAAATGGAAACATATATATATTTATAAAAGCTGTATAAAAGCCACGGAATGATCCAAGCTGGATAGAATGGAAATATATATATATATATATATATATATATATATATATATATATTTACATTCCAGTCCGGACATCGAAGTGAAAACCCACTTCGAAGGGAGGTGGGTTTTCACTTCGATGTCCGGACTGGAATGTAAATATATATATATATATATATATATATATATATTATAAAAACTATACAAAAGCCATGGAATGATCCAAGCTGGACAGAATGGAAATATATATATAAAAAAATAGTAAAGGGTGGTGGGTTTTCACTCCGAGGCCCATACAGAAATATATATATATATATATATATATATATATATATATATATATATATATATATATATAAGCAGTAAAAAGGCCACAGAATGTTCTAGGCCGAACTGGAATGTAAATATATATATATATATATATTTATAATTAAAATAGACAATAAAATAGTTAAACTTGGACTGCAAAGACAATCCAGTTCGGTGAAAGGTGAATATATATGTATATATATATAAAAGTAGTAAACTATCTCGAATTTGACATCCGGGCTTGGCAGAATTGAAAATTTAGTATATATACAGTTAAATATATACAAAAAAAAAGCCAAATCGAGACTGGGAAGATAACCCAGTCCGGCGAAGTTGCTCAAAACAAAGATGCAAGTATATAAAAGCTGTTAGAAGCGACGGATCATCAATCCGAGTTGTAGAAATGCCAGAAAATGCGTTTAGGTACTAAAATGTACCAAAAGTTAACAAAAACAGCCCCGGAACTGAGTTCTGGGCATATTTAGAAAACAAAATTTGATATGCAAGTGTATAACGGTGCAAAGAAGTAATATAAACTTGCTGATCGTAAAAATACTTACAATGGACTACTACACGGGCTTTTTGCCAAATCGTAGGCTTTAAACGTCCAAATCTACCGGTTAATTTTTTATATGTGGTAGTATATGGGTCTATCTACGTGTTAGAGTGAAAAAATTTGAGGTTAGAAGACAAGAAAATGGCTGGAAAACCAAACGGGCAGGGGTTTAGAGTGTTTTTGAATTCTTTAAATGAGCTGGGGGTCACCTCATATATATAGACCCAGGAGAAGCAGCTCTACCTACTGCTGCCTCAGGTAGAGGTGCGGTTCCACGTTGTAGGGGTCCCGTGGTTGGTCCCGTTATCTCGAAGTATGTGCACTCTGAGCAATATGAGGTCTGATTCGAAACTTTCTAACTTTTGATAATAGCTTCCATTTAAGGCATGCGATACCTTTCCGGAAAGCCCTCCCCAAGCTCATCGCAATGACATGGGAGAAAAACTTTTTCGAGTTCAAAAAAAATGGGTTCATAACCAGGTCTTTGAATTCATCGCAGTTTGTCCATTGAGCTGTCTTGCGCTGTTTCCACTCGAGATTATTGTTATAGTTTGTTTTAACCTTGGTGGCATCGATTCTGCTTAAATTTGACCAAATCATCTTCAAGTTGACAAAATGATCATTTTTCCCCTCTCGGGGTTGCCTTTAATGTTGGCACGACCTTTGGCTGACTTCCTAGGATCGTATCCAAGGTTTGAATCCTATTCGAGTTTGTTTGTCCTCAGTGTTGTCCTTGAGGCTGAATTGGTTGCTCCAGGTTTCCCTCTGGAGATGTTGTGATGCTTCAGGATTGTTTTTAAAGTTGAACTGACGTCCTGGGTTGAGACCTGGGCTGACTTATACTTCCTGGGTTGGGACCGGGGCTGACCTATAACTCCTGGGTTGAGACCGGGGCTAACCTGTACTTCTCGGGTTGAGACCGGGGCTGAGCTGTACCTCCTAGGTTGAGACTGGGACTGAGATTTATCTCACGGGTTGAGATTGAGGCTGACCTTTACCTCTCGGGTTAAGACCGGGGCTGACCTGTACCTCCCGAGTTGAGACCGGGGCTGACATGTTCCTCCCGGGTTGAGATCAGGGCTGACCTGTATCTCCCGGGTAGAGACCAAGGCTGAGACGTACCTCCCGGGTTGAGACTAGGGCTTACCTGTACTTCCCTGGTTGAGACCGGGGCTGACCTGTACCTCCCGAGTTAAGACCGGGGCTGACCTGTACCTCCCAAGTTGAGACCGTGGCTGAGCTGTACCTCCCGAGTTGAGACCTGAGCTGACCTGTACCTCTCGGGTTGAGATCGGGGCTGACCTGTACTTCCCGGGTTGAGATCGGGGCTTACTTGTACTTCCCGGGTTGAGATCGGGGCTGACCTGTACCTCCCGAGTTGAGACCGGGGCTGACCTATACCTCCCGGGTTGAGACCGGGGCTGACCTTTATCTCCCGGGTAGAGACTGGGGTTGACCTGTACCTCCCAGGTTGAGACCAGGGCTAATTTAACTGCCTGATATTGAGACCAGGGTTGAGTTGATAACCCAGTATTGAGATCGGGGTTGATTTGACTACCCGATATTGAGATCGGGGTTGAGTTGACGACCCAGTATTGAATTAAGGTTGATTTGATGGCCCGATATTGAGACCGGGCTTGATTTGATGACCAGGTATTGAGACCGGGGTTGATTTGATGGCCCGGTATTGAGATCGGGGTTGATTTGATGGCCCGATATTGAGACCGGGGTTGAGTTGATGACCTGGTATTAAGACCGGGGTTGATTTGAAAAAATAGTCTTGCCCTCCTACAATGTTAGTAACAGGGAAACCAAATTTTGAGTGTCTACAGTGGCTTTTTTCAGCTTTCATATATATATATATATATATATATATATAAGCATTATATATATTTACATTTATCAGTCAAGCTTGGATTTGAAATTCGTGGCTCTTTTTATCTTAATTTTATATATATATATATATATATATATATATATATATATATATATATATATATATATATATATATATATATACACGGTCCAGATCTTAAGCTTATCCTTTATTCAACATTCCTTGCTTACCCCCCTTTAGCGATGGACCGGACGATGGTTCGGTCCGTCGCTATATATAGAACCGTCGTCTTAGCTTTTAGCGACGGACAACATATAGCGATGGATAATATATAGCGAACGGACCGAACCATCGTCCGGTCCGTCGCTAAAGAGGGGTAAGCAAAGTATGTTGGATAAAGAGTACGCTTAAGATCCGGACCGTATATATGTATATATATATTATTAATTTAATGTGATTAAATATCTATTTTTAACTGTTCATTTGATATAAATTTGTTCTAATGTGAAGTTTGTGGACTAAATTCATCTAAATCTAGCCATTTCTAACTTTCAACAGGTTCAAAAGCTGTCAAACTTGAATCGTTGAGCTAGAATGGCTAAGATTTATTTGAATCTAGCTTTCTTTCTAGTTTTATAAATATTAAAGCGACTACGCGGCCCTAGATCCGTATCTAGAGGGATTGGGAAACTTTGGCTACGCGTATGCATGGATTTAACTGATGAATCCTTTGTCTTGTGACATCTAGATTTCAATTTGCATTTTATGTCAATATCTCGGTTGTGCAGTCTTTTTAATAATATTATGTGAGCCTAGGAATCACGGGATCTATGATTAATCACCTTGATCTAGATCTGATTCCCACGATGGACAAATTTGTATTGTAAATACAGCCTGCCTGTCTTCTTGTAAATATAAAAAGAGGGACCTTAAAACGGTTATCAGGATTTAAGGTCTTAACCTAATAAACTGTGGTTTGTAGTGCTCGGGTCACTTCAATGGCTTTCATGGCCATAAGGAGACCGACACTTGTATATATATTATTTGGTCGAGGATGCCTCGCATCCCGATAATAAAATCAAAATCATCCGAAGGCAAAATAAAATTAAAGTATTAAAAGGCTTCAATTCCTATGATAGCGAAAGGATTTGAAAACCATCTTTCAAAATATTATTTTCATATCTTGTCTAATAATGGACTTTTCATTAAATCAAACCCTGCGTATATAGGTCCAACGAAGCACATCACTACTTCTAAATAAAGCACGTAGGCCCAATTACTGCAAGCACACATATACACACACACAACAAATAAAATAGGGAAATTAAAAAGAAGCTGTAACCGTGTTTCAAGGAAGTCGGGGGGTGCCTAACATCTTCCCCTCGCTTAATCAAGCCCCCGAACTCTATGAATCTCAGTTTCAAAGGCCTAGTCAAATAGAGTCCAGTAATTGGGCCTACTTGCAAAATTTTCAAACAAAACTTGTTTGAGTTGGTACAACCATTTCAAATATACCAACTGACTACTCTGTAAAATCAAACTTTTCAAATCGTCGACATTATATGTCGGCCTTTTTCCTAAAAATTCACCCTTAAAATAAAACAAATGAAAACAAACAAGGGTAGAAAAACATTATGGAAAGGGGGATTTGCCAAAGATTTTTCTTGACGTCGACAGGTGGCGACTCTACTGGGGACAGTTGTGAAATCCCAAAACCCTAATAAGACTCGGTTATGTAAATTATTCGTTTATTAAAAAAATTTCTTCGTTCTGAATGTGTATTATGTTATTATATACTCTACTGAAGACTTCAGTCAAAAATATTTTTCTTCGAAAAGAGTCGCGCTTGACATGTCGTGCTTAAAATTTTTAGTTCATATTTGGACGTTTCGGTATATTTGTATCAAGATGCTTTTTCGTGCTTACATTGACGAAACGCTTTGTCGCGCTTACATTGATGAAACACTTTGTCGTGTTTCGTCTAGATTAGGTGTCCAACCCTAAATTAGGATACCTTAATGCTAAATTAAGAAAACCTAACCCTAAAATCAAACCCTAACCTTAATTAAGAAGTTCTAACCCTATTTTGATTATCCTAAACCCTAATGATGTTAACTAAACTTGAATTAGGTGTTAATAACTTTATTAAGTTATCCTAAACACAAAAATTATAACCCTAAATCACAATTAGTGAAGATTAGGGCAAAAAGTAGCTACTAATTAAAATGAACTAGCTTACAAGCATGTGCCACCAACCCATTTCGATTTGCAAGAGGATATGTGATTTTGATATGGGTGGGTAGCAGCACAAGTAGCAAGGCTAGGATATTTATGGAGGCAAAAATTGGGAAAAAGACCTAAATACCCTTAACTTGCAAATCCTATCAATAACAGCCTCTCCTCTGGCCAAACCCATGAAAATTCTTCACCAATACACTCATATTACCCACCATAAAGAAGCCCCAACAATAGCAAGATCAGAATCAAAGCTTAGAAATCAAAAATTGCTCAAGAAAGGTATAAACCTTAATTTTACATTTGATCTTTGATGCTATGTTAGTTTATTGTTATGTTGTTTAGTTATGTGTAATAACATGTTAGTTAGTGTTCTGGGTTGATAGATCATGTTTTCATAACCTCTAGATGCATCAAATAAGTGTTTTAAGCAATATGAAAAATTGTTAAAAAATAGGTCTGACAGCGTAATGTTTGAGCCTGTTAATTTTCGTGTGTTAATATTTAGGTCTGTTAATTGTATGCTAGTTGTAGGATTACATGAGCTTAGTAATCTAAAAGAAGAATCAAGTCCATGGGATTAACAGAATGAAAGATATATGTGGTCAAAGGTCATTGACTGATCACGAAAATCTGAATTCTGGAAAACCCAAAAAATTTGCAGGAAGGCTCTAACAGCCGTTTGACCGGCTCAGATCTTCATCCCAAATGGTTGCTAAGCTATGAAAGTGCTATGTTTTTGTACATTGATATGTATAGTAGACCAATAGTGCATTCTAACACCTTAGAAATGCATATGATTACCAGAATTAATGGTCAAAACCCGTTGACTGTTCACAGATTCATTTTCTGGAAAACCCATAAAAATGAAGAACACCAAGAACAGTCTCTGACAAGACTTTAACCAGCTTAGATCTTTGCTTTAAGATGTTACTCGGTCCAAACTAGTGCAGTGTAATTCAACTATGACATATAAACTACACACTGCAACAATTACAACATACATCTAATACACAGAATCGAAGTTATTAGTAGCACAAGGTCATTGACCGAAGATGACTGGTGTTCTGGGTTACCCAGAAATCCAAGAATAGCTCTAACAGGTACTTTGAGCTTTAATAACTTTCTGATATAGTAGAGTTAGAGTCCAAACTTAGCATCATGTTGCAGTACATAAACACTATATCATTGAAGCACTTTCAAACACAGAATCATAACAAGCTGCTAGAACAAGCTTGGTCAAAGTGGCCACTCGGCCTTGACCAAGTCTATTCTTCAAGCTGAAGAACTCCTTCAGCGACGCTTTCTGTCACCTTTAGCCTTTAGCGACGGATAGAGTTATAAATTAATTAAAATAAATAGAAATAATTATAAATTCAGTTTTAAAAATTATTTTAAGTTATAATAATTAACTTTTAATATTTTGACAAAAATTTCATAATTATTTTTATAAATTAATAAATAAATTAATTAAAAAAGTAATTGATTAAATCATTTATAAATAATAAGTAATTATTTAAAAATGATTTAAATATTTTAAAAAATCATAATAAATGATTATAAATTATTTAAAAATTATACTAAGGCTTTAACAATTATACTAAGTGATTAATAATTATTTAAGTATAAAATTAGTGATTTAAAAATCATTCTAATGGATAAATAAATACTTAAAAATTATTATAAGCTTCCGAAAATTATTATAATGATAAATAAAATATCTAAAATTATAATAAAGCTTATAAATAAAGTTTGACATAGATATTACCTTAATAAATATCCGGTAAGGTTTTAGGACACCGAAATCGTACTGAACATATACCGAACGTATTTAGTTTGAGTAGTTAGGTACTGTTATCAATACTAATGATATATATAAAAATGTTTAACATATTTTAGGTATTCTAAACACTTCGAGTAACGTTAGATAGACGTTCTTCGTACAAATAAGTATTATATCCGTAACCTTATTACCTTACGCAAGTTTCCTATACTTAATTTGTGACGCCCCCAAATCTGGGTCCCTAGAACCTCGGACCTGGTACGTTATGGTACATCATTATCATACATATTCTATCATCTAATGCAAAAGATATAAATATATATTATTTATTTCTCATGATTCTATAACATTTTTCAAGGTCTGTTAACCTTAACTGAATACATACCTTAAATAATTAAAAATGTTTACAACATTACTTGCATCAGATAACTAATAGTTATAAAGATATATAATCTACTCTTGGAGTTTACCTTTGCCACTGTCTTTCTTCGAGCCTTCGTCTTAATCTAAAATTTATTATCATGATATAGCAATTGTGAGCAACTAATTTGCCCAGCTAGTTTAAATACAACAAGGATATATCATGATTGAAAGAAAGAATAAGCATTCACATTTTCAACAATATAATAATTGTAAAAGAGCATAAATCAGAATTTCAATAAATGAATGACTGAATCAATAATGTTTAATGTCAACAAGGACCATGAACGACTTTAACTGAACCTTAGGGTAATGAAGGTGATCAGCCTTTTATACCTGATGAACATATGCAACATGCACTAAGTGCAAATCAATAATTAGTATAGATGTGAATAATCAACAATAAATATTCACGAACATGTTTTGAAAATATAACTCAAGTTTGAGTTAAGGAAAACTTGCCTGCACCGTCGATTACTGCTATGCAATCTAATTTAATCTCTTTATTGTAAAAACCTATCAATTATAAAATTGATCTTTCAATTAGCATAACATACTTTATCTTACAATACTATTACTTTATAAGTAAACTATCTAATATTTAACCACATAGTTAAATATTAAATAATACCTTAACATTATATGAATTCAAAAGTCTAAACTTAGCACACATCAAGTCTTTAATAGTATTCAATCTAGTATACTGAGTGGTTTCCCACAAACAACCAACAAATTAGCCTTCGTCTCGTCTACACTGTTTTCACAGCGAGTTAGATCAGTTGCTAATTTGTATATACCTCCGCTTCATGAGGGAATCATTTAGCCCAACTACTATACATCAACCATTAAAGAGTACGACTACATTACCTTAGACTTAACACTTATAAATTTTTATTATAACTCAGTAATCTGTTTACTATTTCAGCACACCGAATACATTATTCCAGTAAGCTGAAAATAATTTGTCTTCCCTTCCCGACATTTTAGTTTACATTCCAGCAACCGGGAATGGTCAATTCAGCAAGCTGAATCCAAACTGTATTCCCTACCTAACATTTTAGTTTCCATTTCAGCATCTTGAATTGTTCAATTCAGCAAAGCCGAAATACCTTTTTCACAAAATACCAAATCCGCATATTATTTTTCTATTCTTTAGCTAAACATATATAAATATATTCCATACACAAAAAGAATTTTTCAAGTTCTTTAGTATTTTTCAAAAATCTGTTTCTTGTTCGAATTTTAAGAAATTAGCTACATCATGCTTAACTCCAGAAATTCCCAACTCTTTGTGGGATCTTACACATATTAACGTGAGCTTTCAGTTTAAATTTCGTGGCCATCGGAGTCATAGAACTCCGATTATAGCGATATTCGTCTGAAAAACTCAAATATTGAAATGACCATAACTCGGTCAATTTAAGTCGGAATGAGCTCATTTTTTTGGACAGGGGCTACTTTATAACATATATTTTTATGTTCCAAAAGATGGGAATTTATTACAATAATTAAGTTGCCAAAACTGTCCCTAGCAGTTTTATGCAGATTGCTTTTCTTCAATTTTCAGATTTGACATCCATTGTAAAAATCAGTCCACACAAAAATCTATAACACCTTTTTCAGTGATTCCACTTGGATTTGTTAGAAAACACATATATCTAACTCAAGAAATTGACCACGCTCAAAAATTCAAAATAAAATGAGAGATAGAGTTGTTTGAATTTCATACTTCGTTTTTTCAAAAATCTGATTTTAAATCCTTTGTGATTTTTAAGAAAACTTTCATATTCTCACATAATAACCAACATAACTCATCATATTACCTACTAACACCTCATATACTCATGGATCTACCATGATCCATGATCTATTTCATCAAATAATCACCAAACACAATATTAAACACAATCAAGGCTAAATTTTTTTAGGGTTTTCTACTTTTGAAAAACCTAACTCCTATTTCATACTTTAGATATAACATTTAATCATTAAAAGGGTTAGATCTAAATATGAAACACTATTAAACACATAGATCTAAGGTTTTAACCTCAAGATCATAACTTTTCAAAAATCAAATCAAATAAAAAGGAGTTGGACTATATAGGTAGAAATTTTGTTATACCTTGACTTGTTTCTCCTCTCTTCTTCTTCTTCTTTCTATCTTTGGTTAAGGAACTTGTGAAGCTTAAACACTCTCCCTCTATCTCTATTCTCTTGGCTGAATCCTCCCCTTGTCCTCTCTCTCTCTCTCTCTTGCTCTTGCTAGCTTATGAGATGAAAGAGAAAAAAATGAAATGAAATGAAAAGTAAATGATATACTTGATTTGTTTTGTTAGTAAAAGTGAATAGATATAAAGTGTATATCTATCATAATCTCCTAAGATCATTCTCTTCCTCTCTCTCATCATGATAGTTGTTCCTTGCAAGTTAAAGCAAAAGTGTTGGCTTCTTTACAAAAGTGACACCTAGCAAAGTTGTTCACCAACTAAAGTGGCTTCATCATTACATTCATCACCCCTCCTACTCCTCTCCTTGCTTGGGCCAACCGAAATGGGCCTCACTAGCCCAAATTTTATTTTATTTAATACTTATTCAATGCCTAAAATATTTAATTCTTTTTGGGCTTGCATTATTCTTAGTTTGCTTACTAATTAAAATAGACTTGGGCCTCCTCCACTAATTAAATTGTGCCATCATTGTACTTGCCCTATACATATAATATTGGGCTAGTTTCATAATTTAATTTCTCTTAAATCAAATTAGCTACAAGTCCAATGCTTAAATAAATAATTGGGCTACAAATTGGGCTACTTATTAAATTCTTTTGGCCATAAAATCAACTTAGTTCCATACTCTTTAATTTTTATCTTACCCTAATCATTTAGTTAGGGTTTCCTTTCCTCTCCTTTGTAATTAAATTCCTTACTCATATATCTTTAATTTCATAACCCAATTAGACTTGCTTTACTTAGGTTATAAAATTAATTATTTGAGATGTATAAAATAAATCTCTAAGGTTATTTAATTACCCTACGTAATATATATATATTAGGTTATATAACTTTATTCTTAATTGTATTTATATACAAAATAAATATTTACACATTATATAATGTATATTTATTTAATCACATACATAATTCTCACAAGTCATCATATATTCTATTAGTTTATTAACTTAATAGCCATAATTGGCTTAATAAGTTATAAACACTCACATGATCACTATATATAATCCAATAGGTTGAGGCATTTCATAAATCTCTTAGATTAGGTCACTAGTATATAGTTAAAATACTAGGACAATTAAATAAAGATAACCCTTGAGATTATTTAATTCAAATGCTTAATTTATATATTAGGTCACCAAACTTTATAGGTATCGTAATACCTTATCCTTAATATTCCTTCAAGTACGTATAAATTTATTTATAGGGTTTTGAAATTTTGTAACCCATATTTTCTCTATTCTCTATCAATTAGTAAACCATATAGGTTCTTCTTTAAAAATTTTAAATTATTCCTTAAATTCTCATCTAGGTTTTATTCTTTAACCTTTATTTTAATCATTCAAGATCTTATAAATTTGCGGGTTGTCACATAATCTTATGACATTACTTGAATACCTTTCGATATCTTATACCGAACCAGGTTATTACCCATTTATTGAGAAAGTTATTACTATTGTTTCAGCATAACTTAAGAAATGAATCATTTATTCATATGATATTGAATTGTTGTTTATCAAGCATAAGCTGTTAACTAAAACCAAATTGTTTTGGTAAGACTTCCTATACTGAGTTGAATTTACCCTAAATTGGATTTTCTAAATGTGTGTCTATGAATAGACAATAGAAGTAAAATGATATGCATACTCCTAGGATACTGAATAGACTTATCCCTTATCTCAGATCCAAATACGCATATTTCTAAGTCTGTGTGACTGACAGAAATGGTTGAGTGAAATAAAAATTCCAGAAATGGCCGACAACCCTCAGTAAAGTAAAATTGTTGAACTATCGTTTATTTAAAATCAAACATTTTGTTATATAAACTTGCTGAGCATGTCATAGCTCATTCTTGCAAAGTATTTCCCTTGCAGTTTTAGATGGTAATCCCGACACTTCTAGCACACATAATGGAAAACGACCATACTTAGATTAGTTTTATATTATTGTTTTTTTTATTAAATGTAAGTCTTATAAGACTTTTTGTTGTAATAAGAACTCAATGTTGAGAACCATGTGACCGAACTTATTATATGAAATATATATTATCATCTTTTGTTTCCGCAACCGTGTAATGATACATTCTTAGATGATTTGTAGCATGATTTTATCGATACAGTATCCTTAGGGATTATGCATCTGAGTGAGGGTATTTGCAATATGGACTGATCATGTTATTGTTGATACTCTGGATTTCGGATGGATATGAACTACTGATATGTAAGGGATATTCTTAAGATATAGTCTATACATCCAAGTGAGGGTATCCAAACACAGCAATAGTTCTGACGAGAATTGTTATATGTTATGGGATACTGTAAACCTTGGATAGATAGGAATTATACCTTATTGAATATCTATAGGTATTTAAATAGTCGTGAACTCTAGATCGGATAACACGGGTGTATAGATTTGGGGGCGTCACAGGTTGGTGTCAAAGCTTTAGGCTATAGCTTTAAGGAAGAGGTGTCTTAGGATATAGTCTCTGAGTCCGTAAAAATATTTATTTACAACAAAAAATAACATTAAAAGCTTTCTGTTTTGTGTAGAGTTCTTAATATATAATCAAGTAATGAAAGAAATTTCTTTTGTAGAAATGTTCAACTCCGATGCAGAGGTGCCAATAGTCATAAATCCACCCCAGATTGTGACAGTGTAAGATAGTGATCCTGAAGAAGAGGATTTACTGCATGATCAGGAAATATTAGATGCTGAGGAGGGTGAAGATCCTGTAGTAGGACAGTTAATGAGGATAGAGGAACATGAGGAGGCACTCGCTGCAGTGATTCAGCAAGCTGACACCAATATTGTGAATGTTGAATTCAGGACACATATGGTTGAAGCCATGCTGGAACATGAGAGGGTAGGATCCACTCGACTGAGGATGCTTCTGCATAATGCTCAAAGGGGAAGAAATGAGGCATATGCTAGGTTAACTAAGTTTGTCCGTGGAACTCGTGGGTCATTCGATAGTCTGTAGAATCAAGTGATCAAATATCCAGTTGAAGATAGAAAGATTCCTTATCTCATAAATCGATTAGTGGTATGCCACATGATCTAAGACTCTTATGAGGAAACTAGGAATTTCTAGATTTTAGTATAAGAATTTAGGTGCTCAGTTTCTACTATAGAGCAAAATTTTGTTGTGTTAAGCTAGTGGTAGTATGTAAACCACTAGTCGAATATGTAATCTACTGTTTATGTGATATACAAGTTCTGTTTAAAATATCATATTCTTACTATGTGTATGATTGTACTTGTATTTATACTTGGCTTTATTTTATTATAGAATCATGCCACAGAATAGAAGAAGATCACATGGAGAGTATTAAAATGACTATACCCAAAGTTTAGTGGACTTATTATTAGGAGCACTACAGAGTAGACCTACCAACCAAAATACACTGTTCAAAGACTTTAAGGTAGTAGAACCACCTGAGTTTAAAGGGTACTGGAGAACCTATTGAAGCCCAAGTTTGGATCACCAAAATTGAATTTTTTTTCCTAGTAATTAATGTTAGGGAAGACCAGAAAATAGTTTTTGCAACCTTTTTTTTGAAAGGGGAAGCAAATTATTGGTGGGAGTTCACAAAAAATTGTGCAGGGACAGAAGTTGTCTCATGGGATAAATTCAAGGAACTGTTCTTTGAAAATTATTTTTCCCAATCGTTAAAGGATCGTATGAAGTTGAAAATTTTGGAATTGAAGCAGGGAGAACTTACTATAGCCCAGTATACAACTAAGTTTAATGAATTAGCATGATTCGCTTCGCATCAAGTAGATACTGAAGCTAGGAAAACCCAAAGGTACGAGAATGGTTTAAAACCCCAGATTCATTGTAAGCTATCTGTGTTTCAGCTTAGGACTTTCCCTAAGATTCTTGAGAAGGCTATTATTGCTGAGAGTTAGAATGAAAATCTCATTAAATATCATAAAGATAAAAATAGTTAAAGTGCGGGGGGGGGGGGGGGGGGGGGGGAAATTAAAGGGAGAACCCAATCCAGGCGGGTTTAACAATAAAAGGAAGTGGGATACCACTTTCCCAAACAACTATGGGAAAAAGGTAACTAGGTTCAATAACAATAAAAATTTCAACACGAACATGAATAATAATAAAACAGACTCTTGTGTCAAATGTGGAAAAATTCATAAGGGTATGTGTCTTAAGAATATGTGTTTTAATTGTGGTTTGGAGGGACACTATTCTCCTCAGTGTCCTACTCCTAATCAAAACAAATGCTTCATCTATGGAACATTGAGACATATAAGTAGAAATTTTCTGAAAAACAAGAACCAAGGAGGAGGGGGAAACCAGGCACCAAATAATAAACCCCTTGTAACAGTAGCTGGAGGTCCGGGTCGTCCAACTGCAAGAACATTTAATATGTCGGTGAGGGGTGATGTTGCTTCACAGGACGTGGTGACAGGTATCATCCCTATCAACACTTTAAATGCATATGTGTTATTCGACTCTGGAGCTACTTGTTCTTTTGTATTTAAAAGTTTATCTAAAAATTTAGATATGCCATATGAAATTTTAGACAAACCATTATGCGTAGAAATTGCGAATAATGAGAAAATACATGTTTAAACTATTTATAGAAATTGTAGTGTGAACATTAAGGGACACAACTTCTTGGTTAATCTTATTCCTATAGAGTTATGTGAATTTGATGTAATTCTAGGGATGGATTGGTTAGTAAATCATAATTCAATGATTGATTGCCATAAAAAGCGAATAAATTTATTGACTACTTCAAAGTCAAAGGTAGTATTCAACGAAAGTTGTTCACCTAGGCATTCTCAATGTCTGACTATAACTCAGGAACAAAGACTACTTAAGAATGGTTGTATAGGTTATTTGGCTTATATAGCAGATACTCGAAAGGAAGGAGTAAAAATATATCATATACCTGTAGTTAGGAAATTTGTAGATGTATTCCCAGATGACTTACCAGGTCTTCCTCCTGATAGGGAGGTCGAGTTTGTTATCGACATTGCACCTGGTACAGTGCCAGTTTCTGAAGCACCATACACAATGGCACCCGTAGAGTTGAAAGAGTTGCTGGTACAGTTATAGGAACTCTTAGACAAAAAATATATACAACCTAGTGTTTCACCTTGTGGAGCACGAATGTTATTTGTAAAGAAGAAGGATGGAATAATGAGGATATATATCGACTATAGGGAGCTAAATAAATTAGCCCTAAAGAATAATTATCCTTTACCTAGAATTGATGATCTATTTGACCAGTTGAAAGGACCCAAACATTTTCAAAGATCGACTTGCAGCCAGGTTATCATCAATTAAAAGTAAAAAAAGAAGATTTGATGAAGACAGTGTTTAGGACACGCTATGGACATTATGAGTTTCTTATAATGTTTTTTGGATTAACAAATGCACCGACATCATTTATGGATCTGATGAATCGAGTGTTTAAGTCATACTTAGATAAATTTGTAGTCGTGTTTATAGATGATATATTGATATATTCGAAAAAACGGGAAGAGCATGCTGAACATTTAAGAAGCGTATTGGAGATATTACGCAAGGAGCAACTTTACGCAAAGTTTTCCAAGTGTGAATTCTATTTGGAAAGAGTTCAGTTTTTAGGTCATGTAATTGACAAAAATGGGATTACAGTAGATCCAGCAAAGATCGAAACAGTTGTGAATTGGGAACAACCAACAACTCCAATAGAAGTAAGACGTTTTCTCGGTCTAGCGGGTTATTACCGGCGTTTTATACAAGATTTTTTAAAAATAGCAGTCCCGCTAACCAATTTAACTCGAAAGACGGTGAAATACGTCTGGAAAGATAAATGTGAAGAAAGCTTCCAAGAGTTGAAGAAACGACTGAGCATGGCTCCAGTGCTGTCTTTACCAGATAATATAGGAGGCCTTGTAGTCTATAGTGATGCATCACACAAAGGATTAGGTTGTGTGTTGATGCAACATGGGAAAGTGATCGCATATGCATCACGACAACTCAAAGATTATGAGAAGAGGTATTCTACTCATGACCTTGAGTTCGCCGCAGTAGTGTTTGCTTTGAAAATTTGGACGCATTACTTGTACGGGGAGAAGTGTGAAATATACACAGATCACAAAAGTCTAAAATATTTATTCACACAAAAGGAATTAAATATGAGAAAGAGGAGATGGTTAGAACTGATAAAGAATTTTAACTGTGAAATCTTATATCATCCCGAAAAAGCCAATGTAGTTGCAGATGCATTAAGTAGAAAGAGCCAAGAGAAATTAAACATAGTAACAGACAACGAGGTACTGATAAAAGACTTTGATAAACTTAAAATAGACGTGAGAGTTCCAACTACCTCTACCCAAAAATTATTTGTTCTAGAAGTTTTTCTGACCCTATTAGAAAGAATTAAAGAGATGCATGAAAAAGATGAGATGTGTCAAAAATGTACATCCGATATAACTCATATAAATAATGTCAAATTTCGATTAGATAAGGATGGGGTACTAAGATATGAAGATAGAGTTTGGGTTCCGTCAGATCAATCAATAAAAGATGAAATCTTAAGTGAAGCTCATAATTCTAAATTTGCCGTTCACCCAGGTAGTACAAAAATTTATAGAAACTTAAGTTGACATTTCTGGTGGTCTAATATGAAAAGGGAGATAGCAGAGTGGGTAAGCAAATGTCTCACGTGTCAAAGGGTTAAGGCTGAACATCAAAAGCCAAGTGGATTACTTCAACCCTTACCAATTTTTGAGTGAAAGTAGGAACATATAACCATGGACTTCGTGGTAGGCCTTCCTGCTACACACAAAGGCCACAATGTCATTTGGGTAATAGTAGACAGACTCACTAAATCAGTTCATTTCCTACTTGATTCATACCTTAGATCAACTTCCCAAGCTATACATAAATGAAATTATTTCTAGACATGGGGTTCCTGTTTCTATAGTATCAGATAGAGATCCTAGACTTACTTAGAACTTTTGGGGAAGTCTTCAAAAACACTTAAGGACTCAATTGAAATTAAGTACCGCATATCACCAGCAAACAGATGGGCAGAGTGAGAGGACCATTCAAACTTTGGAAGATATGTTAAGAACATGTGTCATAGACTTCAAAGGAAGTTGGGAAGATCAATTACCTTTAGTGAAATTTGCCTACAAAAACAGTTATCAAGCTAGCATAGGTATGCCACCCTATGAAGCTTTATATAGTAGAAAGTGTATAACACCATTGTGTTGGGATGAGGTCGGGGAAAGACAAATGTTAGGACCCGAGATAATTCAACAAACTACCGAGACAATTCAAATTATACGAGGAAGATTGCAAGCGTCTCAAGATTGAAAATGAAAGTATGTTGATCCACATCGATAGGAGCGGAACTTTAATGTTGGAAGCTACGTATTCTAGAAAGTGTCCCCTTGGAAGGAAAAGATATTTTTTGGCAAGAAAGAAAAATTGAGTCCAAGATTCATTGGACTATTTGAAATTTTGAGAAGGATAGGTGAGGTGGCTAATAAAATAGCTCTACCTCCTAAGTTAAACCATATTCTTAATGTGTTTCATTTGTCTATACTACGACCATATAAACTTGAATACAAACACGTTATAAGTTACGAACCTATCCTAATTGAGAAAGACCTATCTTATATAGAAGAACCTGTTAGATCATCGACCGAAAAGAGTAAATCCTATGAAATAAAGTGATAACATCGGTTAAGGTGATATGGAAAAATCAAAATGTTGAAGAGGCTACATGGGAGCTCAAGAATAAAATGCGAGAGAACTATCCCCACTTATTTACTTAACCTGTACTGAAATTTCGAGGACAAAATTCTTATTAGAGGGAGTGAATGTGAAATCCAAAAACCCTAATAAGACTCGGTTATATAAATTCTTCATTTATTAATAAAATCTCTCTGTTCTGAATGTGTATTATGTTATTATATACTCTATTGAAGACTTCGGTCAAAAGTATTTTTCTCCAAAAAATATTGTGCTTGACACGTCGTGCTTAAATTTTTTAGTTCATATTTGGACGTTTCGGTATATTTGAATGAAGCTGCTTTGTCATGCTTACATTGACGAAACGCTTTGTCATGCTTACATTGACGAAATGCTTAGTCGTGCTTCGTCTAGATTAGGTGTAAAACCCTAAATTAGGAAACCTTAATGCTAAATTAGGAAAACCTAACCCTAAAATCAAACCCTATCCCTAATTAAGAAGTTTTAACCCTAATTAGGTTATCCTAATAATTATGTTAACTAAACTTGAATTAGGTGTTAATAACTTCATTAAGTTATCCTAAACACAAAAATCATAACCCTAAATAACAATTAGTGAAGATTAGGGCAAAAATTAGCTACTAAATAAAATGAACTAGCTTACAACTATGTGCCACCACCCCATTTTGATTCCCAAGAGAACATGTGATCTAATATGGGTTGCTAGCAGCATAAGTAGCAAGGCTAGGATATTTATGGAGGCAAAGATAGGGAAAAAGACCTAAAAAGCCCTAACTTGCAAATCCTATAAATAGCAGCCTCTCTTCTAGCCAAACCCACAAAATGTCTTAACTAATACACTCATACTACCCACCATAAGAAGCCCCAGCAATAGCAAGATTAGAATCAAAGCTTAGAAATCAAAAATTGCTCAATAGAGGTATAAACCCTAATTTTACATTTGATCGTTGATGTTATGTTAGTTTTGTTGTTATGTTGTTTAGTTATGTGTAATAACATATTAATTAGTGTTCTGGGTTGATAGATCACATTTTCATAACATCTAGATGCATCAAATAAGTATTTTATGCAATCTAAAAATTATTAAAAATAGGCCTGACAGCCTAATGTCAGAGCCTGTAGATCTTTGTGTGTTAATATTTAGATCTGTTAATTGTACGCTAGTTGTAGTATTATATGAGCTTAGTAATCTAAAAGAAAAATCAAGTCCATGGGATTAACAGAATGAAAGATATAAGTGGTCAAAGGTCATTGACCGATCACAAAAATCTGAATTCTGGAAAACCCAAAAAATTTCCAGGAAGGCTCTGACAGCAGTTTGACCGGCTCAGATCTTCGTCCTAGATGGTTGTTAAGCTATGAAAGTGCTATGTCTTTGTACTTTGATATGTATAGTAAACCAATAGAGCAGTCTAACACCTTAGAAATGCATTGGATTACTAGAAATAATGGTCAAAACCCGTTGAACGTTCACAGATTCATTTTCTGGAAAACCCAAAAAAATGAAGAACACCAAGAACAGTCTCTAACAAGACTTTGATCGACTTAGATCTTTGCTTTAAGATGTTACTCGGTCCAAACTAGTGCTATGTAATTCAACTATGACATATAAACTACACACTGCAATAATTACAACATACATCTAATACACAGAATCGAAGTTATTAGCAGCACAAGGTCGTTGATCGACATTGACTGGTGTTCTAGGTTACCCTGAAACCCAAGAACATCTTTGACAGGTACTTTGATCTTTAATAACTTTTTGATATGGTAGAGTTAGAGTGCAAACTTAGCATCATGTTGTAGTATTACATAAACACTATATCATTGAAGCACTTACAAACACTTCGAGTAACGTTAGATACACGTTCTTCGCACATGCAAGTATTCTATCCGTAACCTTATTACCTTATGCAAGTTTTCTATACTTAATGTTATGACATTACTTGAATACCTTTTGTGACGCTCCCAAATCCGGGTCCCTAGAACCTCAGACCTGGTACGTTATGGTACTTCATCTTCATACATATTCTATAAACTAATGAGGAATATATAAACATAAATTGTTTATTTCACATGATTCTATAACATTTCCCAAGGTCTATTAACCTTAACTGAATACATACCTTAAGTAACTAAAAAGGTTTACAACATCATTTGCATATGATAACTAAATAGTTATGAATGCGTAATAATCTATTCTTTGGGATTTGCCTTTGCCTCTGTCTTTCTTCGAGCCTTCGAATTAATCTGAAATTTGTTATCATGATATAGCAAGGGTGAGCAACTACTTTGCTCAACAAGTTTAAATACAATGAAGATATATTATGATTGAAAGAAAGAATAAGCTTTCGAATTTCCAACAATATAATAATTGTGAAAGAGCATGAATAAAAATGTCGATAATTGAATAACTGAATCAATAATGTTTAATGTCAATAAGGATCATGAACAACTTTAACTGAACCTTATGGTAATGAAGGTGATCAGCCTTTCATACCTGATGAACATATGCAACATGCACTAAGTGCGAATCAATAATCATAGATGTGGAATAATCAACAATAATTATCCACTAATATGCTTGAAGGATAATAACTCGAGTTTGAGTTAAGAAAACTTTCATGTACCGTCGATTACTACTACGTAATCTAATTTAATCTCTTTATTGAAAAGACCTATCAGTTATAAGATTAATCTTTTAATTAGCATAACATACTTTATCTCACAATACTATTACTTTATAAGTAAACTATCTAACATTTAAACACATAGTCAAATATTAGATAATGCCTTAACACCATACGTATTCACAATTCTAAACCTAGCACACATTGAGTCTCTAATAGTATTTAGTACAGTATATTGAGTGGTTTCCAACAAACAACCAATAAATTAGTTTTCATCTCATCTACACTGTTTTTACAGCGAGTTAGATAGGTTGTTAATTCGTATATACCTACGCTCCCTGAAAGAATCGTTTAACCCAGCTACTATACATCAACCATTAAAGAGTACGATTGCACTACCTTAGACTTAACACTTACTCGATCACTAAATAAGTTCTTATTATAACTCGGTAAACTATTTATGAATTCAGCAGACTGAATATATTATTTCAGCAAACCGAATCCAAACTGTCTTCCCTTTCTAACATTTTCAGTTTCCAATTGAGCAACCTGAAATGTTCAATTCAGCAAGTTGAATACAAGCTGTCTTCCCTTCCTGACATTTTCAGTTTCCAATTCAGCTACCTGAATTGTTCAATTCAGCAAGCTGGATTACCCTCATCATGAAAATACCAAATAAGCTTATGATTTTTCTATCATTTGGTCACACATATATACATATATTTTATATACAAAAAAAATACTGGAATTTTTCAATTCCCTTTAATATTTTTTCAAAAATTCATTTCTAGTTCGAATCTTAAGAAATTAGCTATATCATGCTTAACTCTAGAAATTCCCAACCCTTGGAAGAATTTTACACATATTATCGTGAACTTTTAGTTTAAATTTCGTGGCCATCGGAGTTATAGAACTCCGGTTATAGCGGTTTTTGTAAAAAAAAAACAAATATTGAAATGGCCATAACTCGGTCAATTTAAGTCGGAATAAGCTCATATTTGGACAAGAGCTACTTTATAACATATATTTTCATATCCTAAAATATTGGAATTTATTTCATTCATTAAGTTGCTGAAACTACCCCTAGAGGTTTTGGGCAGATTGCTTTTTGGCATTTTCAGATTTTGCTCACTTTGCTAAAAACTGTCCATACGGAAACTTACAATGAATTTTATAGTGATTCCACTTGAAAATGTTAGAAGACTCATAGATCTAACTCTAGGGTTATACCACACTCAAAAATTCAAAATAGAATGAGAGATATGATTGTTTGAATTTCACACTTCATTTTCAAAAAAATATGATTTCAATCCTTAGTGTTTTATAAGAAAACTTCCATATTATCACCCATTCACCAACATAACCCATCATAATACCTACTAATACTTCATATAATCATGGATATGCCATTATCCATGATCTATTTCATCAAACAATCACCAAACACAAGATTAAATACAATCAAAGCTAAGAAAAATTAGGTTTTCTAACATTTGAAAAACCTAGTTTCCCTTTCATGCTTTAGATCCAACTTTTGATCCTCAAAAGGGTTAGATCTAAACATATACTACTTATAAACACATAGATCTAAGGTTTTAAATCTCAAGATCATAACTTTATAAAAATCAAATTAAATAAAAAGAAATTAGACTATATAAGTATGAATTTTTATTATACCTTAGCTTTTCCTTCTTCTTCTTCCTAAGATTGATTAGAAAGCTATGAAACTACAAAACTCTCTCTCTCTCTTCTTCTTCTTCCAACCGAATTCTCTTAGCTCTCTCTCTCTCTCTCTCTTGCTTACTTAGCTAGCTTATACAAATGAGAGGAAAGAGAAAAATAAATGACTTTTGTTGTTAGTAAAATGAAGAGATATATATATATATATATATTATTATCTTCTAAACTCCTACTCTCTCTCTCTTTCTCATCATTAAAATGTTTCTTGCAAGACTTAGCTAACTTGCATATTTGGTGAAAGGATAAGGCTAAAACCAAAGCTTGACACCTTGCTTGGTTAGGTAGGAATAGGTAAAATGTTATCATTGCATCCATCCCCCTTTCTCCCTTCCTCATTGTGCCCAACCAAATGAGCCTCTTTGGCCCAAATTTGTTTTATTTTTAATGCTCCATTTAACTTACTAAAGGTTCAAAAAGGTCATCCCTTAATTGGGCTACAAATTGGGCTACTTATTTAATTCTTTGGGCTTGCAAATCAACATAGTTTCATAATCTTTAATTTTTATCTTACCCTAATCATTTAGTTAGGGTTTCTATTACACCCACCTTTGCAATTTAAATCCTTACTCATGTATCTTTAATTTTATAACCCAATTAGACTTGCTTTACTTAGGTTATAAAATTAATTAATTGAGATGTATAAAATAAATATCTTAGGATTAGTATATTTTTTAAAAATACTAATATTCTCTCATATTATAATCCCTTAGGTTATTTAATTACCATACCTAATATATGTATTAGGTTACATTTCTTAATTCTTAATTTTTTTTATATACAAAATAAATGTATACACATTATATAATGTATATTTATTTAATCATATACATAATTAACATAATTCATAACATATACCACTACTGTATTAACTTAATAGCCCTAATTGGTTTAATAAGTTATAAACACTCACATAATCATACAAGATAATCTAATAGGTTGAGACATATTTCATAAATCTCTTAGATTAGGTCACTAGTATATAGTTAAAATACTAGGACAATTAAATAATGATAACCCTTTAGGTTATTTAATTCAAGTACCTAATTTATATATTAGGTCACCAAATATTATAGGTATCGTAATACCTTATCCTTAATATTCTTTCAAGTACATATAAATTCATTTATAGGGTTTTTGAAATTTTGTCACCCATATTTTCTCTATTCTCATTCAAATAGTAAATCATATAGGTTCTTCTTAATATTTTTAATTAATCCCCAAATTCGTATCTAGGTTTTATTCTTTTAACCTTTATTTCAATCATTAAAAATCATATAAATTTTTGGGCTGTCACACCTTTCGATATCTTATACTGAACCAGGTTATTACCCATTTATTGATAAAGTTATTGCGATTTTTTCAGCAAAACTTAAAAAATGAATCATTTATTCATATGATATTGAATTGTTATTCATCAAGCACAAACAGTTAAGTCAAACCAAATTGTTTTGGTAAGACATCCTATAATGAGTTGAATTTACCCTAAATTGGGTTTTCTAAATGTGTGTCTATGAATAGGCAATAGAAGTAAAATGATATGCATACTCCTAGGATACTGAATAGACTTATCCCTTATCTCAGATCCAAATACGCAGATTTCTAAGTCTGTGTGATTGACAGAAATGGTTGAGTGAAATAAAAATTCCAGAAATGGTCGTCAACCCTCAGTAAAGCAAAATTGTTGAACTATCGTTTATTTAAAATCAAACATTTTGTTATATAAACTTGCTGAGCATGTCATAGCTCATTCTTGCAAAGTATTTCCCTTGTAGTTTTAGATGGTAATCCCGACACTTCTGGCACACATAATGGAAAACGACCATACTTAGATTAGTTTTATATTACTATTTTTTTTTTATTAAATGTAAGTCTTATAAGACTTTTTGTTGTAATAAGAAATCAATGTTGAGAACCATGTGACCGAACTTATTATATGAAATATATATTATCATCTTTTGTTTTCGCAACCATGTAATGATATATTCTTAAATGATTTGTAGTATGATTTTAACGATACAGTATCCTTAGGGATTATGCTATCCTGTCATAAAAATAACTGACCTTTGTTTTACAAGAAAAGATTAAAAAACTTTAAACAATCATAAAATATTGCATAGCATGCATTTTGTTAATATATACATCAAAATTAACATATCTACTTTTATTGTAAGAAAAAATTGGTCCCATTACCAGATTAAAGTCTAAAAAGGCACTAAGCCCATCTCCATGCATGGCTTCAAGTGCCCAACCTGAATCCACCACTGTCTCTCGAGAAGAGTTCAAAGTACTAATAAGCCTGATAGCTGAATTGTCTATTTTCCTAAAAGAACAAAGAAAAAGTTTGCAGGGTAAACAAATACCCGTTAAAACAGAATCATCCACACAAAGTGGCAGTCAAGATATCGACAAGAAGAAAGATACTTAGATACCGGAGCCTCAAAACAACGATCTGACCAACAAAACCCTTGAAATTACCAATCTCAAAAATGATCAGGAAACTGGTGATATTAGAAAAAAAAGGTTCAACAAATGGAAGAAACAATCCGGTCCATTAAAGGAACTTGGGCATTTGGGAGTGTAAACTACTCAGATCTGTTTATATTCCCGGGGGCTTGATATCCAGATAAATTTCAAGTCCCGAATTTTAAAAAGTACGACTAATTAAGAGATCCTTGCACTCATTTAAAAGTGTTCATTGGGGAACTCGAATCCTATGCTGAGGATGAGAAACTCAGAATGTAGTTATTCCAAAAGAGTTTGACTGGGGAAGCCCAATCTTGGTATGCCCGACTTGACAATTCCAAAATTTACAGCTGGGAAAAGCTAGCACATGCCTTCCTAAATCAATTAAGCTTCCTGATAAGTGGTTTTATGGCCACTTATTTAGATATTATCTAACTTATTTTGTTGATTAAACTCAAGTATCATTGTGATTTTCATGCATTTTTTCTTTCTTTTTTAGTTTTCATATGGGGAACTCTCTTGGTGGCATTTGAAGCAAAAATGGGAAGGAAATATAATCAGAACATCGTTTGGGAGTTTTATGTTAATTTCATGTTCTTGGATTGAAACTTAGATCATATTGTAGACCATCTTATAATCTTTCCAGAACATCTTGAATCATTCCAATCGGAGTTCGGAGGCGAGAGTTATGGCCCTTTTACCAACGGACGTTGAACTTAACTTCCCAATTTTGGGTTTCTATTGCACAGCTGTCACTTAGAGCTCAATTTAGACCTTCATTCATCCTTTATTTCTCAACCCTCAAAGAATAAAAGTTGTAGATCTCTTCGATAGCTTCGATTTAACAGGTAGCAGGCCCCGTAACTCCTTCCGAATTAAACGTTATGGATGTTCTACCAGAGTGCACTCCAGCAGAATTCCAACTGCGCGGCCGCGCCAGTTTGTAATGTATTTTGGGCTCGGCCGCGCCCGTCCCCATGCCAAAAATCTGATATTTGCTTCCAGCGCGCCCGCGCCCAATTCCAGGTCATTCCCACCGTGGCTGCGCCACTCCTGAACGTGACCAGACTTGACTTTTTCATTAAAGAGTGAGATTTGAAGCAAATGGATGGGGGCATTCATATTAGGGCTTAGAGATAGAAACATAGGAGTAGATTAAAGAGGATTCCACCTATAGGTTAGATTAGATTATATATTCTCCTCTCTTCTCTTCTTCTCTTGATTAGATTATGTTAGATTAGAGTAGAACCCTAGGTTTAATTAGAGAAGAAGATTGAAGCAAGTGGATTTCATTGAAGATTCAACTTAGAAGCTCGAGCACTCAGATTTGC